>BSBM01001446.1:1800000-2200206 GCA_027924585.1 Larix kaempferi | reverse complement strand
AAACATACTATCTTCCACTGTTTCTAAAAACACAGACTGTGGGAATTGTAAATCTTTTTTACTACTAAATAGGAGCATTTTCATGAGGTGTGTCTGGAATCTGAAATGTCTCAAAGTTTGGAAATTCACTAACTAAGAGTGGATGTTCCGAGCCAATAATACATCAAATTTAAGGTTAGGGTACTTGACTGTAATCTATTTCTGGTTTAGCAACACTTAGTCTAAAAAACAAACTTAACTGGACCTCTGTGACCATGGAATCATCATCAAACCCTAAAAACTATGAAATGAGTGACAAAACTAACTATGAATTTTCATCAAAGAAATTAATGTCAAGAGGATAGGGGGGGTGTTATCAATGGAAAGGCCAGGTTTCAGACAACTGGTCATGAAGGTTTGTTTGGTCTCAGGGGATGACTCTCTGTATTGGCTAACTAGGGCTTGTTTGGCAAAATCTTCTAGGTCGTGGGAGGAAAACAAGGGTACTCCTAGAGCTTTCCTAACGGTAGACGCATTTACATGACAAAGAATTTTATTTCATGATGAATTCATAATGACTCTTTGACTCTAAGAATAATTTATTGCACACCACGAAACAAATTCCGGAAACCCTGAAGGTTGTTCAGGACATAAATGGATAAAATGAGACTTATAAACATTGTGCACATCCAAATTATGTTTATATAACCCTCCAACTTGCTTTTGATTTCTGAAACTGAGAATTTAACCATTATGGGGTCACAAATGTCACTATCTCTATCCACTAGGGTTTCTCCTATCCTCATAATTTCAATGTTCTGACAGATGGTTTCACTACTTCCTTCCATTATGTAAACAATTCTAATTACTTTCATGAGTTAAAAAGACCTACCTGGCATGGACAGGTTGAATAAACTACGCTCTGTCACTTTCGAGCAGCACATACATGTTCCAATCCTCCACCTTTCGCAACACAAAAGTCAAATTTTGATGTGCCCTTCTCTTTTATACACCACCAAAGGTGGTTTGGCAACGTGGGATGGTGGTTTTCCTTACCACTTTCTCTGATTATGGAATTATGTGGAGACGACACCCGTACAACGGTATGGTATTTCGCAACAGCTCAGACCTCCATTACGTCATGCATGTTGGTGGTGCGGAAAGTATATGGGTCGTTGATATAACATCCCTTTATCGAATAGCCATTGATCTAACCGCCCTTTTATCATTCTCCCATGAGGTACAGCAGGCATTTTCCCAAGGCCACCTGAACCAATTTTCCAACACTTGGTCATTTCCAAGAATTTCTCCAACTTGGGTGATCCTAAAACCCTATTTTGGCAAACTTATCACTTTCTCCTCAAAAATGATTAATTCAAACTGAGACCATGACTAGATAGCCACTTCAACAAGCTATAGCATGATATGATAGTGTGTGCATTTTTTCTCAAACCATGAATTATGGTGGGCATTCTCTCAGACCAATTTTTTGTACTTTTCATACAACATGTTGGATTGAGACATTGATTTAATGATAGCACCAGAACACCATCATGTGTATTTCCAGCCTCATCACACATTCCATGTCATCATACATGCCACATCATCACTTCCTATGGTGTCAATTCTCTTTTTGAGGTTCACACGTTTGATATTTTCTCCTGCCAAAATAGAGATCAATTCATGTATAACCAGAATGATCAAGGCTGGAAAAACACAAAACACAAGAAGTGTCGGCCAACCCTTCCCTTAATAGATAATTGTTAACATAAATATCTAGTAATTCACTTGTATCTAGACTAGTGAACACAAGAAGGATCGAATGACCATTCTTGCAGTCTAGAACTAGTTTGAAGATAATATTTGGTAGAAGAAGGGTCGACTGCCCTTTCCGCCCCTTCATTTCTGAGGGAGTTGTCCAAATATTCAACCTATGAAGTATAGGCTGTCAATTTATCAATATCCTAAATAGTGAATACTAAAAAAATACTAACCACAAGAAGGGTCGTTCGATCCTTCATTTAAAAAAGAAATGAAAAAATATTAAATCTAAGAAGGTTGGCATGACAATTCCCCACAACCGACTTCCATAGTATATGGTAGGGATTAGGGCATTGCCTAAGTTATAACACCTAAATAATATTTCTTGGGACTTCCGACTGCCGACAAGAAGGATTGGCTACCCCTTCTTTTAGAAGATAATTGTGAACAACAATATCTGACAATTGACATGTATCCATAATGGTGAACACAGGAAGGATGAATCACCCTTGTTGCAGTCTAGAACTATTATGAAAATAATAGTGGGCAGAAGAAGGGTCGGCTGACCATTCATTCATTTATCTCGAGCCTCATTGGAAATGGGGTGTCAGTTAATGAAATACAACTTCAAATGATCGTCATATTATGCAGACACCGATTCATTTGATAATTTGCATATTTTTTACTACTTCAAATGACCATCATAATTATCATATCAGAACACACCAAAAACCAATTTCAAAAGTGGCAATATCAAAAGAAAAAGTATGGTTTTGGAACCTGGATTTGGCAATTTTTGAAATGGATTTTGGCAGTAAAATCCACATAGTAGGTAATTTTCGAGGATGGAAAATCATAAAAGGAAACAGAAACAAAATCAACATATTTATTCATTCCATCGGCTTAATTTTGGCCGTAAGCTTACGACAAGTCGACAACTAAGATCTAATATGGAAAATGCAGAAGATGAGTTGCAGGGGTTTAATTGTTATGAAATATATACAACGTTCCCGCAATCCACAATCATGTATAACTATATAGCCACTTCAACAATCTATAGCATGATATGATGGTGCATGCATTTTCCTGAAACCATGAATTATAGCGGGCATTCTCTGAGAGCGGTTTTGACTACTTTTTTTCGTACTTTGTCAATTTCCAAAGTTTTACAAACTTGCCATATTTTTCCAGAATGATATCAGATAGCACCAGAGCACCATCATGTGTCTTTCTAGCCTCATCAGACACTCCATGTCATCATAGATGCCATGTCGTCACTTCCTACCATGTGAGATTTTGGCCTGCCAAAATAGAGATCAATTCATGTATAACGAGAATGGACAAGACTGGAAAAATATAAATCAGAAGAAGGGTCAGCCGCCCCTTTGTTTAGTAGATAATTGTGAACATCAATATCCATCAATTCATTTGTATCCAGACTGGTGAACACAAGAAGGATCGCACGAACCTTCTAGCAGTCTAGAACTAGTACGAAAATAATAGTGGGCAGAAGAAGGGTCGGCCTCCCCTTCATTTATGAGGGGATTGGACAGAAGAAGGGTCGGCTGACCCTTAATTCAAGCTGGAAAAAATGGCGAAAATGACCCCTGTTAAAAACTCGCAATAAAAATCCACACAGTAGGTGATTTTCAAAGATAAGAAATAACAAAATGAAGTAGAAACAAAATCCACATATTTATTAATTCTGTCAAGTTAAATCTGGGCCGTAACATTAAGACAAGTGACAGCTGAGATCTAATCTAGGGAAGGCTTCAACAAGTTGTGGGGGTTTAATGGTTTGGAAATATATACAATGTTCCCGCAATCCGTAATTGCGGGTTGCGAGACTACGACTGGAAATAAAAACAAACCAAAGTTTCTGCAATCTGCAATCTGCCATGCGGGTTGCGGAAACGCATGTTGCAAATCCATTATTCAAACACTTCGCGCAATCCACAATCATGTATAACTAGATAGCCACTTCAACAAGCTATAGCATGATATGATTGTGTGTATATTTCTCTGAAACCATGAATTATGGTGGGCATTCTATCAAAGCAGTTTTGACTACTTTTTCCATACTTTGTCAATTTCCAAAGTTTCACAAATTTGCCATACATTTTGAGAATGATGTCAGATTGCAACAATGACTAAATGATACACCAGAACACCATCATGTGTCTTTCCAGCCTCATCACACATTCCATGTCATCATAGATTCCATGTCATCATTCATGCCATGTTATCATTCATGCCATGTCATCATACATGCCATGTCATCATACATGCCATGTCATTACTTCCTATGGCATCAGTTCTCTCTTTCAGGCTCACACGTGTGAGATTTTGGCCTTCCAAAATAGAGATGAAATCATGTATAGCCAGAATGGTCAAGACTGGAAAAATATAAATCACAAGAAGGTCAGCCGACCTTTCTTTATTGGGCACACAAAGGGTCGGCTGCCCCTTCATTTATGACAGAATTGTGCAAATATTCAACCAATGAAGTATAGGCTGTCAATACATGTATATCCTGAATGGCGAAGACTACACAAATACTAAGCACAAGAAGGGTCGGTCGACCCTTTATTTAAAAGATAAATGAAAAACAATTAATCTACGAAGGTTGGGACAACATTTCCCCACTACCGACTTCCGTAGTATATGGTAGGGATGGGGACATTTCCTATGTTACAACATGTAAACAATATTCCCAACTTCCTACTGACGAAAAGAAGGATCGGCTGCCCCTTTATTTAGTAGATAATTCTGAACACCAATATTTGGTAATTCACCTATATCTAGAATGGTGAACACAAGAAGGATCGAACCACCCTTCTTGCAATCTAGAACTATTATGAAAATAATAGTGGGCAGAAGAAGGGTTGGTCGCCCCTTCATTCATTTATGACATTCAACTTCAAATGACCGTCATATTATACATACACCAATATCAAAATAAAAAGTATGGTTTTGGAACTTGGATTTTGGGTCTTTTGGAAACGGATTTGGCATTTTCGGGACCGGTTTGGTCACTTTGGGAACCGGATTTGGCGCTGTTGGAACCGGTTTTGGCTCTTTCAGAACCAGTATTGTCACTTTTGTAACCTTGATATGGCACTTTCAGAATCAGATTTGGCAATTTTGGAATCGGTTTTGGCACTTTCGAAACCAGTTTCGGCACTTTCGGAATCAAATTTGGCAATTTTCGAATCGGTTTTAGCACTTTCAGAACCGGTTTTGGCACTTTTGGAACCTGGATTTGGCACTTTTGGAACCATATTTTGCTTGATTTTGGAGTTTAGAAAGGATTTTTTTGACCCGTCTTCAAAGTGACTTGAACTGGAATAAGTCCAACATTAATGAAATTGGCGTTATATATACAATGTTCCCACAATCTGCAATTGTGGGTTGCGGGACTACAACTCGAAATAAAAACAAAACTAAGTTTCTGCAATGTGGGTTGCGGGTTGCGGAAACACCTGTCGCAAAGCCATTATTCAAACAGTTCTTGCAATCCGCAATCATGTATAACTAGATATCCAGTTCAACAAGCTATAGCATGATATGATGGTGTGTGCATTTTTCTCAAGCCATGAATTATGGCGGGCATTGTCCCAGAGCAATTTTGACTACTTTTTCCATACTTTGTTAATTTCCAAAGTTTCACAAACTCATCATACTTTTCCAGAATGATGTCAAATAGCAATAGAACACCATCATGTGTCTTTCCAACTTCATCACACATTCCATGTCATCATAGATGCCATGTCATCATACATGCCATGTCATCACTTCCTATCGTGTGAGATGTTGGCCTACCAAACTAGAGATCAATTCATGTATAACCAAAATGGTCAAGATTGGAAAAATATAGATCACAAGAAGGGTTAGCTGACCATTCATTTAGAAGATAATTGTGAACACCAATATCCAACAATTCACCTATATCCAGACTCGTGAACACAAAAAGGATCGGACGACCCTTCTTGAAATCTAGAACTAGTATGAAAATAATAATGGGAAGAAGAAGGGTCAGACGCCCCTTCATTTATGAGGGAATTGTGCAAATATTCAACCTACAAAGTATAGGTTGTCAATTGATGTATATAATGAATGGTGAAGACTGTAGAACTACTAAGCACACAAGAAGGGTCGGTCAACCCTTAATTTAAAAGAGAAATGAATTTTTTTTAATCTATGAAGGTTGGGACAACAATTCCCCACTACAAACTTCCGCAGAATATGGTAGGGATTGGGACATTGCCTATGTTATAACGTGTAAACAATATTTATCCCGACTTCTGACTGCGGGCAATATGGATCAGCCACCCCTTCTCTTAGTAGATAATTGTGAACACCAATAAACAACAATTCACCTGTATCCACAATGGTGAACACAAGAAGGATCGAACCACCCTTCTTGTACTGTAGAACTATTATGAAAATAATAATGGGAAGAATAAGGGTTGGCCACCCCTTAATTCATTTATCTCGAGCCTCATTCAAAAATGGGGTGTTGGTTAATGACATTCAACTTCAAATGAAAACAAACCAAAGTTTCCACAATCCTCATTGCAGGTTGCGGGTTGTAGAAACGCATGTCACAAATTCATTATTCAAATAGTTCCCGCAATCCGCATTACGGGTTGCAGAAACAAAGAATGCAAACATTTACAATACTCTTCCTGCAATATGCAATTGCGGGTTATGGGTTGCGTGCATAAAAATCCCCAATTATTGGAAAACATTTACAACCGAAAACAAGAATGATCAATCATGGAAAAATACTAAAGCTAGGTCGTCATTCCATGTATAACCATAATGGTCAATAATGGAAAAATTCTAAGCACAAGAAGGTTCGGCCGACCCTTCGTTTAGTAGATAATTGAGAACACCGATATCCAGCAATTCACCTATATCCAGAATGGTGATCACAAGAAAAATCGGACGACCCTTCTTGCAGTCTAGAACTAGTATGGAAATAATACTAGGAAAATCACATGAATGGGGGGGACCATCGAAGGAGAGAACTGGAGACACTCTATACTTGGAGACTTGTAATGTTTTACAAGCTTTACAGAATTTCAGTTAGTTTATATTTTTCTCTCTTTTGTTACATGAATCAATTTCCTTGATTCATTTTGGTTTTTCATACATACATCTACTAACTCTATTTTGTATTGTTAAATCATAAAACATATAAATCTGTGTGCTTGATTTATCATTCATATGATTTATATGCAGGTTATGCACAAGTCTATTTCTTTCCTTGATTCATATTGTTTCGCATTCTGCAATCCCAGCAAATTCATTATCGTCATAATTTAATTTGTTAATTAGCTCATCATGGACAGGACAGTCACATTCTTTTTAATCCTTTGAATAAAATAACACAAGAATATTTACTCTTGAAAATATGCATCAACTCTGTTCGAGAATATTATTTCATAATTGAAGGGCTCAATACAAAATGAGTATAATATCTTCACAATTTCCAACCCTTACTACATTGCCAAAAAAATCATCTAATCCTTTGAATAAAATAACACTGTAATCTTTAGTCTTGAAAATATGCATCAACTCTGCTTGGCCATCTTTATTCAAAATTGAAGGGCTCCATACAAAACGAATATCTCTTCACAGGTTCCAACACTTACTACATTGCCAAAAATTGTCTTTTATACATTGTAAAACCTCTCGAGGTAAAACCCTAACTGCTTCATAACTGAAAATAGAAAATTATAAACTAGCTATTACATTCCATTTTGGTCAAAATTTATACAATTTCCAAAATTTCTCAGAATATAACATTTGATGTCTTTCTATTAGTTGTAGCTGGTGACAGGGCTTCTTTCTCAAGCAGTAGTCTTCAAGTGTGCAAGGTGTAATTCATTTTCCCATATCTCTCCACTGTCTTCCATTACTCTATAGAAGGTACCTCATAACTAGTCATCTCCTCGACCAGAACTTTCATCTCTATGTGTTCTGCAATGGAAATTGGAGGAATCTTTTTAGCTATCATGTCCAGCTAGTTTAGAATTTCAAAGTCAAGGCAGAGTTTCTTTAGTAGAATTTCCCCTGTTAGAACATGAGTCAAACCTTGAAATTGCTCATGGTTCCTCCCGATGTTATATAGTAAATCCTTATAATTGTCTTGGGAAATTAATTCATTATTTTCATCCCAAAAAGAAGGAATTCCCTAATGTACTACCTTTTCAAATCATGTTTTGAATGTTGTGCTGATTCCAACGGTTTGAGGAATGGACGTTGTATGACACCGGAATGGTTGTTTGAAAAATGGTGGAATTTCTATAAATAGGGCGTGGGGCCCATATGACGTGTCATTGTTACGTGTGAGTTTGGCAGAGCAATCAGAGCTCTTTCTTGATTTCTGGGAGATTTGACCATTGGTTTTCGATTCCGCGAGTTTCAGGTAACCCTATCCACCTTAGCCTTTTCAATTATGTCTTTTTTGGTGAGTGACGGGCCCCCGAAGGCTGCAAAATTCCATGTTGGCCTTCCAACAGGCAATATCGCGGGTTTCGGCTCCTTTTCCGCGATAGACATCGTGGGTTTGAGGCTGACAGTCGCGATGTTCATCACGACTGTCAGGTTGAAAGTTGTGATGTTCATCGCGAGTATGGGGGAGACAGTCGCGATGTTCATCGCGACTGTCTGTCCAATACCAGCAATGTTCATCACGGGTTCTTGTATGGAAGCCACGATGATCATCGTGGCTTTTGATGGAAAAGCCGCGATGGTATTTTTGAAAAAATATTTCTCTGGTGCTAAAAGTTTCTTTGTTTTTGGCAAGATGCTGAGGATACCATTGACATCGTGGCGAGAGTGAGAGATGGAGGATGATTTGATGGTTCACATTCGGACTGATCAGGAGGTCCGATAGGTTCTGGATGTGAGTGGATTCCTAAAGTTTGCTCAGATTCCACCAATGCATTCAGTAGGACCGCTACTGAACAAATTGGTGAGTTGGTGGGTTCCTGCAGAGGGTGCCTTTTTTGTTGGGGGTGAGAGGTTGGAGATTACCCTTACAGATGTGTATTTCCTTACCGGATTACCTCGCTTAGGGGAGGTTGGGGATCTTCTATCGAGGATTCCAGCAGGTGTGGACATGGAGGATCTCTTGGAGACCTTTTGTGTTGCTGGGGCGATTGTGCAGAACAGTGCTCTAAGTCTGAGATCATTGCGGAAGTGGGACATGTGGGCTATCGGGGCTTGTGTTTTGCGGGTGCTGGGTGCCGTGGTGCCACATTGTTTGTCGGGGGGACAAATAATGATGGTGGATTCTGTGCTGAGGGGGACCTACTATGCATGGGGTCAGATGTTTTTGGCTGGTGTCCGGAGAGATGTGGACAAGGTCAGTCGGGAGGGGGGAGAGTTCTGCTATGCCTCCTTTTTGTGTTGTTTTTTTCCTTTTAGCGGGTACCGACTTTGCGGCCACGATTGCCGGTTTGGGATGGTTTGGTGAGTGAGCCGCGCATGGTGCAGTGGGGGCAGATGATGCCTCGTGATGGTGGTGGTATCCGTGGGTTCTTTTCGCAGGAGATGTATGAGCAGTGGGAGCAGATCCCCCTATTGATTGAGGACTATCCATATGCTAGTATGGATTATCGAGGAGATCCAGAGATGCCTCGAGCCCAGGGACAGGCCTGGGGTTTAGATGGTAGGTTTTGTGTTTTGTTCTCTACTATATCATGTGTTTTTAGATTTATCTGTTATGTTTATAGTTAGATATGTATATGATGGTTTACTTGCGTGATTGTGCAGATGTTGGTCCTGTACCACCAGCCGACTATGTGGCTCATAGGGGACGGGCGATGGTGGTTGCTCCACCTCTTGCAGCGGCACCGCCTCCGCATGGTCGAGGATTTGGGGCTCGCGGTCAAGGAGATGGTCCTTGATACGATGCTTTGGAGGGTGTCAGACAGACACTGGATATGATTCTGGTGGGATTCCCAGAGGATGGGTGGAGAGATTTAGATCGAGACATCGTCGAGCGATGTTTTGATGCACTGCGTGAGTGGCGCTCCATCCTGTTGAGGGCAGCATTGCTGGAAGTCGAGTGGAGGGATGGTGGTTGTGTTTGGTAGAATTTTTCCCTACGGATAAGTCAAAATTCTCTTAACTTAAGGTAGATTCCTAACTGACTCTAAGGTAAGAACAAAACAAAACAAATGCTACCTTGAAATTCCTGAATTAACTTTCACAACAAGATTATATGCATTCAGAAACAATGAAAGATATGACTCACCTTTCAATCTGATGTTTGTCCCACTTCTAACTCTTGATCCAAAAGATCCAACGTAGAACCTGTTGAGATCAAACAAAGAACAATCATACAAGCTTCCAAATACCTTGAAGTAAAGATTTGATTCAAATCTAGATTAGATACATTTCATGCTAAAGACTTGTACAATACACATGAAATGGGAAAAACAAGACAAGCTATCTTTATTACAAACTTGAAGAATGCTTACAAAGTTTGCTTGATGTCCAAGCCAATCCTCCAGTTCCAAGTGCTTCCTCCTCTAGCTATCTCCACAAGTCTGCAAGATCATAAGTTTGATACCTCTACGAGTCCTCTTTCTTTTCCCATGGAATACCTCTCTTTTATAGTGTATGGTAGAGTTAACCAACAAGAGAGATGGGTGGATCTTGGGAGAACTTAGTGGATCAGGGTTTCTAATCACAGAAAATGAGTTAGGATCGAATCAGGGACCCCAATCCTCCAATATCTCTCAAAAATCCAAAATCCCACAAGCCATGGAAAAAAGGCTATAAAAGGAGTACCGCACCCAGTAATCTGAGCATAAGGCGGTAGTACCGCGTGGCAGGGACAAAGCATAGCACGGTAGTGTGGACTACCGAGCTTCTAGGATAGAGCAAAACGCGGTACTTAGGGTAAAAGCAGTCTCAGCTAGGTGAAAACTTGTCAGGGTAAGTTTTCCTTCAAGGTTCACTCATCATTTTTCTCTTCTGAGTGTTTTAAGCAGTAGGGGAAGCATCGTCAACTCTTTTCATGGTGCAGATGTGACACTGTGAAATATGGAGGTATAACAGATGCCCCCTAAAGTGTGAGGTCAGAAGGAACTGATGGCTGAAAGAATTTATGAATATAGTGTGCAGAGATAGCATCGAGGAGAGCGACAAGGAGATGAAACAGAAACAAGGTGTTAGACATACTACCAAAGTGGGCATCCCCATGCTCGGAAAAAAATGACTCAAAGCATGGCTGCCGACCAATACATTGTAGATCCATGAGTGCTGAGATGATATAGATTGTGGACAAATCATGGATACTATGAACAAGCGTAGATCCATGAGACAGTAATAACACAGCCACGACCAATACAAAAAGTGGATCTGTGTGACAATACGAAAGACATCTCCATCACAACCTGGATGCAATCAAGATACAAAGGTGCGCCCAGGGTCTTCTACCCGATCGCAAATGATACGAATCTAGCCATGTGATTACAAAGTGTTGAAGTCGAACATGGTAGAAACCATTTGATTACCAGTCAATGATGTGAACCATTAACAAATGCGAGAGAAATCACCAATGATGACGATGATCCCCAAGGTATCTGAAGCACATCTCAATGAAAGGCGAATAGATGAGTTGATGTCGAGCATTCGAGAGATTGTTTGATCAGAGGTCAGTGATGTAAACCTACTATCGAACACGAGGAAACCTGCCATTGAGGCATGCAGGTATGAAGATACTAATGGTTGATCTCTAAGTCCAATTCCCGGATATTGATTTGGCGTCGACGAGAATAGACTTGTCGAAGGTGGGCCATAATGATTCCCGCATCATCGACACGAAATCGGAACGAACGATAAGATGATGAAACAATGGAGTATGTACTGACACAGCGGAGGCCTGACACAATGAATGACTCTGAACAATGCAACCCTTTGAAAATATAACTGCACGTAACAGGACTTGGCAGCAGGGATTTTCGAAAGCAGAGGATAGACACCGAATGAGTAGGCTCATGGCCAGGGAGACGACTCAGGATGATGACCATAACTCAGTGAAAAATAGATACCCAATATAGACAAGAGACAGACACATGCCATGTTCAAAGGTAACGACTGACAAGCTGCCATAACAAACTTGACTTGTTCCCCATATTCCCCCGACATGATAGACGAGTACCTCTTTGTTGTTTTTCGAGCTTGAAGAGGATAACAGATGCTCGGTGTAGCTCATCTCATGGATGAGTCCAATCTCACATGTTTTATGAACCTAAGAAAGGAGGGGTTCGTCCCAAAGTGGGCCCTCCGATGTTAAATTTTAACGAGTCCAAGGAAGGAAAACTCGGTAGTTTTTCATATTTAGAGAGCCTGAAAAACTTAAAGGAAGCTCCGCAATGTACTTTTTCGTAAATTTAATCCCTCGATCCCGAAAAAGTGTAAAACAATTCCTGAGAGAACTCTCCCAGTCAAGATTGACTGAGGTATACCTTTCTCGTAAATAGTCTAGACGGGCCGAAAAAGGGGTAACCTATCACCGAATAGACGACCTTTCAAATACTTTTACAAGTGTGAAAGAGTCAAGATCACTTGGCAATCTTTTCAATTTTAGGGAGTCTTAAAAGAGATTAACTATGGACTCCAATGGTCTTTTTCATAATTTTTTAATTATTCTAGTCCGAAAAGAGAATAAAACACAACCAGGATAATACTTTCCTCATCGTTTTAACGAGCATGAGTAAAGCTGACTGAACTCGACACCATTTACTTGAGCTTGACAAGCACGACACGGGTGTAAAAGCGCTTGGAATCTTTTTCAAGTTTTAATCCAGAGCACGAAAAAGATAAAGTAGGCTCAAAATGAAGGTCAAACAATGAATAAACACCAGTGTGAATATATTGTTTTTTAAAGGAGATCCTGTCAATAAAGTGCTCATAAAACCAGATATCAGTAATGTGAAATGGGTTTTATTTTAACCATTTAAAATAATAAGTAAAAAATAGGTGAAAAAGCTATAAAAGGATGGGTAAAAATAGAAAGTTACCATTTCATTTGTGTTTTTACCCAAAGAGGAGATTTTACCCATTTGAGGAGCAAAAACTTCAAGGATCCATATCTGGAGATTCGGGGCACCATTTCAACAACCGTCTGCGCCAGGTAAGAGCTCTCAAGCTTCTCTTTCATTTGATGTATGAACAATTTGCTTTCAGTACAAAAAATTAATTTTTTGGGCAAGCCCTATTGGGCAAAAATCGCCCTTCACAGTACCACGCGGGGGCTATATCGGGAAATGCGGTATTGTTCGACAGTACCGCGGGACTGTGCAGTACCGCGCAGTAAGATTTGCCCCAGGCACGATGAAGGCAAAATCTAAGATGAAAAAATCGATTTTTCTCAAACTTTTTGCTGAAACCAAGTTGTTAAATGATTACTGAATGTTTCCCCTGACCTTTTGCAGGAGTTTGCAATTCGTTTGGATCAAAATGGTTAGTTGGAAAGAAAGAGAGCATGAAGTAGATGATTTGGCGGCCGAAAATGACCTACTAACTGTGACTGCATTACGGGAGTGCGGTTTGTTGAAATTCTTCAAGACCAAAGGAATTCGTCAACAAGCCAAACTTCTTACCCATCTTATTCAATTGTGGGACCCTGACATTCAAGCTTTCCGAGTGGGAGAGCACATCCTCGAAATTCAACTCGAGGACATTTACTTTCTCACAGGCCTCTCAAAAAGAGGAGCCCGGGTGAATTTTACTGGATACATAGCCTCATAAACGAGCACAGACGCTTTGATTGCTCGGTATTATCGTCAGGGTTCGAGTAAGAAAAGTAGAAAGGTGGTCATCAAAGATGTTATAGAACTTCCTGTAAAAACTGTTTTGTTCACCATTACACGTGCAGCAGGGAGTACGGGTCCCCATCAGGCGTCCCATACACAGATGAACCTTGCAGTGGATTATATGGTGGGAACAGTATTTAACTAGTGTGAGGCGATGTTGACCAATCTCAAAGAACAAGTGCACAAGTGTAGGGTTGGAGAGAATTCCCAATTTGGCTAGGGGAGCATCCTAGTCACCTTCTTTTTGGCGAGGGTGCCATTATTGCACCCACAGATATATATGCCCCCCTGTCCACCTACCGATCCATGGATGGCTCGATGGAGTGATTATGCAGGACATCTTGGGGGACCTCAGCGCTTGGATTTTGGTGAGGATTTCTTCTCTTGGCTCGAGAAACAGATAGTGATGATCGATGACTACCCCTATGCAGGGGTGGAATTCCGCAAGGACATCGACTTGGCACTACCAGAGGATGAAGATTGGGACAACTCAGGTATGACCTTCATGGATATATATTTTTTCCTTTTTGAATATATAATTTTTATTGCTTTTTAGAATGTGTAAAAGACTTCTAATGTATGTTTGTGTGCATGTCGCAGATCGTGGACCACAGAGACCGGCTAGGTACTCGCCATTACATCGCAGTGGTGTTGATCGCCAAGCCGTTCCAAACGAGGAGGAGGACGAAGATGAAGCAGGAGGAGTCTGAGATATAGAGAGGAACTTACAGGGCTTAACTCATGGTATCCCTGCTATGAGGATGGATGACGTCCCTTTGCATCTCCAGCGGCATACTGTAGGTGTGCCTAGTCATATTGGCCGACTTCTTCGTAGGGTGGCTCGAGCTGTAGTGTGTTATCACCAGCAGCGTGAGGAATCTGACGAGGGACATGATAGATCTCCCAGATCTCCTTAGATGGTCTTTTTGTCTTTTGCGGCATGTATACGATATGTAGGCTTTGAGAGCCAAATTTTTGTATGGGATTTGGTCCCAAATTTTGTCTTTGACACAAATTCTATGTATTTGGAAAAACACTCTTATATACAGTGATATGGACCTATTTTCATGATCTATTTATTTACAATGACTTGTGCATTTTATTTTTCATGATGTGTTTATGTATGGGCAAGATGCCAATCCAAAATGTAATTAGCTAATGAATTATAATTGAATTCTCTCGGTACGTGTTGATATGAAATGAAATTAAAAGATCGTTCCAAGAGGTGTACCCTCCGAAATAAATGAAGTAGGATAGGATTGCGAACTATGTAAACATGGTTCAGATGAGAAACCATGAGCTGGGAGTCTAAAAAGACTGATAGGGAGTCAATTCCGAGTGAAGCAACCTCCGTTAAGAGACCAATGACTACATGGTACTTCGCGATATTGTTGGTTGTAGGACCTAAACAATTGGCTCCTAAAGAAATCAACTCGCGAGTGGGAGAATAGATTACCCATGCTGCGGAAGCGAGATTCTGGGTATGTCGGCTTGCACCGTCGGTGAATCCGAAGTAGGAAGACATCTGCGCATAAAATCACGAGTCAAAGTAAGAGTGGATACATGAGGTCCACGCTCACACCAAAAAAATGAGTAAAAGCAAACTAAGTACAATATTTACAACAAGTAACCCGCGTAGGGAAACCTTACGTGTAGAAGCGTTTGAGGTATGGCCCATTGCAGGGCTGTGCCAATGGCGTACCATCACAATCGATTAGTTCATAGGCTCCTTTTTCCAAGACACATTTTACAACAAAGGGGTCGTACCACGTAGATTCTAGTTTTCCTTTTCCGAGCTTATCATGAATTTGATCATATGTAAGTACGAGGTCACCTTCATTGAAGATCCGAGGTTGAATGGATTTGTCATATTGAACTTTGATGCATTTTTTATGAGCTTCATTGGCTAAAGCAGCGTCGCGGCGGGTTTCATCTAGCTTGGCTAGGTATAGAAACCGTTCCTCTTTGGATGTGGTGTGGGGAAGTAGCTCTATGGCTATCTTAAGTGATGGAATTTCACATTCAATCGGCAAAATGGATTCTAGGCCATACACCAGTTGGAATGGTGTAAACCCAGTAGCACTTTTCACTGAGGTTCGGTATGCCCATAGTGCTAAGAATAGAGCTGAGTGCCAGTTGGATTTTTGGGTACCCACAATACACTGAATCATTCGTTTCAGGACTTTGTTAATGGCTTCAACTTTGCCATTATCTTGTGGGTAATATGGGGTTGAGTTTTCATGGCAAAAAACCAGCTTGGCACTTAGTTCTTCGATCATATGGTTCCTGAAATGGGAGACATGATCGGTCACAATGGATTGTGGGACACCAAATCTAGCTATAATATGATTGAATATGAATTGCGCTGCTATTTTTCCATCCTCGGCATATGTAGGCATCGCTTCAGCCCATTTTGTGAAATAGTCGACAGCTACTATGACAAAGCTATGCCCCCCAGCTGAAGTGGGCTTATAGTGCATGAAATCTATGCCCCATTTGGAAAAAGGGCTGACGGCAATAACAGGATGGAGTGGAGCAGGGTGCGAGCGTGCTTTACTATGAAAGAATTGACATGGCAGACACTTCTTGACTGTTTCAATGCAGTCTTTGAAAATTGAGGGCCAGAAGTATCCTGCTCGCAGTATTTTCTGGGTCGTAGCCATCCTAGAGAGATGACCACCACATGCTCCATCGTGGCAGTCATTAAGAATGTGTTCTGCCTCATCTAAGGTCAAACAGTGTCGAAGAACGGTGTCGACACCACGTCGATAAAGAGTATCGTTGACTATGAGGTAGTATTTTGCGTGATGTCGGATGCGTTGCCATTCATTGCGAGTGATGTCGGGGTGGAAGCGTTGGGTTTGGAGATATAATAGAATATCCCCGTACCATGGATCAGACATGCTAATGACGAACAAGGATTCATCAGGAAGAGAATCGATGGGTTCGGATTGCTCGGTAGCATGGGGCAAGTTACAAATCAACTCTGCAAAGACCAAAGACTTCTTGGACTTGGCTTTGACAAATTCCAAGTCGAACTCTTGAAGGATGATGATCCAATGAGAATATTTTCCCCCAAGCACTTGACGCGTGAGGATATAATACATTGGATTGAAATCGGCTATGACAGTGGTTCGGCGGAGTAAGATGTAATGATGGAATCTCTGGACAGCAAATACTGTTGCCAGAGCCAGTTTTTCAACATGTGAATAGCGAGTTTCGGAGTTGAGAAGACTCTTACTAAGATAGTATACCACATGTTGTATGCCGTTGTGGTCTTCCTGGACTAGCACCATACCGATGGTGGAAGTCGAAGCTGTGAGATAAATAATGTAATCCCGTGTGTAATCGGGAGGTTGGATCACAGGATCTTTGGTTAAGGCTGCCTTTAGATTGTCAAAAGGAGCGTTGGGCTTCGTCATCCCAGATAAAGGGAATATTCTTCTTAAGAATCCTCATATAGCCTTTTGTTATCTCTGAAAGATTACAGATGAAACGGCGTAGAAAGTTTGCATGCCCTTGCAAACTTTGAAGTTCTGGAATATTGGTAGGGGAAGGCAAGGCTAAGATAACTTCTACCTTTGCAAGATCTAAACGTATCCCGCTTTTGGAGATTATGAAGCCCAATAGTTTTCTGGCTTCTACGCAAAAGACGCACTTATGCGGATTCAAACGTATATTGTAGCGACGGCACCTTTCGAAATTGGCACTTAAGTGGTCAGGATGGTCTTTCCCGGTCTGAGAGTGAGAGGGAAGATCATCAAGATATGGTTCTACAATATGTTTGATGTCATGAAATGCGTAGGACATCGCCCGTTGGAAAGTTTCCCCAACATTTTTAAGGCCAAAAGGTAACTTTCGATATGCAAAAATCCCCCAAGGGCAGATAAAGTCCATTTTGTGCTGGTCGGATGGGAGGATATCGATCTGATTATAGCTAGATAAGCCATCCATAAATGAAAAGATGACACTCCCGGCACAGTTATCGATGATCTGGTCGATGAACGGAGTTGGGTAGTTGTCCTTTGGACAAGCCTTGTTCAAGTCACGGTAGTCAACACAGACTCTAATCGTTCCTTGTTTCTTGGCTATGGGAACGATGTTGGATACCCATTCTGTCAGTGGGATAGGATAGATAAAACCAACACGCAAAAGTTTTTCAACTTCTGCTTTAATAGCCGCTGCCTTACGAGGATGGACAGGCCGAAGTTTTTGCCGAACAGGTCGGGCACCAGGGAATGTTGGAATTTCGTGGACCATAATCGAGGGGTCTATTCCTGGCATTTCTTCATAACTCCAAGCAAAAACATCGTGGAAGGTTTTGAAGTAGGCACTATAGAACTCCATTTCGAGGGGAGTACATGTTTTGCCGATATGTATGTTTTCCACGATACCAGGCTTCACTGAAATATCAATGGGAGTGGTTCCATAAGGTTAGCCAAGTTTCCTTCAGAAAATACCTCGTCGAGGGAAGTGGGGAACTTGGTTTGAACCATCCCAAGTGAAGTACTGGGTTTTGTATCAGGATCAAGTCGCTGAATGGTGGGGAATGAAGATCGATGATGAAAATCTCCCCATGGTGGCTCATCACCGCACATAACCTCCATAATTGATTCGTCAGTGGGAAAAATCAAATTGAGAGGATCGATAAGTGGTGGGTATGGATGAGTTTCAGCCGAGAGTTGCGCCACGGTGTGATGAGTGGAACAGTCGACCCAATCGGTGGCTGATTGGATCGCTTCATATGCTGCGAGGTTTCTGTTCAAGGGCATGGAGTTGCCGTAGCCTTCAATCTGAGTGGGACTCGGAATTACCCATGAATCATTGGAAGGGGTGACATTCGATGAAATCATGTTGACTGGTTGAAAATGGGTTCCTAGCTCTGGAAAAGCTCCAATAAGGGAAGAATCCTTCATGAGACCAACACCTATGTCTTGGAACCGGTACCGAGGTTGATCCAATAATGGGATGGTGTTGGCAGAGTTTGGATGGGAGTCTGGGATACAGTAATCAAGTTGATCAATAGTGACAATTTTCCCTTCATGAGGAAATTGCACAATCCGGAAGACTATAGATGCTATGGCGGTCATGGCGTAAAACCAGTTCCGGCCAAGTAGGAGCTTGTAATCCAATGGTGCATCTACAACTTCAATATGTACGGATACTATTTTTCCCCCCAGTTCAACACTAATTGAGGGAATGAGTCCATAAGGTTGAAAACCATGTCCATCAAACGCCTTGAGAGTAGTGGGAGAAGTCATGACTTCGGGTGAGACTAAGGCTCTCCAGCAGTTCAAAGACATGATCGACGTGGAAGCACCTTCATCTAAAACAGTGCGATGGATGCTATTTCCATGGATTTTTGTATGAACCTGGAAGGCTAACTGGTGGGAAAGTCGAGGTTTAGCATGCTCCAATTTAAACATGATAGAGTTTGAAGTATCTGGGTCCATTGCCCCCAGTGCTGAAAGTAAGGTTCTACACTGCATGGGGCAATGTTGAAGAACCTCGAGAGTCGACATAGCGCAAGGTGCTTGAGCCAAATCCTCAACAATATTGTAATTTTGGGTAGCTCGTGCATTGGGATTAAATGTCGCCTTTCGTATGGTGCCCTTGGGTGGGCTTAGCACTGTTTCCGTAAGTGGTCTCTCGATATGGAGATGGCCGGTAGGGAGGGGAATAGGAGTTGGATCTTCAACAGGAGATTTGCCTTTAGCTATCTCGGGTTGTTTGTTTGAACTTGGAGGGTTGTCGTATGTCTTTGAACGAGTGGTTATATGAATCTCTTCATTACTCGTCATCAGGATTTCACGGTTTGTGGACGTTTCTCCGCGGGTTGGATTGGTCGGGTCACCCCCTTGTGGGGTTTCTTGGGAAACCATCTGCTGTTGCTTTTGAGGGAAAGGATCAGTTAACACTGCCGGGCGAGAGGATCCTTTAACAAATTTGTTGACTTCGTCCTTGTAGGGACAGTCACGTGTGTAGTGATAATCTTGACAAATTAGGCAAGGAAACTTATCCTTTCGACGTGGTTTCTGGTCATTGTGGGTGGGTTGTGGCTTGGGATTCTCCTGCTAGTTCTTCTTGGGTTTACCACGATTGTTTTTCTTCTTTCCCCTGGATGTTTGTGATGTAGATTGAATTGCGTTCACTTCGGAGGAAATAGCAGGAGAAGTAGTGGTTTTTGAAGCAGCCTGAGGTAAAGCGGGGGAAGCAGAAGCTTGTTGTCCCGTCGAGTTGGTAGTAGGATGGGTCTTGACTGAATCAACAATACCATCAATGGGAGGTTTAGTGGTAGGTTTGGTTGGATCAGTGGTTACGCGGGCGGCATGGGGAAGAAGTTAATGCAAAGTACCGGATTGAGTGTATACCAAATCCATGTATTGGGCTATCGAGATGGCTTGTTCTTCTGTAACTGGCCTACGCATAGCGATATCTCTGGCTATGGGAGGAAAAAAGGATTTCGTGAACCAATCAGCGAGTAGCTGATCTGGAATGGGTGCCTTAATTAGCCTACGGCGTCGTCACCACTCATGGATGTGATCCAAAATGTGCGTAGAAGTGGTTTGACGCAGTGAGGTTAACAGTTCTGTTCCAGTCTCATACCGGATGGGGAGCTGGAAATGGGTCAGAAACTGCATTCCCAAGGTGTTGAAATCACAGAAAGAGTGTTGTGGCAGCTCGATGTACCATTTTGCTACCGTGCCGGTAAGCGTACATTGGAAGAGCCTTAGTTGAATGGAATTGTCCATCAAGGAGTTGGATGAACACCAAAGATGGAAGGTCATCACGTGGTTCTTGGGGTCTTCCCAGGGCTTAGCATCGAACTTAGGAATGTCCGATGGATGTTTGGATGGAATGGGTGGCCAGTGAGGTTCATGCAATATAGTATCGTTAATTAGCCTCGACAAATCAGGTAAGTCAAGCGTGGCCAAAAAGGGAAGTTGACGATTAGTCTGCAGGTATGAGTAATAACCATGCAGTGCAGAGAATCCTGGGGGGCCCTGCATAGCGTACTGTTGCATGTTATACCATATGTGTTTCCCAAGGGGTACTGCTGGAAGTTCTGTTGGTAGTAAGCTATCTGGTTAATCGGTTGATGGATGTTCTGCTGAGTGGGTATGGTACCCTGGGGTTGCTGAAACCCAGGAATAGTTGCCACTTCTAGTTGGGGAAGTTCCTTGGAATTGTTGTGTTCTAGGAATGTTACCACTATATTGAGTAAGTGGAGGGTTTCCCATAGCAGGGTTGGGGGGTGGCTGCGACGGTGGTGTCCATGGAATGCTCATTCCTGCTTGAGGAGCATGTGAAAATTGAAGGGATGGGTTCCATGGAGTTGTAGCAGTTGAAGGGTAAGGGAAGCCAGAATTCAAGTTGGGGGGAATCTGAGATTGCCCCCTAGCTTGGTTCCAGTTTCCAAATAGTGAGTACCCCCCACTCTGTGGGATTTGAGATTCCCAAGAAGGAAGCATACCTGACGGGGGATGTTGAGGATGAGACCCAGTTGGGATACCGAAATAAGGTTGCTCGCTGCCAGGTGTGTTGTACATACCATACTGAGCAGATGCTGCTAGTTGGGCGGGTTGTTGGATGGAGCCAATGGGTTGTCCTCCAGCAGATGGGTTGGATGGCCCTATAGGAGGAGGCTGTTGACTAGGAACGGGGTTCCCAACAAAAGGTTGTCCTCCAACTAGTTGGGTTGATGGCCCTATAGGAGGAGGTTGTTGACTAACAATGGGGTTCCCAACAAAGGGTTGTCCTCCAACTAGTTGGGTTGATGGCCCACCAGGGAGAGTTTGGTTGTTGGAGTTGGGGACCACTACAATCGGTTGTCCACCTCCTGAGATAGTGTAAATAGTGGCCGAAGGTGATCCTCTAGTCCAAACGGAATATCCAGCAGTATGACTTGGTGTTCTTCCGCCACTAGCTAAATATGATAGCGTGGATTGGCCAACGGCGACAAAAGTGCCGATTTGTGGAAGGGGTCTTCCATATCTGATAGGCGAGGACGGAGAAAAAACTGGGTTATCCCTCATAGAATGTGCACCAAAAATGGGTGATGGCAGCAAATGTGGGGAATTTAACCCAGGGGTATCGGCGTCATCCATAGCATGTTCAATGATAGGAGGACCATTGAAAACTGGGTCCAAGTTCATGTCCTGAAAAGGGTTTTCGGGGTCCGGCGGGAACCTAGGTATAGTAACGTCTGAAGGTCTGGAGCCGTCTGCATAGGAGTGACGAAACTCTGTGCTAGACGGGATGTTGGGATCCCGATAGTTAGAAGGATGTGTGATGAGGGGATATCTAGAAGCTGTCGAGAGCATTTGCTCTGTGTCGTGTTTAAACCATGCCGATGCTAACGGGGAATTTGCTAGACTAACCATACTAGACTGGATTGAAGCCATCATTTCATGTCCCGGAGGGAGATTGGGTAGAGATATGGCATGAGGTATGTTGCTGGAAGAACTGGTTTCCTGCGGATGAACACTGGGTGGCGTGGTGATAACAGGCAGAAGCTCCACCTGGGAAGTGATGAAGCCATAATCAGGTTCAAAAGGTGTGTCAAGAAGTCGAGTATCTTCAATAACTTTGACATACCCGCCCGGGACTGAAATTAAGCCAGGTGTATCCTGGTCGGACCCTTCGGTGGTGCCAACAGATCTGTCTGTGTCATCGTGAAAAGTGTCTGATGGACGGGAGGTGTTGACATCAGGAAGGAGAATGACCTCTGGTCTAGTATTTTGGGTTGTACTAGATTCAGCCACTGTAATGGTGTCCACTAGGTAGATATATCTAGAATAACACTGGGTGAAGTGACAGTGGAAGTCTTAGATATGCTAGTGGTTGCAGAAGCTGCAAGAGATTTCGAGACTGTGCTGTGAGTAACAGTTACAGGCAGAACTGATGATGTAGTATGTATCGGCGGTGGAATGTTCCCCCGACCGGCACCGCGGCCAGGAGGAGCGGGAATGCATGATGCAAGTGGACCGGAGGTCCATGGCGGTGGTGGTGGTGGAGGGCTCTTTCCCTGTACTCGTCGTGATCTTCGTGGTGGTTCTGACATGATGATTGTTATGTGGAATTCTGCCCTACGGATAAGTCAAAATTCCCTTAGACTAAAGCAGACTTTAACTAACTCTAGGCTAAGAACAAAACAAAACAAATGCTACCTTGAATCCCTAGATCTGACAAACATCTCAGGATTAAAATGCTAAAGAGAATAGGAGGAGGTTAACTGACCTAATATCCAAACGCTTGCTTTTGGTATTTGCTCCAAGCTCCAAGCCCTCACAAGTGAACCTGTTAAAATGGAACCAAAACACAAGAATACACTATTCTCTAGTAACCTGAAACATGAGTTAGGATCTAAATCTATGAAAGATACAAATCATATCATTAAAACAAGATTAACACAAATGATTTGGGAAAACAAGACAAGTTATTCCATTACAACTTGAAGATTACTTACAAAAGGTGCTTGATGTCCAAGCCAATCCTCCAACTCCAAGTGTCTTCTCCTCTAGCTATCTCCACAATGCTGCAAGACCATAATTTTGGTACTCTCAATAGTCCTCCCCTTTTCCAATGGCATGCCTCTCTTTTATAGTAAATGGTGAGGTTAACCAACAAGAGAGATGGGTGGATCTAAGGAGAGATAAGTGGATCAGGGTTTCTAATCGAAGGAGATAAGTTGAGATCGAATCAAGGAACCCAATCTTCCATTATCTTCGAAAATCCAAGATCCCATGAGCCAAGGGAAAAAAGCTATTAAAAGAGTACCGCGCTTTGCAAAAACTGCAGAACGCGGCACTGCCGTGCTTTGGGGAAAAATCAGAACGCGGTAGTGTCTAGTACCGCGTTTTGGGAAGATAGCAAGGCGGGGTAGTGTATGAAAATAAAGTCCAAGGTGGGTCAAGACTTGGCAGGGTGGATTCACCTTCAAGGTTGACTCATCATCTGTCTCTTCTGGATGGTTTAAAACAGTAGGGAAAGTGTCGTCAACTTGTTTTGTAATGGGGATGCGACACTGTGAAATATAGAGGTATAACAGATGCCCCCTAAAGTGTGAGGTCAGAAGGGACTGATGACCGAAAGACTTTACGAATATAATGTGCAGAGATAGCATCGAGGAGAGCGACACGGAGCTGAAAATAGAAACAAAGTGTTAGATATACCACCGAGGCGGGCATTCCCATGCTCGGAAACAGATGACTCAAAGCATGGCTGCCGACCAATACATTGCAGATCCATGAGTACTGAGATAATGTAAACTGTGGATAGATCATGGCTACTATGAACAATCGTAGATCCATGAGATAATAATGACATAGCCACGACCAATACAATAAGTGGATCTGTGTGACAATACAAGAGACATCTCCATCGTAGCCTGGACACGGTCGAAATGTAGAGGTGCGTCCAGGGTCTTCTACCCGATCGCAAAAAGATACGAATCTAACCATGTGATTACAAGGTGTTGAAGTCGAACATGGTAGAAACCATTTGATTACCGGTCAATGATGTGACCCGTTAACAAATGCGAGGGAGATCACCAATGATGAGAATGATTCCCAAGGTATCAATAGTACATCTCAACGAAATGCGAATGAATGAGTTGATGTCGAGCATCCGAGAGATCGCTTGATCACAGGTCAATGATGTGAACCTACTGTCAAACGTGAGGAAACCTGCCATTGAGGCATGCAGGCACCAAGGTACTAATGGTTGATCTCTAATTCTAATTCCCGGATAGTGATTTGGTGTCGACAGGAATAGACTCGTCGAAGGTGGGCCATGATGATTCCCACATCATCGACACGAAATCGGCACATATGATAGGATGATGAAGTAATGGAGTATGTACTGACACAGCGGAGGCCTAGCACAATGAATGACTCGATACAATGCAACCCTTTGAACATATAACGGCATGTAATAAGACTTGGCAGGGTGGATTCACCTTCAAGGTTGACTCATCATCTGTCTCTTCTGGATGGTTTAAAACAGTAGGGAAAGTGTCGTCAACTTGTTTTGTAATGGGGATGCGACACTGTGAAATATAGAGGTATAACAATGATAGGAAAATGAAAATCGGGGGCAGTTTTGTAACAAAGAACTCAAAAACTCTAATGCAGCCGAGTGTGCAGAACAGGAGCTAGAAAAAGCAAGGCTCGCAGGCCAAAAAAGCAAGATCTAAAATCTATACTGAGACCGGTGTCTCAATAAGCGAGCTGATAAAAAGAATGGCCAGAATGCCAACAAGCAGTCCCTAAAAAGAAAAATGACCCTCTACAAAGATGAGATAACAAGCAAACTCCTAACTAAGAGCTGGAGACCTCAACAAGCTGTATCCTTTGCAAGGTGATGAAATCCAAGTCGAACAATACAACATGAGAGATCGATATGAGAAGGATATCCCTCTACCGAAAGGGATCTTGGGTAAAAGAGCCCTAGTAGAATAGTCACTAAGCTACCTCGTTCATGACACATTGGAAAAGGTTTTGGGCACTACTGCCTTCCAAGGAATACAATGATCGATGTTGCCTTAGGGATAAGTGGAGTGCGGCATTCCATAGAGTCTGTTTGGTTCTCAATCTCGCGGCCATTTAACCCCTGAAAGTTAAAAACAGTCAGGAGGCCCCTCCACAAACTGGCTGTGACCATGTCAATAAATACTAGAGGATTTTAGTTCCCTAGAGGACAACAACTATGTCTCAGATGAAAATGACAAGGGGGAATTATTTTGATGCCTATCCCCGGTGTCCTACCTAACTACCAAATTCTTTTGATTTCCTCAAGTGAGGTTAATGTTGGTTTAATTAGGGAGATTAATTTTAGTGGTTTTCTTACTCAATCGGGTAAATGGACGTGAAACTTGATGGTGTTATGATGACCCAAACCATGCAAATGAGAATGAATCAAAATAAACCTTGTCTTCGATGAAAACTAGCTATAGAAGAGAGAGTTCTTCGATCATAAATGCATGAAATTTTTCACAAGCAATAAAAAAAATCAAAACAAGAGATTTTTTGTTCTTTTTGTAAATAGATCCAAACTGAAATAAACACTCTTTTTAATTCACTGATCCTACAATCTAAAATGCTTCAAATATGAGAATTTCTGTGGCATATTTCAATGGTTAACTTCCTAATGCACAACGATGCTACTAGACCATTTTAATCAAAATAACACAATTGTTTTCCAATGATATCTTTCAAGATAAATTTTAATAATAATACTGGAAACACAGTGACTATGAAAACTACACAATTCAGTAACAGAGAACAGTGGTGATGGTCTGGCTGTGATGGGAAGATCAAACCAATGCACTCAAAATGAAGGGGTGATCCTATGTGCCAAAAATGCCACTAATTCACACAACAATCAAGCTCACAAACAAGCAATAAACACACCACACAGACTATAAAATGAACAGAATGGTAACAGGGAACAACAAACACTACCTAAGGCAGAGAAAGACTCAGGAAACCAAGTAGGGAGAACATTTTTTACAGTATGCAGACACTACCGCGTGGCAGAAGAGGGCTATAATGCGGTACTGCTAACCTACCGCTCTGGTACTAACTCAGGAAACGCGGTACTACCACGCTGTAGTCAATGCAGAGGGCGCGGTACTGTGGCAAAGTGAGAAAAAGTGCAACTTTTGAAAAGGAAGATGAAATTTTCAGGGTTGCTACAAACCCAGGGGACTCAGTGATCACACAGGGAGAGAAAATACAAAGAGGAGGGGTGAATGAAGGTCAAAAAGACCAAAAATCAATGGTGGTTTGAAGAGAAAGAAAAAGTCACAATCAAAATATGGATGACAGTGAACTGAATCAATCAAACAGAAATCAAACCAGCGGAGTCGCCATTCTTGTTTGGTAGAATTTTTCCCTACGGATAAGTCAAAATTCTCTTAACTTAAAGCAGATTCCTAACTGACTCTAAGGTAAGAACAAAACAAAACAAATGCTACCTTGAAATTCCTGAATTAACTTTCACAACAAGATTATATGCATTCAGAAACAATGAAAGATATGACTCACCTTTCAATTTGACGTTTGTCCCGCTTCTAACTCTTGATCCAAAAGCTCCAACGTAGAACCTGTTGAGATCAAACAAAGAACAAGCATAGAAGCTTCCAAATACCTTGAAGTAAAGATTAGATTCAAATCTAGATTAGATACATTTCATGCTAAAGACTTGTACAATACACATGAAATGGGAAAAACAAGACAAGTTATCTTTATTACAAACTTGAAGAATGCTTACAAAGGTTGCTTGATGTCCAAGCCAATCCTCCAGTTCTAAGTGCTTCCTCCTCTAGCTATCTCCACAAGGCTGCAAGATCATAAGTTTGATACCTCTAAGAGTCCTCTTTCTTTTCCCATGGAATACCTCTCTTTTATAGTGTATGGTAGAGTTAACCAACAAGAGAGATGGGTGGATCTTGGGAGAACTTAGTGGATCAGGGTTTCTAATCACAGAAAATGAGTTAGGATCGAATCAGGGACCCCAATCCTCCAATATCTCTCGAAAATCCAAAATCCCACAAGCCATGGAAAAAAGGCTATAAAAGGAGTACCGCACCCAGTAATCTGAGCATAACACGGTAGTACCGCGTGGCAGGGACAAAGCATAGCACGGTAGTGTGGACTACCGCGCTTCTAGGACAGAGCAAAATGCAGTAATTAAGGTAAAAGCAGTCTCAGCTAGGTGAAAACTTGTCAGGGTAAGTTTTCCTTCAAGGTTCACTCATCATTTTTCTCTTCTGAGTGTTTTAAGCAATAGGGGAAGCGTCGTCAACTCTTTTCATGGTGCAGATGCGACACTTTGAAATATGGAGGTATAACAGGTCGGGATGATCCGGCAGGGCCGGCAGAGAGGAGGATTTGTTTACGGGATGATCCAGCGGGGCCAGCAGAGAGGAGAGTTCGGGCTCGGCATGATCCGGCGGGGCTAGCGGAGGAGGTGCCAAAGGAGCCTAGGGACCGTGTTGATTAGATGATATTGTATCTGCCCCCAAATGATGATGAGCATATGGGGAAGCACTTTTTGTGTACAGCTGATGTATTTTTGTATATTGGGTGCTGAGGGCACCTATGACATGTTTTGATATATATTTATATGATGTTGGTATATAGTTGTGTATGCACATGGATGTATTCATTGTCTTTTTGTTCGCCCGTGGAGGCATGTTCAATTTTCTGTATGCCCGTGGAGGCACCTGTTATGCACGTGGATGCACCATTTTGATTTTTTGTATATGCCCGTGGAGGCACGTGTTATGCATGTGGATGCTTTTTGTTTATGTTTATATATGCCCGTGGAGGCACAGGTTATGCACGTGGATGCATTTTTTGTTTATGATATGATTTGATTGGTGTGCCAGTAAAGAATGTTGTTGGCCATATGGTCTGCTACGCTATTGAGATTTCTTGGGACATGTGTAAATGAAATGGATTCAAACTGTCGAACCATCTGTTTAATGCGCAAGAATTTTCTGAAAAGACAGGGATCGCGTACCTGGTAATCATTGATGCGCTGGGAAATAAGGAGTTGTGATTCCAAGAAAATGTTAAGTTGATGTATGCTCATTTGGAGAGTTGAGGCCAGGAGACCGGTCACGGCATCGTATTCAGCTTGGTTGTTGGTGGCAGCACCTAAACACACTCTGTCGATGTGGATCAACTCATGTGAATGGGAATATATTACCCAAGCTGCGGAGGCCAGATTGGGGGACGAACGGCTTGCACCATCAGCGAAACCGACGTAGCAGAGTGGAATTGGATCCATCTGTAGTCATGCAGAGACAATAAATATTTAGGTTTTTTGAATTTTTTGTGAAAAACAAAATAATATTGTACAATAATGGATGGTGGTGTCCATCAGGTTTACTATGGGTAAAATCGCTTGAGGTACAACCCATTGCGTGGGTTGCGTAGGGGGTTGCCTTCTGAATTGGTTAGAATGTATGCCCCCTGTCCAAGGCAAGTGTGTACAATATAGGGGCCTTGCCACATGGACACAAACTTTCCTTTCCTAGTTTTGTCATGATCCTGATTGTAGGCGAGGACAAGGTCCCCTTCAGTGAAAGTTCTTGGGTGGACATGTTTATCATAACTCAGTTTGGATCAGTTCTTGGCTGCTTCCATGGTTTGAAGGGCTGTGCGCCGATCTTCATTGGCCTGCTCGAGGAGTAGTAAGCGTTGCTTGATTGGGGAAGTGTCCGGTAGGATTTCAATAGCCATTTGTAGGGTTGGGATCTGGCACTCAATGGGGAGGACGGATTCGACACCGTGAACTAAGTGGAAAGGGGTAAAACCGATGGCAGTTTTGGTTGACGTGTGGTATGCCCATAGTGCCGGGAACAACATGTGGTGCCAATTTGACTTGTGTTTGTCTACAGTGCGCTGGAGGATGGTTTTCAAAATTTTGTTGATTGCTTCGACTTGGCCGTTTCCTTGGGGGTAGTAAGCAGATGAGAAATGGTGTTCGAATTTCAGTAAGGTTGATAGTTCTCTCCAGACCGAAGTGAGAGCCATGGTCTGAGATGAGTTGCTTTGGCACTCCAAAACGAGCGATAACATGGTTGAGAAAAAACCGTGCTGCGGTGTCGGCCTTGCAATTGTAAGTTGGCATGGCCTCTGCCCACTTGGTGAAATAATCTACGGCCACAATGATGTGTTTGTGACCGCCGGCTGATGTGGGATTGCAATCGAGGAAGTCGATGGCCCATTCGCAGAATGGTCCAGCAGTGATGACTGGATGAAGGGGGGCGGGTGGGGTTCTTGCTTTTGGGGCAAAAAGTTGGCAGTTTTCACAATGTTTGACTGCATTGATGCAATCAGTAAAAAATGAAGGCCAAAAGTAACCTGCGTGGATGATCTTTTGGGCGATAGCCGTGCTGGAGAAATGGCCTCCGCAGGCGCCGCTATGGCAATCATTAAGGACTTGTTCTGCCTCGCTATGAGATAGGCAGCGTCGTAAAATGGTATCGACGCCGCGTCGATAAAGTACATCACCTAACAAGAGGTATCGGGGGGCATGGTGTCGTATACGACGGCGTCCATCACGATCGATGTGGGGTCGAAATTTTTGTGTGTGGAGGTAAATTAATATGTCACCAGACCATGGGTCGTTAGATGAAATGATGAAAATGTGGTCGTCAGTGAGATCCATTTGGATAGCGGGTGATGACGAAGATGGGAGATCTGTGATAAGTTGAGCTAGTGCTAGGGCCTTGGTGCTCTTTGGGGTCCTGAAAGTAAGTTTGTACTCTTGCAAGATAATCACCCATTTAGCTACGCGGCCTTGAAGAAGGCGATGCGTCAAGAGGTAAACCATAGGATTGGAATTAGCTACGACTGTGGTGTGGCTTAAGAGAATATAATGTCGCAGCTTTTGTACTGAGAAAACGATAGCGAGGGCCATCTTTTCTTCATGTGGGTATTGGAGGGATGGGCCGGACAAGGTCTAGCTCACATAGTAGATGACATACTCTTGGCGAGTAGTATCTTCTTGTACAAGGAATCCAGATACAGCATGTTCGGATGCTGAAACATAGAGGATGAAATCTTTGGTGAAATCTGGAGGAGAAATCAATGGGGCGTTTGTGAGTGCTTTCTTTAAGTCATTGAAAGCTGTCTCTGCTTGTTGGTCCCATATGAAATGGGTATGCAGACGTAATAGTAATAGGAAACCATGGACCGTTGTGGCATAGTCAAGGACAAAGCGGCGAAGGAAGTTGGACCTCCCTTGTAGACTTTGTAGTTGTCTTAATGTGCTAGGTGATGGTAACTCTAGAATGGCTTGGACTTTTAAGGGGCCTACAGTGATGCCTTTTTCTGAGATAACAAACCCCAGTAGGCGACCTGATGTAACGCAAAAGACACACTTGAGAGGGTTCAAGTGGATGTTATTTTTCGACAACGCATGAAAACTTGTCGAAGGTCGTCTAAATGGTCAAATCGCTTTTTGGATCGAGCTGTGAGGTCGTCCAGGTAAACTTTTATGATCTTGTGGAGATCGTGGAAGCAATAAGTCATGGCGCGTTGGAAGGTGGCTCCAGCATTCTTGAGGTCAAAAGGCATGACGTGATAGGTGAAGGTGCCCCACGGGGTGGTAAAAGTCGTCTTATACTGATCTTCTGTATGGATTTTTATTTGGTTGTATCCAGAGAAACCATCCATAAAAGAAAGGACCTCGTGTCCTGTGCATTCATCAATTAGTTGGTCAATGAAAGGTGTGGGGAAGTTGTCCTTGGGACAAGCGAGATTGAGGTCTCAAAAATCAGTACAAACGCGTATAGTGCCTACTTTTTTGTTTACTGGTACTAGGTTTGAAACCCAGGTGGTGTAGGCAATAGGATATATGAATCCTGCTTTTTGAATTTTTTCAATCTCATCTTTAACAGCTGGGAGCTTGGACAGGTGAATGGGCCGTTGTTTTTGTCGGACATGAGTCACATTGGGCCAAGTGTCGATGTGATGTTCCACAATTTTGGGATCGAGGCCATGCATCTCGGTGTAAGACTAGGCGAAGACATCACGAAACTCTTGGAAGAGTTTCTTATATGCCTAAGTTTTCGCTTGAGTGCAAGATGCACCTAGCGAGATGAGCTCAGGTTTTCTAGGTGTGGTGGAAATGTCGATTTGGATAATAGGGGAAATGTTTGACATGTTCCCTTCCTCAAAGGCATCAGGGGCAGGAATAAGATCTTTAAACCAGTCAACTTTGGTGGGGAGAAAATCTTTGGACTCGACTGCAAACTGGGTAGCTATGGTGGAGGTGGACTCTTCTGGGAGGAAGTATGAACGATGGTGCATGTCTTCCCAAGGGTAATCAGGGGCAGTAAGAGCCTCTAAAATTTGCTCATCAGTATGGAAGTAATCAGACCATAGATCGATGGGTTCTGGTTTTTATGTTGTCGAGATCATGTAGATGGTGTTAATCTCTCCGGATGGGGATGCTACGGGAGGGTAGATCTCCTCGATTGTGGGGGGTTCCGTCTCCAGGTTCAAATTATTCATCTCGCAGAGAGCTGCTTTGTAATCCGGGATATCAGGACAGTGATGTGAGTAATGGCCGTAAATACCGCATATTGCACAAGGGTGGTTGGTACGCATTGATTTATCATGAGGCTTGGGGTTTGGGTCGAGTTTGACAACCAGGATGTTGGGGTCGTTGTCGAGCATTTGCATGTGTTCCTGTAATGCGGGTAATTGTGGACATTGATGAGTTGGATGGCCTAACTCATCACACAACAAGCATTTAGGAGGATCACGAAACACGGGGGGAGGTTTAACTGCTTTGGGAGGAGGTATCGCAGTGTATGGTTGTGGGCCTTTGCCCCCAGTGGGCTTGATAAGAGGAGGGGGATTCGTAGAAGATGAAGGGGTAGTGACACCGGGAGGTGGTTGAGTAGTAGTGACAATGGGTTGCACTGGTTGTAGAACGACATTTGGTGTCGGTGGGGGAACGGGAGGCGAAAGATACCACACGGGTAATCCCAAGGTTAACCCGGGGAGGCTGAGGGTGGCCATAACTGGGATGCTTACTACTCCCGAGGGAGGGAATAGGAAGGGGATTGTGTGGATGGGTGTAAGACCAATGTGACTAGGGACCAATGGTGGTTTAGGTAACAAGGGCGATTGATTGTTGGGTATTTGTGTATTGTGGGACAGGGTACATAGGTCAGATACTTTGGGCGCTGGTGACGGGGGTGGAATGGAATGGAATGTTGAGGTCATCGGTGCATCTAAGTAAACTCTGGGTCCCACAGAGGAAATAAACGAGGTAGTTGCACCACAACCAGATTGTTCAACCATGGGGAGAACATTTTCTGGTGCAGTGGGGGCCTTGGGATCGTAATAGGTGAGTTGGTCGACCTTAACCACGCGTCCATCATGGGGGAACATCATGGTACGAAAAATGGATGAGGAAACCACCCGCATGGCATACATGTAGCTGTGACCAAGTAATAGGTTATAATCAAGTTGGGCATTGATGACCTCTATGTCGATGAGCATAGTTTTACCAGCCAGCTGGACGGGGACATTAGCTAATAGACCTTGGGGTTGAGCCGAACGGCCGTCGTAGGCTTGCAACGCAGTGGTGGATTGCTGGAGAGTAGGGGATCCCAACTTTTGCCAAACGAATGTGGACATGACGCATGTAGAGGCACCTTCATCGATAATGCACCGATGGATGACAAGATTCCGAACGGAAACAAAAACTTGGAATACTAAAGTGGAAGGCAGGCATGGTTCAGACTGGTCCGAATCGAATGCCATCAGTTGTGAATCATTGGGGTCAATAGCACCAATGGCAGAGAGCAAAGTCTTGCGCTGTGAAGGACAATTTTTTAAGACTTCTAAAGCAGACATGGCTGCGGGAGACTGGGCTAAGTCATCTACAATGTTGTAATTCGACGCAGCGCGAGCATTGGGGTTATTGTTGATGCGATGAAGTGGGAAGCGAGGTGCTTTAGAGGTGCCATCGTGTGGAACTAGGGGTATACGTAACATCTGATCAATGGGATGAGCGTTAGTGTTTTTGTCGGCGGGAGGGGATTTAGAGGTGGAGCCATATTGGTTCCGACGAGTTTGGATGTTGGCATCAGCGGATGACATCATTAACAAGTGGTGGGTACCTGAGTCGAACATGGGTTGATCAGGAGCAACATAAGTGATCTGTTGTTGTGGGGGAGTGTTTCCTTGAGGGGGAGCCAACGGCTGAGTGTTCACTACGCCTTGGGTTGGTAAGGGGTTTCGTAATACCATGGGTTGCTACTGAGAGGGTGGGGGGTTGGGTGGCGCCTAAGGAGCCGTGTGCCCTTGGCGATGGGCATCATCAGTCCAGAGTTGTCAAGCTCGCTCCAAATGTGGGCAAGCATGTGTGTAGTGGCCATAGACCCCGCATATAGAACAAGGGTGGTTTGTTCCGAGGTTATTGTTTTTAGGCTGCTTGGGATGACGATCTGGATTCTGGTTGGGAGGAGCAGCGTTGTTATTATGTGGAGGATTGGTAGGTGGTGGACCTTGATGATGTTGTTGGTTGTTTCCGCGGTTACGTCCTCTTCCACGGTTTTGTTGTCTACCCTGGTTGCATTGGTTATTTTGGTGTTGGGGATGATTGTGTTGTGTGTACACTTTCCCTTGAGCAGCGGGAGGATTTTGGTTTTCCGTTGGTGCGAGAGTAGGTTGCAGTGGATAATAAGCTAGTGGGGCTAGAGGTGGTCCAGTTACCTGCTGGGGTTGTTGGTAACCCTGAGCTATTGGAGGTGTTGGGTTAGCTATTGTAGCTTGATGTGGGTAATACACTGGTTGTGGCGGGAACTGAATTGGGTTCTGGGTAGCTGGTTGGATATAGTTTGTGGGTGGTACATATGCCGATGGCGCTTTCCCATAGCAATGTTGTGGACAAGAGGGTCCATGAGTGTGATGAGTCTGATTCGTTGGAGCGTAGGAAGTTGTCACTCCAGAATTAGATGTATCCCTAGAGAGGTCTGGGGCATTTATGGTGCTCACCATGCTAAAAGGTTTAATTTGTGGTGTGACTTGGCCAATAATACCATCGATGGCATGTGATGCCCCCGACGTGTCACCATGTGAAGAATCGCCTCGTGGGGCGTCTGGTATGATGGTGTAGAGATAGCCTGATTGAGCATAAATTAGGTCGAATTGCTGAGCTTTTAGGATAGCTTCTTTCTCTGACTGGGTCGTTCGGAAGCGACGTCTTTTGCTATGAGGGGTAGGAGTGATTTAAGAAACCAGTCCAAAAATATACGGTCATCCAGTTTAATCTTACAGAGGCTACAATGCTTGCGCCACTCATGGATGTGGTCTGTGATGTGGGTAGCTATGTTTTGTCTGCAAGACAACAGTATTTCAACTCCTGCATCGTAACATACAGGTAGCTAAAAAAACTGGAGGAAAGTGGAGGCGAGAGACGTAAAAGTATGGTGGGTCCCATGTGGTTGTTCGATGTACCACTTGGCTGCAGAGCTAGTGAATGTTCGCTGCAATAGTCTTAGATGAATGGAGTCATCCACTATGGAGTTAGATGAACACCACAGGTGAAAAGACATTATGTGGTTTTGAGGGTCCTCCCCAGGTTTTCCTTCAAACTTGGGTATGTCCGAAGGGAGCTTCGTAGGCATGGATGGCCATGTAGGGTTGTGCCGGATAGGATCATTGGTTAGCCTGGCTAAGTCTGGTAAGTTCAGACTGGCCATGTAAGGTAAACTAGCAGATGGGTGTGGCGTAGTGACTGGGACATAACTATTCATGGTGGCATTATGTAGTGGTCCAATAGCCCCTAAGGGTATGCTAGGTATTGAAGGTATGTTTCCTCCAACTGCTGTGGTTTGGTATGGGCCAGCGTTTCCAAATGCAACATGGGTTACACTAGGGTTAGGAATAGTGCCAGGAATTCCTGGGATCTAGGTTGTGGTAATAACAGGTGGTGTAATTCCTATGTTTGGCATACCCATAATAGGAGGTAGTCCTATGTTGGGCATACCTAAAGGTGGAGTATCCCCCATATTAGGCATGCCTAGGGGGGTTGTTGTTACCATGGATGGCACGGTAGTAGAAGGGTTTGTGGATGTATCTCCAATAGTACTGGTAAAAAGTGGGTCGTATTTTGTTCCAGCCATGAGGTTGGTTGGTAATAACTTAGTAGGGTTTTCTGATTCAGCCTCAGAATTAGATGTGAAGTGAGGCGTGTCAGAATCGGATGACCGTATGTTTGTCCAATGACGTGTCGAGTCAAGGGATAAGGCTCAACGTTGGTGACGTGGAGAGCCAAGCAGACTGAACTCTGGGGGTTCACCCTGAAGGCGACGAGATCGTCTAAAATTCTCAATGGTGAGAAATAAAAATTTTCAGTGTAAGGTGGCGATGTAAAAAACTCGAAACCCTAATGCAACAAAGAGTGCAAAAAAGGGGAGTGAAAATAAAGGCTCTCAGGCCAAAAAATCAACCTCAAAAAGAACTTATTATAGCAGCTGTGCTATAATAAGTGGAGGGATGCAACAAAATTGGTCAGAATACCAACAGCCAAATAGTTTCTAGAAAAAAGAGGTGCTACTAGACCAAAGGTGGGTAATGTATCATGCAAACACCTAACTAGAAGTATTGTGAGTCAACAAACGATATCCTTTGTAAGGTGATGAAATCCAAGTCAGACGATATAGAGTGTTGAATCAACGGCTAGATCTCCCCCTACCGGGAGGGAAACCGGGTAGACAATCCTAAAGAGTGGCAACTAGGATACCCTGTTCATGACACGTCCAGAAAAGGTGAATCTGTCGTTTGGTGCTTTTACCGCAGTATCCCTATACAGGGATACCCCGAGAACTGCGAGATGTAGCCTTTGGTTACTGAATGGATTGTGGTATTCCACTCAGGCCTCCGGAACAACTCTAGCGACTTCAACCCTCCTAGGGGAGAGGCCTTCCGATAAACTGGTTATGACCGTGCCAAAAAATACTGGGGGATTTTGGTTCCCTAATGGACAACAGCTATGTCTCAAATGTAATAACTGAGGGGTGTTATTGGAACACCTATCCCCTCAATTCTACCTAACTACAAAATTCTTTTAAGTGCTCCCCAAGTGGGGTTAAAAGTTGGTTGAGTTTAAGGTAAATTTTAAGGCTCAGTTTAAATTAGTGGCAGAGTGGATGCAAGTGTGGTATTTAAACTGAAATTGATTTGCCTCGCTTGGGCGATTTTACAAGTGAAAGAAAATACGCTTCCAGTTTTGCAAAAAATAAAGGCGTTTTTGAAATGTAAATGCTTGAAAAAAAACTATTCAAAAATAATGGATCTTTGAAATAATTTAAAGGGAAGCAAATAGCATGAATATTCAAGAAATAAATGAATCTCTTAAAAAATTACTTGTGCAAAGTATTGAGCAAATAAACAGTAAAACCTTGATCTAGCTAAAATGCAGAAAAATCTCTCTTTCAATTTTTGAAAATTTTTTAAAAAGACTTTTTAAATGAGCATTCTAAATAGTAAAAAATTTCTATGGCTGTAAAAAATGCAGGAACTTTAATACTGTAAAATGTGCTAAATGGGCAGAAAATACAGCAAAAAATATTTTTCAAAAAATTGGCCGAATTGAAAAAACTTGCATCACGGGTTTCTGGAAAACAGCCGCGATGGGCCGCGCGGGTTTTGGCCGCGAAGCCGCGATGTGCAGCATGGATTCCTGTCACACAGTCGCGATGGGCAACGCGTTTTTCAGCCACGAAGCCGCAATGTGCAGCACAGAAATTGGCCACGAAGCCGTGGCGAGCCGCGCGGAAAAAAGTCAAAAAAGTCGCGATGGGCTGTACGACTGTCAGGCAAAAAACCGCGAGGCGAATGCCGAAAACAGACACCGAAAAATGAACCTGAAAATGGAAATTTTGGGCTGTTAATGGAAATAGAAGGGGCTAAGATCTAGAAAAGCAATGGATCTGCTGTCTAGGATGGAAGATCTATGAATTAAACTGATTTAAACTAACAAAGACTAAGATCTAATGTAAGAAATTGAGATCTAAAGAATTCGTCCCCAGTATGGTCACCAAAAACTGTTGGCTTGCTTTTGCAACCAAGCTTAGTGCAATGGGCACCTACTAACTAGTAGCAGCAGTCTCAATAGAAATAAATAAAAAACTACTTTAAACTATAGTGATAATGGATCTATGTGAAATAAACAAGCAAACAATGGAAATATTATGAAAAGCAAAAGCAATTGACAATATGTAAAAAATGATTTTGTATTAAGAATAGGGGAAAGCAAGTGCTTGCAATGGTAATACCTCCAAGTGGTGAAGATTGTTGAGCAACTTCCAAGGTGAGTAGCTCCAAGCTCCAAAGGTCCCTTCTCCAAGATAGCTACAATGGTCAAAAGCTCATGGGAGATTTTGATAGCATGAGGATAGGATAATGGATGGATGGAAAGTGAGGAGCCCCTACCACCTTTTTATAGTTTTTGGTGGTGGGGAATACCATTATGGTTTTGAGGAAACCAATGGTATTGACCAACATGGTTGATGTACTTTTTTCCTTCTTTTTCCTGTTTTGAATATTTTGAATATTTTTATTCTCTTTTTAATATTTTTGAGAATTTTGGACCCTTTTTGAGGGTTTTTTATGCTTTTTGAGGAAAAATGTTCATTTTGAGTGGAAAAAGGGGTGTATTAAGGTCTTTTGGTGACCTTTTGATGCCTTTAGAGGCTCAAATGGTGAAAAAGTGGACAAATGGGTCATGTGAATAAGGAAATGAGCTAGTGAGCACTTTTTCGGTGTTAACACTTGGGAAATTAATTCATTATTTTCATCCCAAATAGAAGGAATTCCCTTTTGTACTACCTTTTCAAATCATGTTTTGAACGCTTCAACCTCTTCCTTCAGTTGTTCTGCACTAGCCTGAAAATTCTCAATGTGAATGTTTTCTAGGGACTCTCCTAGCCCAAGTTATGATTGTTACCTTGTTTTCGATAGCCATTGCTTTCAGATCACCTTCTTTCAAAGTATTTAAGAAACTTATGGTACCCTGAGTTGTATCTTTTGGTATCTTATCTAAAACTTCTCTCATTGCTTTAGAGCTTTGTAATATATCATTTGCTATGGCTTCCTTTGTCTTCATAAAATCTAAATAAGGCCTTAGTTTTGCAGCCTCATCGATGATTGAATCCCAAATCAAATGCTTTGCACCTTGCAATGCTAGTTGTCCTGTCACTTGGCCTATCATCCTCTGATTTCTTCCTACCAAATCTTTATTTTTTTGTCAACTCTTTTATTTCATTTTCCTTTTTCTGATTTTCCTCTTCTAGTCTTTGTTTTTCTTCTTTTAGTTCTATGATATCCACCTCTTTCAAGCTAACTTGAACTATATCATATGTGCTTGCTTCTTTGTTTCTTTGATTTGTTCCTTGCTTCTCTTGTGTTGTATTTTCCAATTTGGCCTTTAGATCTTCAATTTCAGTCTTAAGACTCAATCTATCTTTATGCCAACTTTCCTCTTTTTCCTCAAACTTGAGTAATTTAGAAAGACAGCCATCCAATTCTCGAGATAAATTTTCTTTTTCTTGTTCTAACACAGTTAATTCAGAGGTTTGAATTATCCGAGTTGCTGGAATTCTAACCTTTTGTTGAAGTAATTGGATATTCTTTTCTTTCTCAGCTAAAAGATTTTTAATTTTGTCCCCTCTATTTGGTTCATCATTGCTCTTCACCAGGTCATCTTGTAATCATTTTATTTGCAGCTGATGCACTTTGTTCTCTATTTTCTCTTGCCTCAATTGGATTTGAAGCCTGTTCACTGTTTTTTGTAGTTTTTCCATTGTTAAATTAGCTTTCATCATATCAGCATAAATCACCTCTCCATTCTATTTGTGTAGGTGAATTTTATCAAGGACTGTTATCTTTTGCAAATTCAATTTCATTTATGTGACCTTATCATCAGACAATACGGTGAAATTCAAAGTATTTTTGTCTCGATCTCTGCTAGTCATCAGAGTAATTTCTGAATCAACAACATTCCTCACTTCTGGAGACAACTTATGCATTGCATCTGTTGATGTTTGTCTGTCTTTTCCATAATTTACACATATTTCATCTCTTGAATGAAATTTTCTAGAATCACCTGTAGCTCTTGCCTCATCAAATTCATATTCCTGTACTTGAATTCCTGGCCCTTGGTATTTTTGTTTCTTCATTCCCTTTTCTTTGTCAGATACAACTACTTCATCTTGCTGGCTTGATTTTAATATTTTGGCTTCTCTTTCTTCCTCCACCTGCATATCAATACTTTCATAAAAACTTCTTTTACTTGTTTCTCCAAACTTTCCTGGGGTAGGTACCATCTCAGGTACCAACTTAGCTGAAACTTTATCCAAGGTAGAAGGATTAGCGTGTGAACTTCCCGAAATTTCTGTGTATGATTCATATTGTAGTAAATTTGCCATCTTCACCAATCCTTCAACCTATTGGTGATCAAAGGCTTTATTTTTGTTCTCTTGCCTTCTGTCAGAAGTAACATCACAAGGATCATAGTTAATAGTTGTCGCTTTCCTAAAACACAGTGCTTCTAAATGTTTTTGTACAAAAGGGAGAGAATTATTGTTCTTGATGATAACAGGACCAATTTTTAAAGGGAACTTTATATCTATAGCTTTCTTGAAATGTAGAAAATGGTCATTTTCTACTGTTAATTTTTGTCTGATAAACTCCAAAGCAAAAACTCTTGGAGTCAAAAAGGATGGTAGAATATAGGGCTCCCTAACAAATCCATAAAGTTTGATTAATGTATCTTGCTTCTCTAAAAACCAGTATCCAATTGCTTTGTGGGGGCTTAATTGCATCAGGGTCTCCATCTCTGATAATACTCTAGGAAAATTTTCTCCAAACAACAACCTGTATACTTCTGATAAAATAAATTTCATAAAATTAAACATACTGTCTTCCACTATTTCTGAAAACACAGATTGTGGGAAATGTAAATCTTTTCGACTGCTAAACAGCAGCATTTTCATGAGGTGTGTCTGGAATTTGAAATGTCTCGAAGTGTGGAAATTCACTAACTGAGAGTGGATGTTCCGAGCCAAGAATTCATCAAATTTAAGGTAGGGTACTTGAATCTAATCCATTTTTGGTTTAGAAACACTTAATCTAAAAAGAAAACTTAACTGGACCTCTATGACCATGGAATCATCATCAAACCCTAAAAACTGTGAAGTGAGTGACAAAACTAACTGTGAATTTTCATCAAAGAAATTAATGTCAAGTGGATAGGGGGTGTTATCAATGGCAAGGCCAAGTTTTAGACAACTGGTCATGAAGGATTGTTTGGTCTCAGGAGATGACTCTCTGTATTGGCTAACTAGGGCTTCTTCGGAAAAATCTTCATGGTGGTGGGAGGAAAACAACGATATTGCTCGAACTTTTCTAACGGTAGACGCATTTACATGGAAAAGAATTTTCTTTCATGATGAATTCATAATGACTCTTTGAATCTGAGAATAATTTACTGCACACCACGAAACGAATTTCGGAAACCTTGAAGGTTGTTCGGGACAGAAATGGATAAAACAAGACTTATAAACATTGTGCACATCCAATTTTTTTTATATAAACCCTCCAAGTTGCATTTCATTTCTAAAACTGAGAATTTAACCATTATGGGGTCATGAATGTCACTATCTCTATCCACTAGGGTTTCCCCTAATCTCATAGTTTCAACGTTCTGACAGACGGTTTCACTACTTCCTTCCATTGATGTAAACAATTCTAGTTACTTTCACGAGTTAAGAGGACCTACCTAGCATAGACAGGATGAATAAACTATGCCTTTTCGCTTTCGAGCAGCACATACATGTTCCAATCCTCCGCCGTTTGCAACACAAAAGTCAATTTTTGATGTGCCCTTCTCTTTTATACACCACCGAATGTGGTTTCGCAACATGGGATGGTGGTTTTCCTTACCGCCTTCTCTGATTGCAGAATGATGTAGAGACGACACACATACAACATGTTGGCGGTTCGAAAATATTATGGACCGTCGATCTAACCGTCATGTATCGAATAGTCGTTGATCTAACCTCCATTTTATCATTCTCTCATGAGTTATGGGTGGCATTTTCCCAAGGCCCCCTGAACCAGTTTTCCAACACTTGGTCATTTCCAAGATTTTCTCCAGGGTTGATCCCAAAACCCTATTTTGAGAGACTCATAACTTTCTCCTAGGAAATGATTAAGGAAAATTGAGACCATGAATAGATAGCCACTTCAACAAGATATACCATGATATGATGGTGTGTGCATTTTTCTCAAACCATGAACTATCCCGGGCATTATCTCAGAGCAGTTTTTTTTACTTTTTCCATACTTTGTCAATTTCCAAACTTTCACAAACTTGTCATACTTTTCCAGAATGATGTCATATTGAGAAACTGACTTAATGATAGAACCAGAACACCATCATGTGTCTTTCCAGCCTCATCACAAATTCCATGTCATCATACATGCCATCTCATCACTTCCTATGGTGTCAGTTCTCTCTTTGAGGCTCACACATGTGAGATTTTGGCCTACCAAAATAGAGATCAATTCATGTATAATCAGAATGGTCAAGACTGGAAAACTACAAATCATAGGAAGGGTCAGCCGACCCTTTGTTTAGTATATAATTGTGGAGACAAATATATAGCAATTCACCTGTATCCAGACTGGTGAACATAAGAAGGATCAGACGACCCTTCTTGTAGTCCAGAACTAGTATGAAAATAATATGGGTCAGAAGAAGGGTCGACCGTCCCTTCATTTATGAGGGAATTGTGCAAATATTAAACCTATGAAATATAGGCTATTAATTCATGTATATCCTGAATGGTGAATACTGGAAAAATACTAACCACAAGAAGGGTCGACCAACCTTTCATTTAAAAGAGAAATGAAAAAATATTTAATCTACAAAGGTTGGGATGACAATTCCCCACTATCAACTTCCGCATTATATGGTAGGGATAGGGACATTGCCTAAGTTATAACATCTAAAACGTATTTCTATGGACTTTCGACTGCTGACAAGAAGGATCGGTTGCCCCTTCTTTTGGTAAATAATTGAGAACACCAATAGCCGACAATTCACCTGTATCCATAATGGTGAACACAAGAAGGATTGAACCACCCTTCATGCAGTCTAGAACCATTATGACAATAATAGTGGGCAGAAGAAGGATCATTCGACCCTTCATTCATTTATTTCAAGCCTCATTCAAAATGCGGTGTTGGTTAATGAAATTCAACTTGAAATGATCGTCATATTATACGGACACCGATTCATTTGATAATTTGTATATTTTTTACAACTTCAAATGACCGTCATAATTATCATATCAGAACACCGCCAAAACCAATTTCAAAAGTGGCAATATGAAAGAAAAAGTATGGTTTTGGAACTTGGATTTGCCACTTTTGGAAACGGATTTGGGAGTTTCAGAACCGGTTTGGTCACTTTTGGAATCATATTTGGCACTTTTGGAACCAATTTTGGCTCTTTAGGAAATGGTTTTGTCAGTTTTGGAACCTTGATTTGGCACTTTCGGAATCGGTTTTGGAACTTTTGGAATCGGTTTTTGCACTTTCAGAACCGGTTTTGGCACTTTTGGAACCCGTTTTTGCACTTTTGGAACCGGTTTTGGCACTTTTTGAACCTTGATTTGGCACTTTCGGAACCGGTTTTGGCACTTTCAGAACCGGATTTGGCACTTTTGGAACCAATTTTGGCACATTTGGAACCCAGATTTGGTAGTTTTGGAACCAGTTTTTGCTTGAATTTGGGGTTTAGAAAGGTTATTTTTGACCCGTCTTCAAAGTGACTTGGACTAGAATAAGTCCAAGTTTAATGAAATTGGCGTTTTCTCCGTTAAAGGTCGGAGGCTTGATCTTTATCAATTTAGAGTGTAGCTGATTTACTTTTCTTGCTTTCTTTTTCTTCTTAGGAACATACTCTTCAGAGTCTTTGCCATGTGACTCTTCGTCACTGACATCCATATTATAGCTCGCATAAATTCTTGGTGGTGTGGTCTTAAACTTTGAGTTTCTTTTCGTTACTGACTTTTCTGCTTGTTGTTCCTCTGGTGCTGGGAGGTGTCTGTTTTCTTTCTCATTCAACTTCTGCAGCAGAATAGCATTTATTTCTCATTGTTCTTCAAATTTTTTAATGTTGTCTTCTTTAATGTTGACCAGTTTATCCTTCATACTTTTGACTGTATCTGATATCTCATTGGATGTTGTCTCTTTTTGTGGAGAATTTGGATTCCTCTCCTACCTAATGGCCATTTCTCCTCACTGGCCAGATGTTTCAATAGCCATCCCTCCTTCTTGTTCTGCAGAATTCATTTCAGCTACTTACCGTTTCAGCCACCTTTCTCTCTAAGTGTGATAAATAGATGTTTGTTAGAAGTCATAAACAACAATGTAATTATTCATAAAAAGTACAAAACATTAAGTTTCGGCAATTTAATACTTTAAATTTATTTATACACAACACAACATTCACGCAAATGAGCTTTAAGGTCATAGTGTGGTGACCTTGCTCTGATACCAATTTGTCACGTCTATTCTACGCGATCTTTTTTTTGTTCAAAGAAACACCTATCTAAACAATGCGAAAAATATAAACACTGGTTGTCATTACAGCCTAACAAATTAATAAACTGATTATGTGAGCATAACACTGCACTAATACTTATGTCGCTAAACATGCAACTGTCATCACTTGACAGACTTGTACTACTGCGATGGTGCACCCATACGTAGACTATAGTGTAGGGCCCACTTGTCACGAACCCATTTTTCCATAGTAGTAATTTAGTGAAATTTTCAAGATAGATTTTTGCAATGGTTACTAAATTCTACAAAAATTCACAGGCATAAGGGATTTGATACTCTAAACAGGCATTAATGTATCAACCTTAAATACTCAATACAGATTTATAAATGCTCCTACTTGAACTTCAGTGATCTTCTTATTTAAGGAATTTACATAAAAAGGAGATCGTACATTTAACCATTGTAGTCACTGTATTAATATGAAATTAACTACTCTACTCCTTTTAACTTTCTTTTCAATCGTAAGTAAAAGAAACATCCTATTGTATCCCATACTTTCCATAGTTAGAAAAATTGACAATAATAAAACATTTTATCTAACAAAAGTCCTCTTAGTCCACTTTTAAATATTACAAACTGGAATGTACATTCATGGTACAGAAAAATCATGAGACACATTCAAATGAGAGGCAACAAAATATAAATATAAGCATTCATTAAAAATTATGTTTAAACAACCTCAAGGAACTCATATAAAAATCCATGTAGAACGATGGGTCATATCCATACAAAACACAATACACAAAATTTGACACATCAAAGAGAGACATTTTTAACGTGGTTCACATGAACCTCGGGCTATGTCCACAAAGGTTTGTTTTATTTTATTTATTCAGAGGCAAGGTACATTCCCACAACACTCATGTTGTAAGTTTTCACAATCCACTTTCTCAAGGGATCTCTCATAGAGAAGTATTCTTTTTACCGACTTGCACGTGAACATCAACCCAATGATAAGACTCTATTCTCTAGTAAAAGAGTTTGATTAGTCAAATTCCAGTAAAGCGTTACTAGACTCTTACCTAATGACCATTTTTAGAAAAAGAAGTTGTTGATGTATATATAACTTTGGAATGTATTTCAGATTAAAATCAATATATCTATCCTTCCAAGTTCCAACCAATAGAGACGCCATGCAAAACTCTACCCAACGCGAAAAAAATATGAAGACTAACATTTAAATTTGGTCAATCCTCTTAACGGAATGATTTGTAAAAACCAAATCAACTAAATAAAAGTATATGTTCGAGGTCGATCCTCTCAAGAGAGAGATCACCCAACTTCTTAGTAGACTTTAATGCATTTCAGCTACGTTTAACAGTATTGCGGAGTGAGTTCTCGAGATTCTATTTCAAGGAGATTGGGAAACCCAATCGTGACCTACCCAAACGGAGTTTCATAATGTGATTGACATTAAACTCTTCAAACAGAGATTTTGTCCAAGATCCACATACTTGACAGTATATCAAACAATTATAACGGAGACAAAGAACTGGAATCCATACGAAAAGAAGTCGTGACAGCATCATTCCTACAGATTTTTCAACAGAGGTCTACTCAAACACGGTATAAAAATAAAACCAAGGTCTCCCACCAAATCGTGGCTGTATGAGATGAAACATAGAGCTTTCACTCTCTATGCATAGACAAAGGCCATATGTATACAAGGTCTCTACAAAGTCATGACAACCAGTGTTTCAATAGTAAAAAAATATAAAACCCTATACCAAAATCTGAGATTTATGAATTCAAAGAAACAACGAGAATCAAACCTTATTGCGGTAGCTTATGTATGCGTAGAGATATTATACATACTGTCATGCCTTTAAGCAAGATGTCCATTTAAGAATTTAAAGGAAAGCATACCGATCCTCCATAACCCGACAACACTCAACTATACAGATGATCCTCATTCAGGCAAAGCGCATTCAACCCAGTTGCAGAGATCAAGAACGGTTAGATGAGCATTTAAACTAATCTTCTATCAATTGCAAAATTTGTTCTCCACGTGCATAGTAGAAGTGGAACCGTTCGAAGAATATAATATTTTGGCATTCTGAGAAGGAAACCCAAGACCTCTCGTATTCCTCAAGTGAGGATCCTATCAATCATTACCTCTGTCCTCCAAGACCTCCCCTGCTATCTCCTCCCACTCCCTATTCAAAGACTCACCATATCGTTGTTCTTCTTGGGAGTTTCGACAAGTGTAGGAAAGATCCCTTCCGCAAGGGAATTGTAGTTCAGTTAGGGTTATAGAATGCCAAGTGGAAACTATCGAAGCTTTCCTCACAAAAATACTTCAACGTTAACACCCATCACTAGAGAGGTTCCCCGAAAATTCGGCTCATTCAATGCTTAATGTGAAAAGATTGAGTTCCGTTCCCTTTTGAGCGATTACTCTCTTTAATGCACCAATAACCCGAAAAACTTGTCGAGAGCTAGTCGAGAGTAACCCCTTCAGTTATGTTTTTCCTTTAGAGCGATCTCAAAATATATATCATTTAACATTTATTATTTTAACAATTTTATGTTTTTCGTTCATATGTATATCATATATACATGTTTTAACATGGTACTCTATTCCTCCTTCCTTATGATATAGTTAGACATTTCTCTTTTGACTTATATTAATATATATATATATATATAATATTTTTAGGGACTATGCCCTTAATCCAAGTATACATGCATTTTAACTATCATGTACTAGACATTTAATTAGATAAGCTATGCCTCCTCTTTCTTATTATATATATATATATATAACTAATTTATACTCAAGTAATACTTTATTATATTATAGTCAACTACATTACTATCGCATAGTGTAGCTTATAATTATATATATACTAAGTTAATAAATTAGGTTTTATCAAAACCATCACTTTAATAAGCCCAATTTAACTTTAGCTTAGGAGGTTTGTCTAACACTCCTTATAGGAAAAATAAAAATGACCTTTTTAGTTAACTTAGGATTTTCAAATCCTAGTTATCTTCCTACTGGAAGAGGTGGCTTAGAAACTAAATGGGAGTATTGCGATGAGTAACCGTTCTCGCCACCCATGACGACAATAAAATTTTAAGGTTTACCTATAAACTCACTCTCCTCAAGTGTCCATGGTACTAAGACGATACCCATCACCTATTATTAGATGTTGGAAGGCTATCTGCCCTTCATCTTTTCTCTTTTTGTGGCTTTGCTAGCATGTCACTTGGTTGCGCCATCACTAATTAAAATCTTAAGAATAAATCACAACACTTATTTTCAAGATCCACTGTTGGAGCCTTGGCCTTGAGCTCCTCACCAGGGCCATAATTAGAGCTACAAAATACATTTGTAAAATTTACTAAGGATAAAAATGAGGGATGTTACATACTCCTCCCCTTAAGAATAACACTATCCTCGGTGTTCATACTTCTTTGTAATTTTTCTACTCTTTCCAAGTCATCATTCTTTAATTCCCTTGTCATCTCCCCTTTTTAGGTATTCTTGATCATCTTCGAACTCTCTTGAATTTTACAAGTCTTCGCACTTATTTCACATCTTGTACATCTGTACAGATCATACCAAATCTTCAAACATTTTTCAGTATACAAAATTTCAAACAGTAAATGTTAATCATTTATCAATCATCCTCATCCTTGAGGGCATATTTTCTTACTCTAGCATTTATAACATTCACACATAAAAACATCTATTAGCTCATAATACAAATCATTCAATATTAGTTATGTCATAACACAATATTTCAACAGCACTTTGTTGATCATCAAACTCTCTCCTGAGTTTTCAACAATCCTTTGCTGAACACACAACTCGTCCTCGAGTTAAAACTTATAAATAAAACCTGTAACTAAAACTTTGCAGTTAGAAACATTTTTTGTAAACTCAACAGTGATATTTTATGTATCAGTAGTATGATAATTACTTATTGTGCTCAATAGTAATACTTCTACCTTTGGCAATATTGAACTCAGCAATGTGGTTGAACTAGTTCAGATTTCATACTACCTCTACCATTCACTTCATCGCCATTCCCCTCATCGAATCTCTTGTGCATTCCTCCACTTTCTTGTTTTTAGGAATTGCCACAAGGAAGAAAACATAGTGAGCCACATGCTCAATTCGATGGATATCAAGATTTCCTAGGTCTTATGGGTCAGTATAACATTCAACGAGCCACCTACTCTATTCCACTTCCTTGGGGAATATTACCACATATAATTTTTAGGGAAGTTTCCTCCTACAATGGCTAGAAAATGAATGTAGGAGCCTCCTTTCTGCTATGTTTGATTACATAATTTAAACCTTCTTGTTTGAGTTTTGGAAATTTACATGATAACAATCATTCTATATGCCACATGCATCATGATAACAACAAATATATTCACTTATTTGCTTATCACATTCTATGCATTTTGATTATTACACATCATTAATCATAAGTTTTATCACCAAATCGTGATTCATACCATCCTGTAATCCAAATAATATGTAGAGTAAATCATTAATTACTCTTGAGCGTTATAGATTAACTTGTATATATAAGTTTTATAATCAATGTTCTTCTTTGATTTTGTCATGAGTAGTCGTTAAGATCACTTCCTGAAATGTTAGTATAATAGAATGAATTTATTTTCTTTAATAACTCAACAATTGAACACATTAGTTCCATAGCATTACACACATGCTATTTTAATAACTTGCGCATTCCTCTCAATTCACCCTGATGTATGAATATAAATTTTTCAATATTCATATTGTGAATCTGAGGTTAAATCTACTAACAAACAAACTTGTTAGTATCATAATTCAGTTACATATAGATCCATTTGAGACTCATCATCTAAATATATTCTTTTTGATACTCTTTCAAAATATCCTATGATCAATCGACCATGACAAAATTTTAGGATTCTTTTAGTCAAACTCATACTTTTAACAAAATCTCTGTTCTTGATATGCATCAATCTTTGTTAAAAGATATAACATAACTTTATCTAAGAATCATAATGCAATTCCACATAATAAGATATCTTTAATCTTATACTTTCCGATTCTAATAACCATGAGAAGTTAAGTAATAAGATCTTAATAAAATAACGATTTTTCATAAATGAAAATAATATTTCATTACGTCGGCCATCTCATCTCGTGAATCCGTTTGTGCTTTTTAAACATATATTGTAATCTAGTATGTCAAATTCAACCATACTTTCATTATTCAGGCTTAATAATTACTTAGTCTGTCAACTCCATACTATTTGATCCACATAAAAAAAATAAAAGAAAGTCAACAGTGTTTTGCAATCAGCATATTACTAAAATCTAACTAAAACTATGTTCATTATAACTTCGATATTTGGGAACCAACATTTGTTTTCAAAAAATGTAACTATTCCCTCATCTAAGAGGTTATATGTTCTGATATAGCATTCCATGAAAACTAGCACAAGAATATTCAACAACCATGCATTCTTAAATAAATTATAGCTATGATAATTGAAGATTTTCATGTGACTTTACACAACCTAACCAACTTACTTCTTTGGTGTAAAGTGATAACTCTACTCTGTAATCTAATGAAGCTCATTTATAGTGTACATAGTAATTCTTATAACAATAACTACAACGAGAATCCTTTTGATGTTACTATGAAAAATTGAAATTCCTTATTTAGGTTTAAGCTGCAAGTCAAGAACACTATGCATAATTAATGTATTAATATGCCTTGCTCAAGTTTTACATATCTTTATATATTTATTATACTTAGGGTTTTACAAAATGACATCAAATTATGAATCAACAATTAACAAAAGGATTTATAATGTTTCCTTTTCTCCTTTAACGAGTTTTCAATCATGATACAAAAATTACACATGACTCACATCAATCTCAGAAAACATATAACTTCATCTATATTGCTACATCCTTCATATGGATTATTTACAAACTAGTATTTCTTTGGGCATGCTTCATCTATTTTGATCCTATGGTTATGTCCTAGAATAGGTTTTTCATACTAACATTGCTTTTACCATATTGTAACAGTTCTAATTACTTCAATAAACAATGATTCCTTCTGTCACAAAGTAAATCATTTTCTTTCATTGATTAAAGTATTACATATGCCTTCCTTGTTATATATTTTCAAGTAAAGTCAACTAAGTATGACAAAGGAAACTTACGACACGGTCAACATTCCTGACTCACAATTTTATGAGGATAAAATACTTATCCTTACTTCTTTGGAGAAACTTTGGAGTTGAACTCAGACAACATTTTTCCCCTCATTCCATCAGTCATGCATCCAAAACGAAACAAGAACAACTGCACTAGCCTCCAAAATCATTTATCTCATGTTGAGCCCAATAGGCCCTTGTGTTTGTAACCTAAACCTCTGATACCATTTGTCACGAACCCATTTTTCCATATTAGTAATTTAGTGAAATTTTCAAGATAACTTTTCACAATGGTTACTAAATTCTACGAAACTTCACACATAAGGGAGGGATTTGATACTCTAAACAGGCATTAATGTATCAACCTTAAATACTCAATATAGATTTATAAATGCTCCTACTTGAACTTTAGCGATCTTCTTATTTAAAGGATTTACATAAAAAGGAGATCGTACATTTAAGCATTGTAATCACTGTATTAATATGAAATTAACTATCCTACTCCTTTTAACTTTCTTTTCAATCGTAAGTAAAAGGAACATTCTATTGTATCCCATACTTTCCATAGTTAGAAAAATTGACAATAATAAAACATTTTATCTAACAAAAGTCCCCTTAGTCCACTTTTAAATATTACAAACTGGAATGTACATTCATGTATAGAAAAATCATGAGACACATTCAAGTTAGAGGCAAAAAAATATAAATATATGCATTCATTAAAAATTATGTTTAAACAACCTTAAAGTTCTCATATAAAAAGCCATGTAGAACGATGGGTCATATCCATACAAAACACAATACACAAAATTTGACACATCAAAGAGAGACAATTTTTAACGTGGTTCACCCGAACCTCAGGCTATGTCCACAAAGGTTTTTTTTATTTTATGTATTCATAAGCAAGGTACATTTCCACAACACTGATGTTGTAAGTTTTCACAATCCACTTTCTCAAGGGATCTTTCATAGAGAAGTATTTTTTTCCCCGACTTGTGCGTGAACATCAGCACAATGATAAGAGTTTATTCTTTAGTAAAATAGTTTCATAAGTCAAATTCCAGTAAGGCTTAACTAGACTCTTACCTAATGACCATTTTTAGAAAAATAAGTAATAGCTTCATTTTCTTACTTACAACCAAACTACTACTTAAAACTATAGAGCTTGGCATTCCTTATATAAGATTGCTCTAATATGACTTTTTAAAACCTTTCCCATTCTAACTAGACAAAGGCCTACCTATAGTAATCATTATAGTACGCATATTATATGAATGAACCTCATCTATACCAAAACCTCCAGATCTACAAAATAGCGATCAGAATGAGGAAGGTCAGAACCTATGCATACACAACTCAACCAAAAAAAAATATTCTAAACAAAAATAACTAGTAGCATAAAAACACCTAAGGGACATAGTACGTGTCATGGATCTGTTATCTCGAATATGTAATACAAAAATTTAGACAGAGCAAAATCTAATAATGTCTTGATACAGCTGGGAAATCTTTCTAACCTAGAGCAGTTATAATCCAGTTTGAAGGTAAAACAAATCATAACTCACGGAATTGGTTTTTCTTCATCTAGGTTGTAAATCGGATGTAAACATGATACTAAGGTAATAGAGGTTAGACAAAAGTTGTTCATTCTATGATTAACCATATATGCTGCAATCTTTAATGGTAGAAGCGGAGATCGCAACCAAAAGTTAGAGTATTAGCTTATTTACGGTGGCTCTCTATTTAATGAAGTACACACAGGCTGGGCGTTATCTCTTATACAAAGAACCAAAAATATTGCAAGGATGGACCAGAAGGATTACCCTCTATATTTTTGACAGCCTAATTAAGAGATATAAACAATAGAGATATAAAATTTAAAACACAGGCTAAAATAAAATCGAGGTACCTTGATGGGAGATCTAATCCTATGAACTGACAAGATCAGCTCGCAGTCAAACGCTGGACACGTATCAAACAAAGATTCAGATTGGGGGTTTGAGTGGCATACTTCAAGCAAGATGAAAAGCAATATATCTATCCTTCCAACTGGTAGAGACGCCATGCAAAATTCTACCCAACGTGACAAAAATCTGAAGACTAGAATTTAAATTCGGTCAATCCTCTTAATGGAACGACTTGTAAAAACCAAATCAACTAGTTAAAAGTATATGTTTTGGGGACGATCCTCTCGAGAGAGAGATCACCCAAATTCTTAGTATACTTTAATGCATTTCAGCTACGTTCAATAGTATTGCAGAGTGAGTTCTCGAGATTCTTTTTCAAGGAGATTGGGCAACCCAATCGTAACCTACCCAAACGGAGTTTCATAATGTATTTGACATTAAACTCTTCAAACAGAGATTTCGTCCAAGATCCACATACTTGATAGTATGTCAAACAACTATAACGAAGATAAATAATTGGGATCCATACAAAAAGAAGTCGTGACAGCATGATTCCTACAGAGTTTTCAACAGAGGTCTACTCAAAGACAGTAGAAAAATAAAACCAAGGTCTCCCACCAAATCGTGGCTGTATGAGATGAAACATAGAGCTTTCACTCTTTATGCGTAGACAAAGGCCATATGTATACAGGTGTCTACAAAGTCATGGCAACCAGGGTTTCAACAGTAAAAAAATATAAAACCCTATACAGAAATCTGAGATTTAGGAATTCATATCAACAACGAGAATCAAACCTTATTGCGGTAGCTTATGTATGCATAGAGATATTATACATACTGTCACTCCTTTCAAGAAGATGTCCATTTAAGAATTTAAAGGAAAGCATATCGATCCTCCATAACCCGACAACACTCAACTATACAGATGATCCTCATTCAGGCAAGGTGCATTCAACCCAGTTGCAGAGAACAAGAACGGTTAGATGAGCGTTTAAATTAATCTTTTGTCAATTGCAAAATTTGATCTCCATGTGAATAGAAGAACTCGAACCGTTCGAAGAGTATAATATTTTGGCATTCTGAGAAGGAAACCCGAGACCTCTCATATTCCTCAAGCGAGGATCCTATCAATCATTACCTCTGTCCTCCAAGACCGCCCCTTCTGTCTCCCCCCACTCCCTATTCAAAGACTCACCGTATCGTTGTTCTTCTTGGGAGTTTCACCAAGTGTTGGAAAGATCCCTTCTACAAGGGAATTGTAGTTCAGTTAGGGTTACACAATGCCAAGTGGAAACCATCGAAGCTTTCATCACAAAAATACTCCAACCTTAACACCAATCACCAGAGAGGTTCCCCGAAACTTCGGCTCATTCAATGCTTAATGTGAAAAGATTGAGTTTCGTTCCATTTTGAGCGACTACTCTCTTTAATGCACCAATAACCCGCAAAACTTGTCGAGAGCTGGTCGAGAGTAACCCCTTCAGTTATGTTTTTCCCTTTAGAGTTCTCTCAAAATATATATCATTTAACATTTATTATTTTAATAATTTTATGTTTTTCGTTCATATGCATATCATATATACATGTTTTAACATGGTACTCTATTCCTCCTTCCCTATGATATAGTTAGACACTTCTCTTTTGACTTATATTAATATATATATATATATAATAAAACTTTTAGGGACTATGCCCTTAATCCAAGTCTACATGCATTTTAACTATCATGTTCCAGACATTTAATTAGATAGGCTATGCCTCCTTCCCACGATATATATATATGGAGTACTAATTTATGCTAAGTATTACATTATTATATTATAGTCAATTACACTATTATCCCATAGTGTAGCCTATAATTATATACATATACTAAGTTAATAAACTAGTTTTTATCAAAACCATCACTTTAATAAGCTCAATTTAACTTTATTTTAGGAGGTTTGTCTAACACTTCTTATTAGAAAAATTAAAATGATCTTTTTAGTTTACTTAGGATTTTCAAATCCTAGTTATCTTCCTATTGGAAGAGGTTGCTTAGAAACTAAATGGGAGTATTGCGACGAGTAACCGTTCTCGCCACCCATGATGACACTTAAACTTTTAAGGCTTACCTATAAAATCACTCTCCTCAAGTGTCTGTGGTACTAAGACGATACCCATCACCTATTATTAGATGTTGGAAGGCTATATGCCCTTCATCTTTTTTCTTTTTGTGGCTTTGCTCGCATGTCACTTGGTTGTGTCCATCACTAATTTAAATCTTAAGAATAAATCACAAAACTTATTTTCAAGATCCACTGGTGGGGCCTTGGCCTTGATCTCCTCACCAGGGTCATAATTAGAGTTACAAAATACATTTGTAAAATTTATTAAGGCTAAAAATGAGGGATGTCATAACACTACACTAATACTTCTGTTGCTAAACACGCAACTGTCTTCACTTGACAGACTTGTACTGCTGTGCTGATGCACCCATATGTAGACTATAGTGTAGGGCCCACTTCAATATTAGGAACTAAACAACATAATACTCTATGCTAAAGCAGTTGCGACACTTTTAAATAAATAAGTGACAATAATACTTTTATATTTCCAAAAGTATTAAACTCTTAACATGTCAATAAGATCGGACATTAGCCTTTATAGACCCTATGCTAAATAATATTTAAGCATACATTATCATGGTTATATGTTATAACCTGGTTAATGACCTACAACCTATATAACGTTATAACTCTAAGCTCTAGGGTTAAGTTATAACACACCTAGGATTAATGCTTTTAACTTAAGCACTTATGCTATTTTCATAATGAAGTCTTAATATAATAACATTATTAAAGGTAATAATGTCACATCTATTTGCTCACACAACATATATAAACTATATAATATAATATATAATTCTATATAATATATATTATATATATCATATATTCAAATGGTTGACATAATGTCGAACCATAACATATTACCACCATGATATATCATTAACAAAGGTTTGCAAGTAACATGTTAAAGTCTTAACATAACCTCTATACATATGGCAACAAACATAACTCCAATACCAAGGTTGAAATGCAAACACGAATAATATATTAACATATTATATATGTGGCAAACATTAAATATAACGTAACTTTGGGTTATGTGCTTCATACCAAACCATAATGCATATAACCAATATCACAATGACTGCTCCAACCTTTGGCCATGGCGTAAATGATTTCTCATGTTATAACGTGTTAATATGTTGGTTTGTAAACTGCAAAGGTTTGTATGATACGCATACACAAGTTGGCATGGTGACTGTGCTTGACTCAAGCTATTGCCACGCAGACAAACGCTTGTGAACCACTATTTTAAACCTCGTCGGGTGTGCCCTCCTGGTAGGTAAATAGCACTCTCGATGACATGGAGAATGCCACTCAACATGGAAAACAAACGCGTGGCCAGCTAGCCCGAGCTGGCTCACACGTAGTGTCACCAACCCGACCTTCGTTTCAATTAAGGCTCCACTGATTACAACTTAATGCCACAGCGTTATACCCCGTGGATAGTGATCCGGGTGGGTTCTTGGGTGCTGCGAAGTCATCGACACCGTTGATCTAAAAAAATGGAAGTTGGCGCCAACATTTCAATGTACCAACGATTAATGAAAAGAACCACCGGGCTCAGTGGTCACCATTGTCTCGTCTGGTTCCACCGAGCTCACAAAAATTTGGTCTTCTTGACGGTATTCTCATTTGGCACATCAACGAATCTCATGGAGAACCTCTACTCCGAGCAGAGGGCTCATGCCCTTTAATCTAGTTATAAGCACGTTCTTTGGCATGGTGAAGGGCAACAGGAGGCTCACTGTCCCACGGCCACGCAAAGCAGGTAAACACACCCATCTTAAACTTGGTTATCAGTTTCGTTTGTTGGTTTCAGTTGTAGCTTGTAATGCTACCCACTTGACATTGTCCTGCTTCCACTGTGTAGGTGTAGAGTAGCCAGACCTTGGATGTTGTGTCTAGCTCGAACCCTAAAGGTGAGTAGTTATAGTAGTCATCCTTTTTACCACAATGTTTTACCTTTCACTTCTTATTGCCCCAACTAACGTTAGTTGCACCGTTTGTTGTGACAGGAACCAGGGTTTGACGAGGGAGTTTTGGGTGCTTCTACAACTGACACCACAACCTCGGCGAAGGAGAAAGGGTATCCATACTGTCGAGGTGACCCGTCCTCGCTTTGTCTCTCAAGTTAACTTCCTGGGTGTTGAGGGGGTAACTTAAGACTTGGTTATGGTTGTTGGTTTGCAACATTAAAATGTTTTGGGCCCTCGGCCATGCTCGCAGATTCCTGCGACAGTGATGAGAAAAGAGTGAAGGCTTGCTTAGCCTGTAGGTAGCTACACGCTTTTATTATAATTTGTAATGTGTGATGCGAGCAAAAAACTTGAACGCTTAAAGTTTGGGGTCGACCATATTTTAGGTTCGTCGGTCCTCGACTTGGTTTCTTATTCGATTTCCCCATACACGGACCCTGAGCTGTAATGAAATACTAAGCTCTACAACAATATAGTTTCTTTGTAAATAATGAATGCATTAGATTACTATATCAACCCTTCGCGGTTTCCTTCACGGGATTGTTTTTAAATATATTTTGTGTCTATTATTCCAATTATGGGTTGAAATGATGAACAGTGTTATGGTTGTATATTTATGAAATTAATGAAAGCATTCACTTATTTTGATTTCCAGTTGTTTAAATGATTTCTTTGTTGTGTAAGTAATATTTGATATACATTAGATAATCATAGCCTACAAGCATCGATTTAGAGCGATTAGGTTTTCCATTTAAACTTGTTATGAAATGGTGATAATAAAATAATATAGTGCGTTCAATGCATAGTGCTTAGCTTAGCTAAACACTTCAGGTCAAGCTCGACCATGACCCCCTGGTTCCCTAGCATAGCTCTCGATGCAAACCGTTTGAACGTTGGAAATGAAGCCACAGGCTCTTACGTGGTTCAGGGTTTATGTAACAACCCAGCACAGTTGGCATGCTCGCAGAGCATTGGGTTGTGCCTTCTTACCTCGTCAGCATAAGTTAGGGTCGCCCAAATAACACAAAATCAACAATAAAAACAATGGTGCTTAAAGTATACAGGCTGTGGAGGCCACGCCACTGTCCACTAAGTCGCAATACTTAGGGTAACATTTCCTTGTAGCGAAATGAAGATGCATATAGCATTTGAGTTATGCAACGTGCTTGCACACTCATACTTACCCATGATACAACGCTCTTGGGAATAAGTTAATGTATTCGATACAATACATTTTATTTGTTTATGCAAATGTAAAGCAATTGAACCCTATCGGATTTCGTGACCCGTATTAGGCATATAATGAGTTGAACGAATAGGGTCAAGTTCCATACTGGAAATACTATAATTATAAACGAAGATTGTATATTATATGAGTTCCATATAGGAAACAGAAATAGCATTTAATACTCAGGTTAATAAAGACCCATATACAATGATCCTACAAATGCATAGATTCATCCAGAAATTATACACTTTGTTTATTAAATGAAAAACCATGTCCTGTAGGTTTAACATCATTTAATCACCACATTTGCTTTTATCTACATAATGATTGTAGCTAGGGTTTTACCCCTAGCTTGTGCAAATGAGCACCTACTAAGGAGAATGGTCTCCTTAGTAGCAGTTCAGTATATTAAACTAATTAAGCTAAAACAAAAATTAAATTACTTCTAAAACATGCATGAAACATAAACATCAAATTGAAAGAATGGCTTTTTGTATTGATATTACCTTCAATGAGAAGGTTTGATGAAGCCCTTTGCAGTGTCCAAGAGGATGCTCCAAGCTTCAAGATGCTCCTTCTCCTTCTCCAATGATGGGAATGGGCCAAAAGTGGCTCTCAAGGTGAAAATAGTTCAAAGGTGAACTAGGGTTTCGAGAGAGATTTTGACAGAGTAAGGGTGCTTGTGATTGTGGATATGGAATAAGGGATCTCCATCACCTATTTATAGTTTTTTGGTGGTGGAGTGCTGACCCATGGTTTTATGCAGCTGTATAGGGTTTTTTCCTCCTTTTCCTCATTATTTTATATTTTTTATTCCTTTTTTAGGGGATTTTTGCTATTTTTGGAGGAAAAGGGGGTTTTTTAGCATTTTTTAGGCTATTTTGAGGGTTTTTTGGCCTTTTGGAGGCATTTTAGGCCTTTTGGAGGCTTTTTAATGGGATTTTTTGGGATTTTTAATGGGAATATGGTAGGAAAATGGACAAATGAGCCATATAATGTGGTAAATGAGCTAGTGAGCACTTTTTGGGTGTTAACAGATTGCCCCCTGATGTGCGAGGGCAGGAGCTCATCGTATGGCCGATGGACATCATAAGTCATGAATGGTTTTCCTGGGATGTGGAGAGAAGAGAAGAAACAAACCGAAGCCCGGAACAACGATCCCGAACAACTGCAAGAGCTAAAAGTACATAACCTCAATAATGGATGAGGAATCATCTGATCATATGGACGAGGCGGGCATACCCATGCTCGTATCAGGATATAACATAATAATAACAATGGGGTCCAAAAAATGGGGACCTGAAATATACATGACCTCAAATACTGACTGAGGAATAATCTCAATATATGGACGAGGCGGGCATACCCATGCTCGTATCAAGATACATAAACATAACTGTGAGGCCCGATCAGGGGGACCTGTAATAGACATGACCATTGTGTACATCATAAGAGTCCAGAGGGGACATAAAGCTGGGACATACTGCTGAGCGGATCATGTGTGAACTGCAGAACTGGTGCACTGGAACAATCAACAGTGCTACTGAGTGTGGTACCAAAGGAACTGATGAGCTGCTGGATCATAGTGACTGGGGTCATACTCTCCATGGTACACTGGACTGGAACTAATATGGGTACTTGAGGAAGCATATAGCTGGATGGCTTCCGAATACAATCGCCAACGCAGCCCGGACATCCACGGGAACATATAACTGGATGTTCCGAAGTGACTCACCAATGTGCTAGAGTCGGGGGAAATCCGGGGTCTTCGACTAAAAACTGATCGGATATAATCCTACGCGATCCTCAACGATGCGATCAAGGTGTTGAAGTCGAGCATGTGAGGAACAACCACTCGGAGAGGCAATGATGATTCCTCTCAGAATGGTCCGTAGGCACTTACCACAGATGGTGATAAGTCCAAGGCGTAGGGACCTCCTGACCTATCCTCTGGAATAGAGGGGTTGTCGTCGACAGAGGGAGACCTGCAACTATCAAGGCAATGATGATTCCTTGACAGGAGCGCGAGGTGAAGAACCGAAATGTAATAGTACTGATGGCAGGACTGACAAACTGTGGGGGGACAACTGGGCAAGTAGAGTGGGTGGACTCAAAATTCCTTTGTTCAGAGTATGATAATGGGAATGATCTGGCAACATATGAAACTGACTACGGGGAAAGGGATCATAGCTGTAGTGGATCGGGGAGGGGGACTGGTCTGAGGGAGACTCTAGCTGATATAAAATGGCAGGAGACTGCAGAATACTCTGAACAAAGGCGACCTGATTGGGGGTGCTGCCGAGATGATCGATCACAGTGCCAGGAGGCACGGGAGGAGACTTCTTCATGGGTTAAGGGACTAGAAGAAGTGTGTGTAAAATGATACTGTCATGTGGATTTTACGAGCCCAGGACAGTTCATGCTCGTGGTTGCTTTCAATTTTAAGGAGTCTGAAAGCGATAAGAAGACTCTGAAGGGATGAAATGGTACTGTCATGTGGATTTTACGAGCCCATGACAGTTCATGCTCGTGGTTGCTTTCAATTTTAGAGAGTCTGAAAGCACGTAAGAAGACTCCAGGGGGTTGCTTTTTCGTAGATTTAGTCTCCAAGGCCCAAAGAAGCATAAAAGGATGCAATGAAGAACTCTTCTAGCCGGTGTGACTAGAGTATTCCTTTTTCGTAATTAGTCTACCAGGTCCGGAAAAGGGTTAAACTTATACCAGATAGACGCCCTTTCAGGTACTTTAACGAGCATGAAAGGAAGCAAGATTGCTCGGCGATCTTTTCATTCTTTTAGGAGTCAGAAAAGAGCTTAACGGAAACTCCCTAAGTGCCTTTTTCGTAAAGGACTTGTCCGGCCCGAAAAAGGGATAAAATTATACCGAACAAAAGGAATGGCCAGGCAAGGAGGAAGTGTTCAATCAAGGATCAATAATGGTGACCAAGAACGAGGGTGTTGGGGAACACTGATGGGCCTCCTTGCGGGGTGAATGAGATGGTGGCAAAATAACGAGACATTTGCAGTATGACAGGAGTGAATGGCTCATGTAAAAGTGTGGAACAATCCGATGGCGACCGATGTGGCGCGCAAACCGAGGCAACAAGGTGTTTGGGACACAATGTTAAAATTATACCAAGTGAGAGCGAGAAATGATCTCAAGCATCATCACGAGCTCGGAAAAATGAATCTGGCGATATAAAGGGTGTAAAAAATGGGTAACGGTCGATGTGGCACGCATACCGAGGTGACGAGGGCGTTTCGGAAAAATACTCGAAAGATCGGGAGGTGAGAGCGAGAAATGATCTCAAGCATCATCACCAGCTCGGAAAAATGAATCCGGCGATATAAAGGATGTGAAAAATGGGTAACGGCCGATGTGGCACGCAAACCGAGGCGACTAGTGGTGTCTGGACACAATGTTGATATTGGTCCTAGTGAGAGCGAGAAATGATCTCAAGCATCATCACGGGCGCGGAAATATGAATCCGGCGGTGCAAATGGTGCGAAAAACGGAGGTCATAAGGACTCCGAAGTGGTCAAAGGAAAGAACTATGCATATCAAATCAAATCTACAAGTGATATGTGACCTCAAAAAATGGTTGAGATCACAAGTGTGAAAAAGTGAGCAGGGTTAATGATCTGCCCCCATGCTATGTGCATGGGGTTTGTGATTGTGGATCACAAATGTGTGGGTTTGAACAATGGGTTCATTGACATGCTGAGATAAATGTGATGGGGTAGGGTCAAAGTGATTGATCATGCCCCCTATCCCAGGGTCGAGGGAATCTATTATGCTCCTTGACTTAGAGGTGTCAAGGTGGTGTTGTTTGATGGCGGGGTCAAGACCAGGCACTTCGGTAGAGGACCAGGCAAAGACATCACGGAATTCTCTGAAAAAGGTTTATGTAGTCCTCAATCTCTTGTTTACTGCAGAATGCTCCTAAAGTGATGAGTTCAGGGGCACGTCCTGGGGCAGCGATATCAACTTGGATGATGGGTGAGATGTTGGCCATGTTACCTTCCTCGAAGGTGTCAGGAGCAGGAATAGGGTCCTTGAACCAGTCGACCTTGGTGGGGAGGAAGTCTTTGGATTCAACTGTGAATTGGTTAGCTATGCTAGAGGAGGATTCTTCTGGGATGAAATAGGAACGATGATGCATATCATCCCAAGGATAATCCGGGGCAGTAAGGGCCTCAAGAATCTCCTCATCGGTACGGAAAGTTTGCGTCGTCAAATCGGTTGACGAGGGGGAAGTGGTAGAAGAAATCATATAGATGGTATTAATCTCTCCAGAAGGTGAAGAGTCTGGGGGGTAGATCTCCTCAATGGTAGGTGGTGCCGTCTCAAGATCCAGATTGTTCATCTCATAGAGAGCTGCTCTGTAATCCGGGAGATCGGGACAATGATGTGAATAATGCCCGTAAATACCGCATATGGCGCAGGAGTGGTTGGTACGTAGGGACTTATCTTTAGGCTTGGGAGTGGGGTTGAGTTTGACAGTTGGGATGTTAGGGTCATCGTCGAGCATCTGCATGTGCTTCTGTAATGCTGGTAACTGTGGGCATTGGTGAGTGGCATGGCCTAACTCATCGCACAGCGAGCATTTGGGAGGAGCATGAAATACTGGAGGGTTTTTTACTGTCTTGGGAGGTGGGACAGCAGTGTAAGGTTGTGGACCTCTGCCCCCAGTGGGTTGGGGAGGAGGAGGAGGCGTCGTGGAGGACGAAGGGGTAGAGACACCGGGAGGTGGCTGAGTGGTAGTAGCCATGGGTTGCACCGGTTGGAGGACGACATCTGGTGTCGGCGGGCGAACGGGAGGCAAAAGATACCATACAGGTAATCCCAAGGTTAACCCAGGGAGGCTAAGGGTAGCCATGACCGGGGCGCTTACTACTCCCGATGGAGGAACTAGGAAGGGGATCGTATGGATCGGTGTAACACCAATGTGGCTAGGTACCAATGGTGGTTTAGGCAACAAGGGTGGTTGAGTATTAGGTGGTAGGTTGTCATGGGACAAGGTACATAAGTCAGACATTTCGGGCGTAGATGACGGCGGAGGAATGGATTGAAAGGTGGAGGTCATCGGCGCGTCTGAGTAGACTCCAGGCCCCAAAGAGGAAATAAACGAGGTAGTGGCAGGAGAAACAGGTTGTTCAACCATGGGGAGAACATTTTCAGGTGCCGCAGGAGCACTGGGGTCATAGTAGGTGAGCTGGTCGATCTTAACCACACGTCCCTCATGGGGGAACATCATGGTACGAAAGACAGAAGAGGCAACCGCCCGCATGGCATACATGTAGCTGCGGCCAAGTAAAAGGTTGTAATCCAATTGAGCATTGATTACCTCTATGTCAATAAGGACGGTTTTACCACCTAACTGGACAGGTACGTTGGGTAGGAGGCCTTGGGGCTGGGCCGAACGACCGTCGTAGGCGCGTAACGCAGTGGTGGACTGCTGGAGAGGAGGGGATCCTAGCTTCTGCCATACGAATGTAGACATAACGCATGTGGAGGCACCCTCATCGATGATGCACCGATGGATGACAAGATTCCTAACGGAAACAGTAACTTGGAATGCTAAGCTGGAAGGTAGGCGTGGTTCAGACTGGTCTAAATCAAATGCCATCATATTCGAATCATTTGGGTCAATGCCCCCAATGGCGGAGAGTAAGGTCTTGCGCTGGGAAGGGCAGTTCTTCAAGACCTCGAGTGCAGACATGGCTGCAGGAGATTGAGCTAGGTCGTCTACGATGTTGTAGTTTGACGCAGCGCGCGCATTAGGGTTATTGTTGATTCGGCGAAGTGGGAAATGAGCTGCTTTTGCAGCGCCGTCTATGGGCGGCGGAGGTATATGTAACGCCTGATCTGTGGGATGGGCGTTAGTAGGTTTATCCGTGGGAGTGGCTTCAGAGGTGGAGCCATATTGGTTCCGACGGGTCTGTAGGTTGACGTCAGCAGAGGACATCATCAGCAAGTGGTGGGTACCTGAATCAAACATGGGTTGATCAGGAGCAGCGTAAGTGATCTGTTGTTGTTGGGGTGCATTGGCTTGATGGGGAGCCAACGGCTGAGTGTTCACCACGCCTTGGGTCGGTAACGGGTTTTGCAGCACCAAAGGGGGTTGTTGAGGTTGGGGTGGGTTGGGCGGTGCTTGGGGAGCCGCATGCCCTTGGCGATGGGCCTCGTCAACCCAGAGTTGTCGAGCTCGCTCCAAGTGTGGGCAAGCATGTGTGTAGTGTCCATAGACCCCGCAAATAGAACAAGGGTGGTTCGTTCGCAAATTGGGGTTTTTAGCCTGCTTGGGCGGGCGATCAGGGTTTTGATTAGCGGGGGCCGCATTGTTGTTGTCAGGGGGATTAGCCGGTTGACCAGCTTGGTCTGCAGGTTGGTTGTTCCCCCGATTACGGCCTTTTCCGCGGTTCTGTTGGCCCTGGTTTTGTTGGTTATTCTGGTTTTGCTGCGGGTTCTGTTGGGCGTAAACTTGCCCTTGGGAAGCAGGTGGATTTTGAGGTTGCGCAGGTGCTGGAGCAGGCTGCGGAGGATGATATGTAGGTTGAGGCTGAGCAGGTGCAGCAACTTGAGGGGGTTGCTGATAGGACTGCGGAGCAGGTTGTGGATGTGCCGCAGGGGCTGCCTGTGGCGGAGAATAAGCTGGTGGGGCTTGTGAAGGCGCAGGAGCTGAGGCAGCCTGTTGATGGTAGTAAGGCTGAGGGGCGACTGGAGGAGCATAAGCAGGAGTCGCATACCCGAAGCACTGAGGTGGACATGAGGGTCCATGGGAATGGTGAGGTGTCATGGGAGCATACGAGTTGGTTGCTCCAGACTGTGACGTAGCCCGCGACAGGTCGGGGCCAGGGGTAGTACGTGCTATAGAAAATGGTTGGGGATGCGAAGAAACACGGCCAATGATACCATCTGCAGCGTGGGATGCCCCCGGCGCATCATGCTAGGAGGACTCGCCGCGAGGGGCATCAGGTATAATGGTATAAAGGTAACCCGATTGGGCGTAAATGAGGTCGAACTGTTGAGCCTTAAGGATGGCCTCTTCCTCAGACTGGGGTCTTTCTGAGGCTACATCCTTAGCGATAACAGGGAGAAGGGATTTGAGGAACCAATCGAGGAAGATACGGTCGTCAAGTTTGATCTTGCATAAGCTACGGCGTCGACGCCACTCATGGATGTGGTCCGTGATATGGGTAGCCGTGTTTTGTCTACAAGATAGAAGGATCTCAACGCCCGCGTCATAGCGAACAGGCAACTGGAAGAACTGCAGGAAGGTCGAGGCTAGGGAAGCAAAGGTGGCGTGGGTCCCATGTGGTTGCTCGATATACCATTTGGCTGCAGAGCCAGTGAAGGTGCGCTGTAGGAGACGGAGGCGAACAGAGTCGTCCACAATGGAGTTAGAGGAACACCATAAGTGGAAAGACATGATATGGTTTTGTGGGTCCTCACCGGCCTTTCCCTCGAACTTAGGGATGTCCGAGGGGAGCTTGGTAGGCATATGAGGCCATGTAGGGTCGTGTCGAATAGGATCGTTGGTCAATCTGGCCAGGTCAGGTAGGTTGAGGCTAGCCATGAATGGCAAACTGGAAGAAGGATGTGACACAGTAGTGGGTTGGACCAAGTTGGGGCCAGTGCCCCCAAGTGGAGGGAGAAGATTTGGGGTGGTGCCCCCAAGTGGGGGAACTGAGGTAGTGGAGGATGGTCCAGCACCACCATAGGTAGTGTGAGCCACTGACGTAGTGGGGATAGGTATTCCCGCTGTGGGAATAGGTACCGTGAGGGGTACAGTAGATGGGTTCCCCATGGAGGGCATACCCAAAACAGGTGTAGTAACTGGTGTAGTGGTGGATGTGCCACCAATGGTCCCTATGACAAACGGAGTGGAAGTCGTACAAGCCATGGGGCTAGTAGGGGCAGTATAAATAGGGTTCTCGGACTCTTTGTCGGAATCAGAGGTAAAGTAAGGTGCGTCACTATCTGGTGACGGAGACCTACGTCGCTGACGAGTGGAGTCAAGTGACAAGGCTCTAGATCTGTGATGGGTGGTATCAACGGATGATGATCGGAATCTATGACGAATGGTGTCAAGAGAACCGTGCTGTGGGGGCTCGCCCCTGAGGCGCCGAGAATGTCTCGGGGACTCAATGGTGACAGATGGTGTCTAATCTCTGTGGGTTGAGGTGAGTAAAAACAGCTCAAAAAAGGCCTAATGCAACCGAGTGTGCAGAAGGAGAGCTAAAAAACAAGGCACTCAGGCCAACAACCAACTCAAAACACCCACTGCAGCAGCTGTGCTACAATAGGTGGAGTAACAACAAAGATGGTCAGAATACCAACAAGCAGCAGGTTTCCTAAAAAGAAAAAATGGTGGACTCACTAGACCAAAGGGAGGTAAAGGAGCATGCAAACACCTAACTAAAAGTATTCTGACTCAACTAAACATATCCTCTGCAAGGTGATGAAATCCAAGTCAGACAATATGAGTAGGAAAGCCAAGTGGCTATGATATCCCCCTACCGGGAGGGACACCGGGTAGTCAATCCTAGAAGAATGGCAACTAAGATACCCCGTTCATGACACGTCCAGAAAGGTGAATCTGCCGTTTAGTTCGTTGACCGCAATACCCCTATACAGGGATATCCCGCGAACCGTGAAAGGTAGCCCTTCGGTTACTGAATGGAGTGCGGTATTCCACTCAGGCCTCCGGAACCAGTCTCCCGACTTCAACCCTCCTAAGGGAGATGCCCTCTGACAAACTGGTCGTGACCGTGCCAAAAAGTACTAGGGGATTTTGGTTCCCTATTTGGACAACAACTATGTCTCAAGTGAAAGTGACCGAGGGGTGTTATTGGAAGCCTATCCCCCCGACCCTACCTAACTACAATGATTCTTTTGTGTTCCACAAGTGGGGTTAGAATGTTGGTTCAATTAGGTACTTTTTAAGGCTCACTTGATTTATGCGACAGAGTGTGTGCTCGTGAGGTGATGATCCCAAAAATAGAAGTGCCACAAGGGAGGGCAACTTCCAATCTATCAATAATACTGAAATTGAAAGTTTAACTTGCAAAATTTTCTGAATTAAAAATACTTGAAATTTTTAAAAGAATTCTGAAAAAGGAACAGAAATTATGTTGCAGAAGGGCTGTAGGGTAGTAAGGCTGCAGGTAGGACAGAGGGCTGTTCAGTTGCAGAAAATATTGCAGCAAAAGGGGTTGGGCTCAAAACAGGAAAAGAGCAGAAATCAGACCGCGGGTCTGTGGCAAATCAGAACAGGCCGACCGTGGGTTTGAGGGAAACAGCGGCGGTCGGGACGCAGGAAATAGGGAAAAAGACGCAGTCAGGTCGCGGCAAAAAGGCCGACAGGCGCTGTCAGATCGCGGCAAACAGGCTGATTAGCCGCGTTCGGATCGCAGGTAACAGACTTGAATCCGCCGGCGGAGCATCGGAAACAGTCTGAGAGCCGCGGTCGGGTCGCAGGTAAAGGCCTGAAAGGCGCGGTCGGGACGCGACTGCAGAGGGAAAAAACGTGGTATGCGGCGGCCGAAAGGGACAGCCGAAAGTGAAAAAATTTAAAAAACGGAAACCAAAAATTCGAAAACTAGGAGAGTTGCCAAAACTGTAGCTAGGGTTTTACCCCTAGCTTGTGCAAATGAGCACCTACTAAGGAGAATGGTCTCCTTAGTAGCAGTTCAGTATATTAAACTAATTAAGCTAAAACAAAAATTAAATTACTTCTAAAACATGCATGAAACATAAACATCAAATTGAAAGAATGGCTTTTTGTATTGATATTACCTTCAATGAGAAGGTTTGATGAAGCCCTTTGCAGTGTCCAAGAGGATGCTCCAAGCTTCAAGATGCTCCTTCTCCTTCTCCAATGATGGGAATGGGCCAAAAGTGGCTCTCAAGGTGAAAATAGTTCAAAGGTGAACTAGGGTTTCGAGAGAGATTTTGGCAGAGTAAGGGTGCTTGTGATTGTGGATATGGAATAAGGGATCTCCATCACCTATTTATAGTTTTTTGGTGGTGGAGTGCTGACCCATGGTTTTATGCAGCTGTATAGGGTTTTTTCCTCCTTTTCCTCATTATTTTATATTTTTTATTCCCTTTTTAGGGGATTTTTGCTATTTTTGGAGGAAAAGGGGGTTTTTTAGCCTTTTTTAGGCTATTTTGAGGGTTTTTTGGCCTTTTGGAGGCATTTTAGGCCTTTTGGAGGCTTTTTAATGGGATTTTTTGGGATTTTTAATGGGAATATGGTAGGAAAATGGACAAATGAGCCATATAATGTGGTAAATGAGCTAGTGAGCACTTTTTGGGTCTTAACAATGATAGAATAAAAACTTAAATAAAATAAAGTCTAGATCTGTTAACCTCATGGTTTACATGTCTGCTTCTTTCAGCCATTAGAATATGAACATACTCTGCTGAATAATAATAAATTTTAGGCACAAGAACCCTGTTCTATAAACCATAACCAGCAAGGCATTAGGGTTAAATACAAGAATTGATCATTCACTTTGCCTATCACAGGCTTCTATATAATCCTTTATTTTACATGTATAACTACTTACTGTATAAATAATGCATAAATCAAACCTAGACTTATGAAACTGAAATATCTCCAATAGGTCATGAAACTGCATAATAAAACAGAGACCTGAAGGTCTATCAATGATCTATAAACCAAGTTCAGTAAAATCACATAGTCATATTCAAATCTGATAAACAATCCATTCTATAGTAGATCATATTTATACAACAATAACCCTAGCAATTGTTCCATAAAACATATCAGATAAAGGAAGCACATATGCATATATACTTATCTGAAAATATGAAGACCAGTGAACCTAACACAAACCTCTTAGCCTTTGACTAGCAAGTTTGCCTTGCTTTCAGGTCACCCCTGATCTGAGTTCACAGTCTCCTCTAGTTCAAGATTATATTTTATTTACCCTTAACTTGTTCCCCAAGTTATTTAGTAAATTTATGTGGCAATAGGAAACCCAACATCCAACTCAGTACTCCTGAGCTCTAGGATGTTGTAGGTCCTTTTAATCCTCAGCCATTAAGAGAATCATCAAAATCACATCCTATTCAGAGTAAAATGCAATACTCCTGCAAGCTTGGGGTAGTTCTCCTACCTGCACACAATCAAGTGGCCAAGCCAATACCCAACTGTATGATTCCTCTTAATCTAGACCAGTTTGGTTCTCCCAAATCTGTCCTCATACATCTCTGGTCATTTGTGTTCTTCCCAGTTCCCATTTCTCTTGGGTGTTGATTGTCATGAGAATGTGAATCCCTCAAGTGTTTCCATGAGTTTCACTTTTTATATTCTTAGGTGTGAAAAAATCTCATTTAGTTAATTCTTTTAATTCATTATTCTCTCAAATATTTTCTTTAGGGTTTGCCATATTCTCTAATAATAATTTCGCATTACTATTAATTGGTTTTTTTTCCCTCCAACCTATAGGGGACTATGAATCCCATCTCATTAATGTGCTAGTCCACATGGTCATTAGAAATCAACTTTTCATATTTCTAATATCAACTAAGCAAACTTAAATAATACTTAGCAAAATATAATAGGGGTTCAAAGTCCAAAATTGGGGTATTACAGACTATCTAATCAGCACAGAAAGGCCGATTCGGATCTAGATAGACATCCAACCCTTTACCTAGCATCAATATTGAACAATTCCAATGCCCATAAGTTTAGGGAAGTCCAAGAAATGTCAAGTTGGAGTTGACCTTAATTTCTAAAAGCAATGAGAGCAGCAAGGCATGTGAACCTAGTCCAATGTGAGCTATTGCGGTGATCAAGGAAATCTACATAGGGCTGACAAGATGGTTGCATCTTAAAATTGGAGAATGATCTTCCGGGGAAGTGTTGATAAAAAGGGATATTTCTCAACTTAAACTATTTATGTTTATAGCATAAGAAATGCATGCTTGGAAAGTAACAAAGAGGCCACAAAATTGGATCAGCTATGATGTGGAAGAGAAATTACATGATATGATGAGGGATTGGAAAGGAATAATTCCCTAACCCCTGCGTTTCTATTGTATTTATATTTTATGAGCTCTATATATAGAAAATTATGGCATAGGAATGTTCAAAATGCAAGAGATTAGATGGGTGAAATGAATATGCACTAGTTGACATATTAATAAGCATTGCACGGTGTAGGGGAAGATGTTTGTGCATGTATATGATGTTGCATGTTGGTAAATCTAGTGAATTTTTACATATGCAGTGAGCCACTTAAGATAATTAGTGTGGTTGTTAATAATTATTGGTGTTGGTATTGGTTGTAGGACCAAAGACAACAGAAGCGTGGATAAAGATGTTAATGATGTTGTTACATGTGACCAACAACCTTATGAAGAAAGGTTGGTGCAACAAATTTGTGATCATGAGGTTGGTGGAAGGATGGTGTAATCCTTTGTAGGAGACCAACCGATCAGGTAACATCAAAGATGCTAATGGGAGCCATGCAGGTAATTGTTTATTTATGATTACATACAAAAGGGGATTGGGTAAGAATCCCTTGAACCATATTTAATAATCATAAATTGGTATGTATGTGATGATGAATGCATTCATGCAAACATTATTCCACCAGGTATGGTGAGGTATGTGGTAGTAAGGGAAAGGATCCTTATACATGTTAAGATTCAATATACTAAGATAGATAACATCATTATTCAATTAAATTTCACAACAATATCATATACAGGATCCCTAGAAGAATAACAAGCACAACATAAACACAAAAGACACAATTTATCTTGGGAAACCCTCATGGGGTAGAAAACCCAACAAAACGTCCTCAATATAGATGATCAAAAGGTACAAAGATGAAATCCCCAAACAAGATCTCCTTCTCCTTCACAGATATCTCTTTCTCTCCTAATGCGCAATCCACAAGTGAGTGTGTGTATTCAAATGAGGAACACAACACCTCTATTTATAGTTTATCTTTCACTTGACTTTTTCCCTAACTAGGTCATCCCCAACAACTTAACCACTCAACTTAATGCTGACTAGGCCGACTCCTCTAGGTGACTTAAACACCCCATTACAAATGACTCAAAGGGGATCTATTTCCCCGACTTATAAGATAGGATTTACCTCAATGAATTTACATAATCAAATACAATAATGACATCCTGATGGAGAAAAAAAACATCTCCGAATAAATTACAACAATAAAATATTCTTCGAAGTTATAATATTTCAACACTACCCCTTAACGAGAAGGGTATTCTAATGACATCATCAAAATCAAATGAAAGAGCAAGGAGAGAGATTATCATGAACAACAACATGGTGATACATCTATAGATCATCGGAAGTTTTCTTCAACATCATCAACAACTAGAATAGCTACTGGTATATCTTCAACACCTTCAATACTGGAACCTCATCTTCTACAGTACTGAGCCTTCATCTTCTATAGCACTCGATCACTCGATCATATACAGAATCAATAGCATCAACATCTATATCTTTCGATCAGCAACAACATCATCATCTTTATCTTCTGATCAAAAACATCATCATCTTGATCTTTCGATCAACAACATAATCATAGAAGCATAACCTGCAACATACATGATCCAATTACGAGATGATCAATCCCTCTCACTTTAGGACATAATTCTAAGGATTATTCAATCCTGATCCAATTACGGGATGATCAGTCCCTCTCACTTTAGGACATAATGCCAAGGATGATGCAATCTTGATCTACTTACGGGATGACCAATCCCTATCACTTTAAGACATCACACCATGTCTAAGGACGATGTAATCTTGATCTACTTATGGGATGATCAATCCCTATCACTTGAATACATCACACCATGTCTAAGGACTATGCAATCCTAATCTACTTACAGGATGATCAATCCCTATCACTTTAAGACATCACACCATGTCTAAGGACGATGCAATCCTGATATACTTATAGGATGATCAATACATATCACTTTAATACATCACACCATGTCTAAGTATGATGCAATCCTCTTGGCAACTTAGACAAAGTCCAAGGACCACTCACGAAGAGACAAGTATCCTGATTCATTTAGGACTAAATTCCAGGGATGATGCAATCCACTCATCAACTTAGACCAAGTCTAAGGACCACTCATCAACCTCATCGTTGGTATAGGTATCCTCATCATCGACCTCATCGTCGGTACAGGAATCCTCATCGTCGGTACAAGCATTCTCATCATCGACCTCATCATTGGTACAAGCATCCTCATCATCGACCTCATCGTCGGTACAATCATACTCAACATAGACCTCATCATCGGTACAAGCATCCTCATCATTGACCTTGTCACTCCCCCTTTAGAGGAGGGTCCTTTTGAACTACACCAATCTTGTCTTATAAATAATCAAACTTTACTCGAGACAGAGGTTTGGTCAATACATGAGCAACTTGCTCATTAGTGCTCACATACTCGATATTTATAGCTCCCTTCTGCAACATATCCTATATATAGAAATATCGGATCTCTATGTGCTTTGACTTATCATGGAACACTGGATTCTCTGTCATCTTGATACAACTCTGGTTGTCACACAGGATCATAGTGGAGTCCATCTCTAATTCAAATAGAAGCCATATGACTTCACAACAAGCAGAGCAAGCTGCTATATATTCTGCTCCAGTTGTGCTGAGAGCCACACTGGACTACTTCCTGGTAAACCATGGGATCATAGCAAATCCCAGACAATAACATCCACCCGATGTTCTCTTTTTGTCTGAGACACTTCCATCCCAATCTGCATCTGTATAACCATATAGTCTATAGTCATGATCTCCAACATAGTATAGACAAAAGTCTATCTTACCTTTCAGGGACCTCATCACATGCTTTGCAGCTACCACGTGAGCATGTATAGGATCAACTAAATATTAACTTAGGGTGTTCATAGCAAAGCATATATCTGTCCTTGTATTTGTTAAATACATCAACGAACCAATCATCTGTCTGTAAACTATAGAAACCACTGTCCATCATCCCATATCTCTACTTCACATTTTCCTTGGCTAAGGAAAAATATCATCTGATCTCAGCCACATATCTAATCATAAGAATCATTCCAAGATTCTTTAACTCTAATATCTACTCCCTCTAAAGTGGATTTTTCTACATTTGAGTATTGTCCTCCGTCTGTGTTTGAACATTCTGCATTGAGTGATCTTCTGCATATCTATTTGTGCCATCTCCTATCAGATGGGTCTACTGATATGAGCCTCAATATCACTCTAAGTCTATGGTGAGTTCCTTCTTGAATCCATCTGAGAGAAGCATGTCATCTGTATATAGAAATCATCTTCAAACTTGTAGCAAAAGTTGAAATCCGCATCACCCATGGTGATGATCAAGCTTGTCAAATGACTATCGATCCTAGGTACCTATTGAAACCTTACAAATAATTCTTCAATCATGTGATTCTCTTTCAAATTTGGTATTTTTCTCGATATGCACTTCTTCTTCAATTACACCATTCAAGAGAACGGTCTTGTCATCCATGGGCGTAATCTATATCTTGAAGTGTGTCTAGCCATTGGAGCAAACATCTCATCATGATCCCGAGCCCTGCTTTGTTCTTTTATAGTATGTTTGATTTGCAAGTCTTCTTGTTGACCAGTCATCACTTGTTCTTCAGAACAAGTGTTCATCATCCTTCTTTTGTAGATCATAGCACACGATATTCCCTACAAATCAAATTCAATTACATGATAAGTAACACTTCATAATTATCAAATCATGTTAATGATAACATTTTATGCATATTGATATGATTCACATAGTTATGCAACTATATTGGCCAATGCTTTGGCACAACACTTTTCCATATCCCGTATGCATACAGTGACTATATAGATGCCTTCCATCTCTACCGAAACATACTATCAAGAGCATGCACTGCTCCTGGAATGTTAGCAAAGAGGTTTCATTCTAGACAAGAAACAATAGAATGTTGTCCAACACTATTGGCTACTTACCATGAATACTAGTAGTACATTGTTCAATGAATGCTTACCCTATGCATGATACATTTCCTAATTCTAGGAATACAAATATGCATACAACTAATAATATAATTAACTATTCATAGATTCAAGAAGTAATTCAGATACTTATTTTTTTATGTTTGGTGGGGTTGCCTCCATATGGATCTTTTCCTCCTTTTTGATATCTACTTCCTTTCCATGTCATGATAGTATCATGAACTTGTGTCTTTGAGATTTTATCCATCCTCGTAAGTAGAGTTTCTATGTGATCAAAGACTATGGATGAGTCTTTTTATTCATGGAATCATGGTCATATATTCTTGATTTAGAACTTGATTTGATTTTATTGATGTACCTTTCATGTTAGCAGACAACATCATTCTCATACAACACCACAAGTGCATTAGTACAATCATAAGTGTCATAACCCTAATCAATGAATGTCTTCTATCATTCACATGCACTGATACTTTTACTAAGGTGATCAGAAAAGTCTAAAATTAATCATGATTGTACTAACCTCAATAATATGAAGACAAACATATCATGAACTTAATCATCAGATAAATGAAACAGATTTCAAAACATACCTGCGTCTCCTCAATTCATACCTATCGAGATTGTGTGTAGTCTTCTCTATAAGGAAAAAACCCTAATCATCCAAGGTAGATCACTTGTAAACATCTTATATAGGTTCATGGTGCTAGGATGATAGAATATCAGTGCCATTTAAACCTCCTTCATTGCTGCCCTATGAGTCTCCCAACCTTGCTAGGGTTTCTTCTTACTTGGAAACCCTATTTTTCAATCTCTTTCCTCCCACTACATTTGATGGAAGATAAATATATATGATGAAGGGATTCCAAATCCATTTTCAAAGTTTCTAATGTTGCATCAAGTGTCTCCAACATTTTATCAGGTCCTTCCATACACAAAAAAACTGAAAACCCTAAGTGAGATCTTCTTCCTCCCCTTCTTCGATTTCCTCCGCTGAGCTATTTCATATGTTCCTTATTATTTCTAGTGTATATCTAAAATTTCGGATCCTCAGGGTCTGAAACTTTGGCCTGTGGTATCCTAACCTGTCATCTTTCCAAACCCACATATTTGATCTTCATTGGATTCTCCATGCGAGATATATGCTAAGTTTCCCAACATTACCTATTTATGGGATGAAACAGAATATCAAACTTGTACGGAGTGCCATGTTTCACTTTTTCAACTTCAGTCTCTGATACTTAGACCTGTGAAACTATATTCTGTTCCCTAATTGTAACTTTTTACAAAATTCCATTTGGAGCTTCCTATTCTGAGATATGACCTTTTTCCCTAGGTCACCTATTTAGGGATACATTCTTGAAGAGGCATAAACCCTAACTTGTACGGATCATATCTCACAAAGTACAATGAATCTGAGGCTGAAACTCAGACAAAAGGGTATTGTGTTGAAGCATTATCTAGGATGTCCAACTAACCATGGTAAGACACCTGTGTAGGCACAAAAATGTTTTGGATCAATGTTGTAGTGTATTGGGTGCATTAAGTAAATGTACATTAAAATATGTTGTAAATCTTGTGGTTATGCATTGTGTGAAGGCATGGTTATGGTATACATGTCATTGCAATTAGATAAAAGATGAAATAATGGAATTATTGGCAATTCTGAGATCATTTCATGAGCTGCTATGGATGCAGGAAAATGATTCCATGAAAAGGGTGGTCATGTTTGGTTGGATACCAGGATGCTCTGTTGGGAGGACAGAGTTGCATGAAATGATATGGTTGTGTAATAATGAGTAGTTAAAGTTTATTTGATTGCATAGATAATGTGCTTCTGTAGTGCAATTTTATTATGATAATGACACATGTAAAGAAAATGTATCTCATTGCATTTGAAATATTTACAACTAAAAGCATGTTTATTATGGAGTGTTATAATTCCAAGATCACTTCAGTGATTGTTGCAGATGCCACAATGAAAATATTATATGTGTGGGTACTCACAACCTATTTCGCTAATTGAAAAATTCAGATTGCAGGTAGAATTGTCTTGGAAATGGAAATGTATGTAAGTCCATAATAAATGATGGAAATTGTCATGTGCAAGAGCCAAACATTTTGAGGATGATCTCATTGTTGTGAAATATAACATTTTTGTATGAAACAGATTTGTAAATTTTTTGATTTAATTTTATGAGAAGGATTTCGTGGTTGCAAAAAAATCTAAATCTTGTAGGAATACATAGTTTGAATTTTGCTAATAATTGTTAATGATTGTTTGGCTAATCCAGAATTGTGTGAAGAGGACATGTTGTAAGTCGATGTCGAGGTTATGGAAAAAAATGTAAAAACATAATGGACAAAGTTCTACCACTTACAGGAGCCAAACAATATGAGGGTGGCCTCATGGTTAAATAAATCTAATTTCTGTAGTGAATAGAATTGTAAATTCAGATTTGAATTTGATTATTAATGCCATTGATTGGTTGACTGTTTTTTAGAAGTGTGTCAGGTGTTAAATTTTCAGAATTTACTTCAATCTGATCTAGGATCTTAACTAAGAGAACAACATGTACAACATATCTACAGCATATCAATCATGGACACAATAATGCAAGCACACAGGAGACACAGATTTTACTTGGGGAAAACCATAAAGGTGAAAAACCCCAATAACTTCCTCAGAGATAGATAGAGCAATGATACAACCAGAATACAAGAGATAGTCTTCTCCTAGCAGCAGAGCCTCCTCCTCCACAAGTGTGCCACTCTCCCAAGTGTAAGTGAGAGAATAGAATGTATAAAATGAGAGAGACACACTCTCTATTTATACACTAACTTGACTTGACCTTTACTCAACTAGGTCGGCCTCAACTTAACCACTTAACATAATGCTAACTCGACCGACCCCCACTAGGGTGGTCTAATAACCCTTTGACCCACATGGCCGAACCCCAATAGGGTGGTCTAATAACCCTTTGACCCACATGACTTATACAGGGCCGACCCCAACAAGGTGGTCTAATAACCCATCAAGTATAAGTTGCGACACTTACAATATAAATGACGACACTTCCATATAGAGGAATAATAACATATCTATAGGAATACAATATACATATATGTGAAATACATTCCAAATTTACATATACATCAACACTCCCTCTTAACTAGGAAGGTATTTCTCGACACAGGTCTTCTAGCACAAGTCATCTTCTCTGGATCATCGTCACTGGATAATCATCACCGAGTCATCATCATCGTCACTGCTATTGCTATCTCAATCAATCTATGAGTCTACTCGTCGTAGGAAGTTCTATAGAGCTAGTCCCTTTTCATACTGGATGTAGTCCCACCACCTGCAAGTCTTCGTCATCACTAGCCATACTGTGGAAATCTCAGGACTTATTACGTGCGTCACAAAACCTTTAAAGAGTCTCTTGACTAGCAAGAACCCTAAAGAGCATTTGAGACCTTTTTCATCCTGTCCAGATCTCCAGGACTTATTACATGTGACCCCACCACAAAACCTCGAAAGAGAATGCCAGGACTGATTACAAGCACAAGGCTCAACCTATCGGATCTCCCACGGAACAAATTACATGTGGTCACCACAAAACCTCGAAAGAGCATCCCAGGACTGATTACGAGCACAAAGATCAACCTATCGGATCTCCTAGGGCACAAATTACATGTGGTCATGGAAAAACCTCGAAAGAGCATCCTAGGACTGATTACGAGCACACGGCTCAACCTATCGGATCTCCCAGGGCACAAATTACATGCCATAGGACAAAACCTCGAAAGAGCATCTGCCAGATATCCCAGGGCACAAATTACATGCCATAGGCAAAACCTCGAAAGACTATCTACAGATCTCCTAGGGCACAAATTATATGTCCTCCTAAGCAAAACCTCGAAAGAGCATTTTCCAGATATCCCAGGGTACAAATTACATGCCATAGGCAAAACCTCGAAAGACTATCTGCAAATCTCCCAGGGCACAAATTACATGCTTATCTACACAACCTGTTCCACGGCCACAGAGTATCAACCTGATACTCACCATACATCATCCTGATCATCATCACTGCAACATCCTGCTTCATGTCATCTGGAGCAACATCCTGAAGCTCATCATCCATGATCATCCTGATCATACAATGCATCTACCTGATGCATACCAAGTATCTACCTGATACATATCATCATACATGATCCACCTAATCATACAGTGTATCCACCTAATACAAATACAAATACATGATACATATCACCATACATGATCCACCTGATCATACTATGTATCCACCTGATACATATACAGATACATGGTCCAAGAATCCAACATGATGCATATACAAAATACATACAAATGATCCAACCGATCATATCGAGCATCGAACATGATGCGTACATACATATAAATGATCCAATTGATCATATCCAGCATCCAACATGATGCGTACATACATATACCTATAAATGATCCAACTGATCATATCCAACATCCAACATGATGCGTACATACATATACATATAAATGATACAACTAATCATATCCAGCACCCAACATGATGCATGTACAGAGCAATAACTGGAGCATCGTCCTGATGCTCATCATCCTGCGCTTATATCCATATCCATGTGAAGGATCCTCCTTCCAACATGCTTGGAATGGCTTCTACAAATGTGTCCATCACTTCTTCCTCGAAGTGTCATCAATCTGAAGAACACCAAGCCTCTCCCTAAAGTACTCAAACTTCACCCTAGCTAGTGGCTTTGTCAACACATCTGCAATCTGCTCATCATTCGCAATGTACAGGAGCTTCACAGCTCCTCTCTACACCATATCCCTAATATAGTGATATTTGATCTCTATGTGTTTCGACCTGTCATGAAACACTGGGTTCTTGGACAACTTCACACATCTATGCTTATCACAAAATATACCAGTAGCATCCAACGGGAGATCAAATAACTTAGACAGTAGCTTTCGTAGCCATACTGCCTCACAAATAGCTGAACATGCTGCAACATACTCTACCTCAGCTGTACTCAGTGCTATGTAGGACTGCTTCCTGCTAAACCAAGAGCTCACACCTGATCCCATACTGAATTAGCATCTAGATGTGTTCTTCCTATCTGCAGCACTGCTAGCCCAATCTGAATCAACATAACCCTACAGGTTAAACTTTTGATTTGCTTCATACTTGAACCCATAATCAACCGTACCCTTTAGGTACCTCAAAATATGCTTTACAACAACCAGGTGAACATCTCTCGGATCCGTCAGGAACTGGCTCAATGTGTTTACCACAAAGCAAATATCTGGTCTCATGTTCGTCAAGTACATAGAGGACCCAATCATCTGATGATACATCATGACATCAACCGGATCAGATGAAGCATCACACGGAAGCTTCAGGTTCGATGCCATAGGTGTGGCCATATCCTTGTAGTCCATCATCCCAAACCTCTTCAGGATCTCTACTGCATACTTCCCTTGTCCAAGGAAGATTCCATCTACACTCTGCCACACCTCCATGCCAAAAACAAATAGTGCATCATCCCCAAGTTCTTCATCTCAAACTCGGCAGCAAGCTTCCTCTACGTGTCAGCAATCAATCTATCCTCAACTATTACAAACAGGTCATCCACATAGTAGTATCACTGGATTGCATTCCTCAACCTTGTAGTGAAGGTTGGAATCCGCTTTACTCTTGGTAAAGCCCAAACTGGATAGAAAGTTGTCTATCCTACCATACCAAGTTCTGCACATATATGACTCCCTATCATGTGTCTCAGAACCAAGTGGTTGCTCCACGTACACTTCTTCTTCAACTATAGAAAGCTGTCTTGAAATCCATATGGTGTATCTTCCCTATCATCACTGCAGCCAGAGCAAGTACTGATCTAATGGAAGTGTATCTGGCTACAGGAGCAAAAGTCTCTATGCCACCACCTGCAGCATGCTTGATATTGTAGCTTCTCTTGGAAGTCACTATAGACTCCCCTTCAGGTCTTGGGACTTCATCCCAAACATTTTCGTGATCGACTGGTACTCCTCGATCATGGCATTCTTCCCAGATCCTGGGAATTTCAATATCTTCAATATTTTAAATAGATAACTTTGTCGCTGAACAAATGTTGTAGTCCTTCTTTTGTAGGTGATGGTATACGATCTTTTCTACACAACAAGTTAAATTTCACGATTAGAAAACATCTCATAGTTTTTAGAACAAATTCTTACACATAAAGAATTATGTCATATAGTCATGCAATTATCTTAGCCAATGCTTCAATACAACATTTTTCCATATTCCGTAACTTTCTAGATGCCTTCCAATCTCTACCAGAACATTGTTAAGAGTGTGCAAAACTCCTAACATGTCAGCAAAGAGGTTTCATTCTAGATAAGTAGCAATGGAATGTTGTACAGTGCCATAGGCCACTTACCCATGTATATTAGTAGTATACTGTTAATCAATGCAACTATTCTAATATGCATAATACACAACCTAATTCTAGGAACATAAGCATATACATCATTGAACAATTTTATTTAAACAAACAAATATGCAAGAAATGATAATTAAAAATACTTATCTTTGTTTGGTTGCTGGGTGGACTCCCTCTGAGTCTTTGCTTCCTTGCAAGAGCTGCTGAAGTAGCTTCTTCTACACCTTTCTATTGTAGAATGTAGAAAGATGGTCAACTCCCTCTGAATATTTGCATCCTTGCAGAAACTACTGAAGTGTGCTACTTTGCTTTCTTGCAAGAACAATTGGAGTGTGCTCCATTTTGATCTTTGCTTCCTGGATTCCCTGTCCTTGAACTTACATCCATCCTTAATCACTATGCATGCTTATTAGTATCATCATTGTGTTATCCTTGAGGTCTCATACATAATCACACATTTATTAGTATAATATTAATACTATCAAAACATAATAATCTTAAACATGTATAGTCATGATCATTCACAGATAATAAACATTAGTATTCAAGGTTTCGGGGAAGTCTTCTTTTACTCATGCATATTCTTATTTGATCATAGGACTCTTCTAATTAGTTAAATCATCAATGCATAAACCCATGATTACTCAAACCTATACCTTCATGATTCTTCTGGTTAGTCATATCATCAATTATGGTAAGAAACATAATATGCATAAACCTATGAATTCATGAATAATCATTATCAACAACACAACAGTATAAGATCCTAACACAAGGTAGGATTCTAGCTTGATATAGGAAAAACATACCTGGATTAGCATGCTAGCTAGTTATGTCTAACATACCTGCATAATGTCTTCTAATTCTCTTCAATGACTTGTGCTAGTAACATGCATGTCTCATAGGTTAACCATTATAGGACCAAGTTATACATACCTCGAAAGTAGATCTTCTATGTGATCCATGACAATGGATGAATCTTTGTCTTCATGTCACCATGATCATATGTTCTTGAAGTAGAACATGATTTGTCTTTCTTGGTGTACCTTTTATGTTAGCGAACAACATAAACCTCTTACAACATCACAATACATTAGTACATTCATAAGTGTCAAAACCTTAATCAATGAATATCTTCTATTAAGGTGATACGAAAAGTCTAGTAATTAATCAAGATTGTACTATAATGATATTAAGACAAACATATGATAAAATTAACCATGAAACATACATGTAAGCCATACCTATCAAGATTGCTTGTAATCTTCTTATGGAAGGCCTTAGTCTCATCTCCCTCTGAGAAAGGAACTTCTTCACTTATGTAGGTGACCAATCCATCTTCTTCTAGGATTAACCCAATCCACTTGATTTGCAAAAACTAGACCCAGAGCTAGATTAGGGTTTGTCAAAGAAACCCCAAAAATTCAAACTTTGAATTTCAAACTTTCGAAAGGATAGAAATATGCGCCTTGATGAGCTGATCAAGTTGGTATATTCAGAATTTGAAAACTGCAAAGTTTCACCCCTCGAAATTGCCTTTTAGATTTCTCGATTCACTGGGGAGGACCCTGAATTAGGGTTTGAGTTTCCCAGAGATTCACCCAACCAAAATATTTGATTCAAATCTCTAAGCATCGATGTTTTTGAGGAGCTTCCAGCTGTGGTCACAGATTTCCAAAATTCCAAGTTTTGCAGAAGCACTAATTTTCCATCTTTTCGATCGAAGTCCCGAACTGGGGTTTGATCAAGCCCGGCCTTCTACCCAACCAAAAAATCTGATCTTGGTCTCTAAATTTTGATTTTGATGAGTAGCATCCAGCCGTGGTCTCCGATTAGAGAAATTTCAACTTTCTCCGAAGCCCTAAATTCCGGAAGCCATGAATGAAGGTGCTCAAAAATAATTATGTTTTGACATAAATATGTACCTGATTGTTTCTGGTGTAACTCTGAACTTTTCGATCCACAGGGTTTGAAAATGTTTCTTGAGATAGCCCGACCTGTTATATTTCCATCCTGATAGGTCTCACCTCAATTGGATTTTCTGAGAGAGATTTATGCCAAGTGTTGCAACGTGACCTGTTTATGGGATAATACAGGAGAGCGAACTTGTATGGAGTGCCACGTGTCACTGGTTCAACTTCGGCCTCTGAAATTTTTTTTTGCGATATCCCGACCTATTATCTTTCCATCCCAATAGGTCTGACCTCAATTGGATTTTCTGAGAGAGATTTATGCCAAGTGTCGCAACGTGACCGGTTTATAGGATAATACAGGAGAGCGAATTGTACGGTGTGCCATGTGTCACTGGTTCAACTTCGGCCTCTAAAATTTTTTCCTGAGATAGTACAGTCTGTGTACTACCTGTCAATTTTTATGAAATTTCATTTGGAGCTTCCTAGCCCATGTTATGACCTTTTTCCCAAGGTCACCTGATTTTGACTCAGATCTGGAAGAGGCAGAAACCCTATATTGTACAGATCATAAATCACAAAGTACAACGAATTAGAGGTTTTCCTTTGGTCACAAGGTACATGGGGATCTCATATTCGACTTGTAAAAGTTTCAAATCCAAAAACTTCGCCAAAATGGATTTATAGCGAAAGTGCTATGATGACTAGTTTTTGCTATATCAAGCCCTAGCATCGTAACTGCAAAAAGTGTCATACATGCCATATCATGCCTTCTTTCAGGCTAGCTGTAATACCATGTTAAATTTTCAGAATTTACTTCAATTTGATATAGGATCTTAACTGAGAGAACAACATGTATAGCATATCTATAGCATATCAATCATGGACACAATAATGCAAGCACACAAGAGACACAGATTTTACTTGGGGAAAACCATAAAGGTGAAAAACCCCAATAACTTCCTCAGAGATAGATAGGGCAATGATACAACCAGAATACAAGAGATAGTCTTCTCCTAGTAGCAGAGCCTCCTCCTCCATAAGTGTGCCACTCTCCCAAGTGTGAGTGAGAGAATAGAATGTATAAAATGAGAGAGACACACTCTCTATTTATACACTAACTTGACTTGACCTTTACTCAACTAGGTCGGCCTCAACTTAACCACTTAACATAATGCTGACTGGGATGACCCCCACTAGGGTGGTCTAATAAACCTTTGAACCACATGGCCGACCCCCAATAGGGTGGTCTAATAACCCTTTGACCCACATGACTTATACAGGGCCGACCCCAACAAGGTGATCTAATAACCCATCAAGTATAAGTTGCGACACTTACAATATAAATGACGACACTTCCATATAGAGGAATAATAACATCTCTATAGGAATACAATATACATATGTGTGAAATACATTCCGAAGTTACATATACATCAACATCAGGAAGACACATTGCAGGAATACCATGTGCTATGGCTTGCAGAAGCCAAACTCCATGGGAAATATCCCATACTTTGGAAATGGATTTTGGGTGAAATGTCATTGTAAATTTTGATAATGTCTCATCTGAAATGCTTGTTGGTCAACAAAGCGGGTGAGATGGTGAAGTTATGCCAATAGGGCATATGTTTTTTTATGAAATGGAAAGGGATTAGGGTAACAATCCTGAGGGATTGTTAACTCAGATAATGGATCCTCATTCCTCGCAAAAGGAAGAGGAAATACATATGCAAACCATTAAGTATTTTGTAACATTTGTTGAGAATATGCCTATCTAATTATTAGAATTAATATCCATAGCATGTTTTTATTTCAGACTGCTCGAGTGTGATTATGGACTACATGGATCACATCGGAAAGGGGTGCGCACCTTTAGGGTGCTTTTTTGTGTTATGGTTGTCAACATTGACGACACCCTAAGGGAATGGACACATTCCTGGTGTTTCAATATTAGAGAGTGAATTCTTATGAAATATATTACAATTTTATATCATGTCATTTTGTGTTGCATACTAAGAAGCAAAGTGAAGAAGGGGTACCATCTCTATGCGTGTGGATGGTTGTTGTTTGCTTGATCAACCTAGTTGGAGAACTGGCTTAGCATATTGGTTAATGAAATGTTTGATAAACCCATTTGGCGTACTAGCTTGGCATTAGTTATTCGAATTTTGTGGAGCATCCTACGTGCTAGCCAAACATTCGTTGAATGCTTGATAAACCCAGTCAGAAAACTAGCTTAGCATATTGGTGAATGGAATTCCTAATAAACCCGATCGACATACTGGATTGGAATTGGCTATTTGAATGTTGTGGAGCACGTTGCGTGCTGGCCAGACATTTGTTATTGTATCCACAAGTGACCTGAGGATTGTAAAAAAATGAAGGAACCTATGGAATAACGTAAAGACGTCCAATACAGATAAGTATTTGGTTTATCTTGCATCTTCTTGCTTATTTAATATGAATATACGTGTGTATATGATTTGGCTATGATTTTTAAACTCTTGTTTAAGAGATAAATCCTATGAAAATGAACTTGACATGTGAATTGACTCAATGTTTGAGTGTAGGTGTTGTTGGATGCAAGGACCTTGAGGAATCCTAAGGGTGCATGTGGACATGTGACTGTTTTGGAAAGCTCGGTATGTTTAGCAATGGAAAGTGGTTATAGTGGACTTGTGTGGGTCCTAGCAGCCAAAGGTTCTGTAGGAACCATGGGGAGAGGTTCCCTAGTTGAGAAGCCTTGGACAGACCTTAAACACCAAGTGTCATCGCCAAAACAAGGAAAAGGTGAGTCAAGCATTCACATTTGAAGTGAAAGAGACCAAGGAGCATGGAACCACAGTTGTGGTGGGGCTCCAGATTGGAACAAGATTAAGAGGGGGAAACTCTTACTCTTCTCTTTCCCTTTTGATCGATGCATTTTAGAAACAAAAAATTGTTGAATGCATGTTATGGCTGAAAGTTGATTGTGTTTATTTTGCTTGAAATAACTTGTTGAATGCATGTCATGGCTGAGAGTTGATTGTGTTTATTTTGCTTGAAATAAACTGTTGAATGCATGTCATGGCTGAAAATTGATTGTGTTATTTTGCTTGAAATAAATTGTGAATGCTGAATTAGTTAATTCTCTGTGAAAGGATGAACATGAATGAGTTCATTTGTATGTTGGACAAGCATGAAATGTGTGGAAGTCTTGTGAAAAAAGCATGAACTTTCCATGTCAATTGGGCAAGTAATTGACTGATCTTAATGGTTATTTTAGGCTTGGCCTAAAACAATTTGCAAAGATGAATTTCACAGGTGAAAATTAAACCAATTGGTCGCAGCTGTTACAAGGCAAGTGTTGCTAGCAAGCAATGTGTGGGTAGTCATGCACAATGACCACGACAAAAGATCAAAAGCTCTTGGATTTGGCTGAAAGTCTTCTTCAAACAATTTCCAAGACCCAAGAAGACCTTAAGGAAATTCTCAAGCTACAAAAGCAGCAATTGAAATGTTGGGCATGTGGAGGAAATCATTTCCTCCGTAACTACCCAACAAAAGACAACAAGATAGATAGTAGCCATAAATTTTCCAAACTTGTAGATCTGCTGGAAGGTAAAGAAAATGAAGGGGTTGTTGTGGAGCAATGCCCAAAAGTGGAGTTGGAAGGTCAAAGCCAGTAGGAGCAGCTTGTAGAAGCCATGGGACTTGGTCCTGAAAACCCAGATTAAAGGATGAAATGCAGGACAGACCTACCACATTTTGTGAATTTTGATGTGTAAACTGTGTAAGTATTCGTAAGTATTGGAACATCGAGGACGATGTTATTCTAAGGGGGAGGGAATTGTAATACCCTCATTTTAACCCGTCAGATGTATTGGCTTGTAATGTAAACATTGTATATACATGATGTATGATTCCTAGCATGGAGCTCAAGCCCAAGGCCTCGATAGTGAATGTTTAGCCTGGTATTTTATGTTGTGCTATCCATGTGCTAGTAATCCATGGGGAATTTGTAAAAATGATGTAAATGATTATAATGCAAACAAAAATACCAAGGGGTTGGCTATGGAGGCAACTAAATGAGGGGAATATGTGTATACACTAGGGAGAGGTGAGGGGGTTGTTGGATTGAACCCTAGGATTCCATATGTCACCTTGAGATCCCTTTGACTTTTCTAGTTGTCATTTAATGTTGTTGTAAGGAAGTACTTCAGGAAATCAGTCCATGGATTGATGGAGTATGAGCATCCCCGAAATTCATAATATAGGGTATGGGCTTGGTTGGCTTGAACCATAAGTCACCCTACCTCATGGAGGGAATGTTTTTCCTTCATTCGCAGGCCATGGTGGAAGGGAAGATAGAGTTTTAAGTTTTGATGGGGGGACGCAGCCCAACAGAGAGAAAAAAACCCAAAAATCACGACTAGGGAAGCAACCACAATTTGGAGTGCCAAAATCGCCCAGAAATTCATATGGGAAGTTAAATACAACAGGGGATCTGTCGACATGAACCTTGGGGAAAAATCGAGAGGTTTGGATGCCCATAAATTCATAGGAAAACCCGGTTTTGGAAGCCCGAAAGAGCAGCGGCGAGACGAAGCTGTTCGACCGCAGCAATGCTCAGAAATTCATAGGGAAACTTTGTTTTGGAAGCCCAAAAGGGAATCGACAGGACAGAGCCATTTGGCCACAACTACGCCCAGAAATACATTGAGAGACCCTAATTTGATAACTGGAAACCCATATGCGAGACAGAGGCTTTCGGCCGTAATGCAGAGTAAGATCTAAGAGAGTATCCTAGTGGGAGAGAGACCGCGGTGGTTAGACTTCATGGTAGATCCAGTGAGGGCTCATTCATACTTGATTTAGAATTCGATACCAACCATACCTACCCAGGTCAGCGCTGAGGGAAGGGGCGCCCGAGGGACTGTGTAGCAGAGAAGGGGACATTACTTAGGCTGAGAGTGGAGGTGATGGGGGTTACTGGACTATCTAGATCCAATTGGATATGCATGTAGCTCTATGTGTTGAGCTCATTGACTTAGAAACCTCCTTCTATGTCTCCCCACTTGCTTGACAAAGCCAGGTGGGTGTTTGTTGTGCCTGAATAATTGTGAAACCATGGCTGTGAGTGAACCTGTGAGTTCCTTCTTAGTGGATACATATCCCCAGCTCGATGGTGATCTCTGAGTGCTGAAAGAATATAGGCTAGGAAGAGACCTATGGTTGGGTTGGAATGTTGCAGTCCATAGCCAGTTGCTTGGTGATTTCATCTTAAAGAAAAGTGTGCTATGTGGTTCAAATTATGCTTATTTTACATATATGCATGTTTGTTTGTTTAAGTCAAGATACACGGATTGATCTAGATAAGTAATAGGACTAAATGCCTGTGCATTATGTTGTGTATGCATATGATGAAATGTTGGTAGAGGCATTCTAAGTTTGTGTTAATATGGTTCAATTCTTCTTTGTATATTATTTTACCATGCTTCTACACCTCTGCATTCTTATTTTTAATGCTATGAATTTATGCCTTAATGAATACGTCTAAGCTGGTAAAGGCCCGGAATGTTCAAAAGGTTCATTCATTGATTTGGGGGAGAAATAGACAACCCTGTTGTGTTCATGTTCCCTCTGTAGGTCAGATGAGGGGAGGGTCCATGACAGAGTAGTATAAGAGCCCCTTATAGAGTGGTAAAGAGGCCTTGATGAAGTTTGGGGGGCACATTTTGGGTTGGAAAAAAGGACAATATTAGAGTCCTCGAGTGTGGCTGAGGATCATGCGGTTGCATAGGAATCACCAAGAGCTTTCCAACGGTACCAATTTTGTCAAAAATGGACTTAGGATGAGAAAGTTATCAACCTGAGAAGTTGGCAGTAGAAGGGGTATATGGTCGACTTCCGACTTTCTGAATCCGCAGTGCAGATTGTGGATGGAGGAAGTCGGAGGCATGAATTCTCGGTGTGGTGCATTGGAGTTCTGACTTTCGAATCCCACATGTTGGATTGAATATTGCGGAATTTAGAGGGGTGATTTCTTCGGAGTTGCATGCTGTGGTTCAGACTTCCGCTCCCTAAAGGTGGATTGCATATTGTGGAAGTTGGAGGTGTAATTTTCTCGGAGCTGTGAATTTGGAGTTCCGACTTCTTACTCCTATATCACAGATGGCGGATTGTGGAAGTCAGAGGCATGATTTGACAAAGCAGAGAATTTGGGGTTCCGACTTCCGACTCCCACATCACAGATTGCAGAAGTCGAAGGTGTGAATCTTTGAAGTTGTGAATTGGATGTTCCGACTTTCCGACTCCCGCACTGTGGATTGCAGATTGCAGAAGTCGGAGGCGTATTTCTTCGACGTTGTATATTTGGTGTTCTGGCATTCCGATTCCAGCATTGCAAATCGCAAAAGTCGGAAGTGTAATTCTTTAATTGGTGCGTTGGGGTGCCGACTTCAACCTCCGGACTTATGGCTTGCAGACCGAAGTTATTGCAGTTGTGCGAAAGTGCATAGTTTGGAAGAAAAAAATTAGCAGGTTGTTTCTAAGGAGCTCCCCCATCACCTCTAAAGGGCACTGAGGGGACCGGGAACGTTACACTAGGTGTTCCTCCAATATCATTAAAGCTATGACAAAAGGTATTTTTTAATTGCAACAAATTTGGAAAGGGGTTGCATATCTAGGTAATTGTTCATCAGATAGTGCTTTTTTGAAAGATGTGCAAATTTGGTCACCAGGTTCAATGACTTTTGATTGATTGTTAGATGCAAAAGGAATGAAGGATGAAACAATGTTATTATCAATGATGTGCATGTCTTTTTAAAATTGCAAACACTCACATACAAAGCATGCATAAGTTGGTGTGCCTTGAATTGATTCCAAGTATGTATTAATCGTTGTGATCCTTTTTACATGGTTAATCTACTCTTGTGAAATAGTTTTTCCTTGTTTTTCGGTTTTTTTTTAATCGATGTAGTTTTTTTATTTGGTTGGAAGGACTTTTGTTTTGGATGCCTTGGATTTCTGAATCAACAGTTTTTAGCAAATGAGCAAACTCTGTGTTTTCTTTTGCACCTTCTTTTGATCTAAGACTTCTTATATATTTTTTCTCTTTCCACATGTGTGAATTGTGGTCACATTGTTCACTTTGGTAAATGCATGATTATTTGGACCTTGTTCTATGTTATTTTTTTTGTATTCGGGCTCTTGATTCTGCTTACAACTATTTGAAAGATCATGGAGGTTAGAGATTGCAATTGCAGAAGAGGGGATTGAAGAAAGAGACACATTAGTGTTTTTAAGCAATGGTTGGAAGTGAAAATGCAATGAATCAAGTACATCATACATTAGATATAAAACTTCTGAGGAATTGTCTAATAAATAGAATTTGAGGCTAATTTTTTTAAGCTAGTATTTCAAATGTATATGTTAACACCTAGCAACTCACATAGCCATTATTCCAAATTCATCGCCTTTTATCCCACATGCCTATATGGCTTTGACAAATTTACAATATACCCATGCCAACTAGAAACAAGGTTCTTATGTCTAATTGTCATTTCATCTAGGTACTTGTTTAGGAATTTGATTGCCCGCATGTCATTGGCAACAAAGCAATTGTAAAATTTTTGTGCCATTGCCTTTCTCAATGTATATACATTAAATAATGATAACAATTTGCAAATAGATTCAGATAATGAGTCATGGCAATTGCCAACTATAGAACCAACAATAGAGAAACCTTGCTTTAATAGTGCTTGTTTAATATATTGCAAGTCCATTAGGCTATTGATACACATTTATGTGAGAACGAAATGAAAGAGCATATATAGAACCACATAAAACGATATAATGCATGAAACACAGTGATACAATAAACTCCAATTCTATTAATTCAATCAAATAGAGCAAGTTGTAAAATAAAGCAGCTAGAATGATGGCAGCTTTATCTTTTAGAATAGTTGTGGAAGCTACGGCCATTTGTCACAAGACAATTACAAAAGGAGGTTGAAGGGCCTTTTTATCATAAACAAGAGGGAAAAAACCCTAATATTCAAAAACTTAACCCTAGAAGATGATCTGTAAAAAGGTTTGCGGGTCCTAAGGTGGTTAGTGGAGATATCAACTTCTCAGGGGCATAACTTTTGCATATTATCTCCGTTTAGGGTGTTTGGTAGCTCATTGGAGAGGTATAGCCGATAAGTACACATTTTTCTTGACCAATGTGCCTTTGGCTAGGAATGGACAATGGCGTCGCCAAAAAATTTCATTTAGGGCCTCAAAACAGCCCTTGAACTTTTGGGAGATGAAAATCTGTAAAAAAAATTACTAAACTGAAAAAACTGTCTTGAGATTGTGGAATAGGTGGGTGGCCACTGATATCCATTTGGAGCAATCCTCTGACCCAAAAAAAATTGCCAAACTAGAAAAATTGTTTTCAGCCAATGGGATAGGTGGGTGTCCACCAATATCCATTTGGATCAGCTATTGATACAATTTTTTTTGCAGATGCATTTAGTACATAGGAACAAATAATTTTTATTGTAGTCTATTGTTCTATGTGATACAGTGGTTCAAAGTGGCCAGATGAAGGAGTTTAGTCACAGAACAAAAGGTTGTAGCAATTAGTAGATAGGAACAAATATTTTTTACTGTAGTCTATTGTTCTATGTGATATAGTGGTCCAAAGTGGCCAGATGAAGAAGTCTAGTCATGGAACAAAAGGTTGTAGCAATATTCTATATCTGTAGGACCGAAGATATTTTGGTCCTTTTTTTAATGACCAAACAAAAACTAGGATATCTAGCCACATGCAAAACCATTTTATGCATAATACATCACCCCATTGTCCTTACCCATTGTGCTTATTTGACTGTGAAGTAGATAATGACATTCAATCTAGGTATGTAGGAACATTTGTTACATTGTGCAAACTCAACAAAAAATAAATCGCTAATTCGGTCCACATTGATTGAAGTGTTGCAAGGTCTTTGTGTTCCAATAAAGCACGAAAATTATTCATGATTCCTTCTCTTATTTCTAGTGATCTATAACAGAAATGAAATAGCAGAGCCAAGGCATCAAGAAAGCAGTTTCTCGGTTCATAGTAGTAATTTTGCAAACAGAACAACTGGAATTTTGCTAAAGTAGAATAAAATTATTCTACATTTGGATCACATTGCTGGAAAATGATTAAAGTATATGAGAGGAATGGTTGGTTGGAAATTTGGCTCTTCATATGTATGGATACCATTGTACAATGCGCATTATTGGTAGCTATAAAAATTGGGAAAATAGCCAAGGGAAGCGCACCTGCCACATAAATTCATGAAACTTTAGACCAAGAAACAACTAATATTGTTACATAGTTCTATATACTAGGAGAAAACAATTGCAAAATGGAAAAATAAACATTGTACATTTGTTCATTGGCACTTTGGTAAAAAAGACAAAGCACTATATTGGAATAAACAAATGGTGTTGATTACAAGGAAAATAGCTACTGGGAGTTGTGCCTTTTTGTTCTATATTCTCCTAAGATGAGCTTGATATCAGTCTCTACATTGTTGTGATTCACTATTGCAGAAAAGCAAAGTATTTGAAGAAATGCAAAGGTTGGTTTTCTCTTTCTATGGAAAAGCAAAATGGTATATTAGAAGACAATGAATATAGTTGACAAAGTTAGATTTTTTCCAAAATTTGGGCACTTGAAGCGCAAAATTGACAAAGTTATAGTCTTATCCTAGGCTAGGAATAGCTTTTAGCAAGAAAATACTCTTTTTCTCTAGCTCAACCACTAATGTTTTGTAAGACTATTTTAGACAATTGAAAGTGAGAGCATTATTTGAACACCTTTGGCGCAAACTACTATTTCTATGAATATTGTTAGAAAGTGACAACAAGGAAGGTCTTACTGCATTGCATGCGTCCTTGCATCGAAAAGACTTAAATAAGGAAGCCAATTGTATTTAATATATTTTTCCTAAGTTTACTTTGGAAAATTTAATTAAAGTGATCTAATTATTAATTCACTTATTGGAACACTTTTTATTAAGTGAAAGTAAAAATATAATAAAGTGATGGCTAATTTAATCTTGGCCATTGATCTCACTAGAGGATTGACGAGCTTTTTAATTTCCTTCTAATTACTTAGAAAACAACTAATAAGTGTACATTAATTGTCAACCCGGGGTTCGTTGAGAACATGCAAGTTACCATGCACTATGTGTGCAAACCACAATCTCTTCTTACATTAGTTTATCTACTTGAAGTTATAGTTCAATAACCTTACTTACAAACAATGGTATAAGCAGTTACAATGTTTTGTCAAGGAACTAGCCATCTAAACAACTATTGAAGCTAAATTGCAATGAAAGTAAATCACACGACATGAAAGTAAATCACACGACATGAAAGTAAATGCTAAACTTAAATTCACACTTGAAAGTAAATGCTAAATTAAATCAAATGCTGCTGGAAAGTAAATATTAAAGCTAATTCACACTATGTAGGAAAAGTAAATTCTAGAACTACATCACACTTTGCAGGAAAGGTAAATTCTAATACTATGTTTCACACTATGCAAGAAAGTAAATTCTAAATCTTTATTCACAACACACTTGACAGAAAGGTAAATTGCAGAAATAAAATCTAAAAGCTATCCTTGCCAAATACAAGTTATTGTTTATGATCCAATGGAGTAAATAACATTATTGCATTAAGCTCAATGATTGTAAAATAAAACATTAAATCTCTATCTATGCATTGAAATCGAATTGCAGAAATAAAATTCACACTTCATAAGAAATCACAACTAAGCAATGAAGTACAACTACATCAACATAAAATAAATAAAATCATATTGCAAAAGAAATTATAAAACTAAGATCTAATTGAACCAAAATGAGAGTATAGCTTTATTCCATCATCAATTGGACTATTGCTCTAAGGGTCCTCCCATAGAATGGAGAATGAGCTCTTATTTATACATGATTTCTCCATAGCAAATAATAAATGAGGATCCAAGATATCTTCAACAAATTCCTAAAAGTTTGGATCTCAAAACTAGTTCAAACTTAATCCAAGATCCTTACTAACTACATCCTATTTAGAATACCTTTGAAGTCAAATTCGAATTTAGGGATAGGGTCTATAATAAAATAGTCAAAACTCATCCCAAATGTCTCTTAACAACTTTTGACTTCTTAGGTCCATCATATATTTGATAAAGATCTTCAAATTTTTGTGAATAAGCCAAATATGCACTCATATCCACCTCCATTTACCAACTTTAATTTAAGATCATGATTTGAGACATATAAGAATAATAGAAATAATGGATTTATAAAAATTCATTACTCCTAATGAATATCTTTCTCCAAAGTTGGTGGTTGAAGGTAAAATTTGAATTAATGACTTTCTGTAATGCTGCAGATAGAGTTTCCGTAATGTTGCAGATACCTGTAGAGTTTCCGTAATGTTGCAGATAGAGTTTCTGTAATGTTGCAGATGCCTGTAGACTTTCTATAATGCTGCAGATAGAGTTTCTGTAATGTTGCAGATAGAGTTGCCGTAATGCTGCAGAATGCCTATAGAGTTTCCGTAGTTCCGCAACAAATGTTCTGCACTGCTACTGAACTCCCTCAAATATGTTGTAGCTGCTTCCAACAACTGATTCAATATTCAAAGCAAATGCATAGTACACTAATTCCCTCAATGTTAGTCAAAAATCAAATGAAATACTAAGACATGTAATGAAAAAATTACTTGAGCATAAAAACCCGGATATGAGCGTAAGAAATTATTAATGCATGAATATGGATAGGAAAAATGAATTATAAATAGGGTGAAATGGTTGTAAAAATATGCTAAATCCAAGGCCCGTCATCTCCCCCAAACTGAAAATGTTGCATGTCCGCATGCAACCCTGTGTCAACCAAGCTGAATGATGTTCCTGTTTATGCATGACTCAAAATGCATCATCAACAAGCCACCACCAATGTATCTGATGATCAAGAGGTATGAAATTTCATTATGTACAATCCTCCATGCCAACTTAACATTTTTATTGCAAAAATGCAAGAAAAAATATATTTTGTAGCTAATGGACTTGCATTTTGCAGCTTTCACAAAAAATGTCATTTTTTCAAAAATATGAACTAGGTTTTTACCAAACTTTGCAGGGGTGTTAGGAATGCCATTATGCTTCTCCCAGCCAAACATTGGAGAAACCTACATCGCGATTTTCAAAAAAATGAGAAAATGGTTGTAGGTGACTATGTTTGATTTCTCGAAAAATATCAATTGGGTTTTCACCAAACTTTGCAGGGGTGTAGGGAATGGCATTATGCTTCTCCCAGCCAAAAATGGGAGAAACCCACATCACGCTTTTCGAGAAAATGAGAAAATGGTTGTAGGTGACTATTCTTGATTTCTCGAAAATCGTGCATCAGATTGAGCTGAAACTTGGTGTATTTATTCTTCTTACCCTAATGCTTATCTCCACCAAGTTTCATGAAAACCCATTTCACCGTTTGGGAGATATCTCCACTTCAATTTCTGCAATTTTTTTATGCCATAAAATGCTCCACTGTTGTGCATGCATTTGCCAAGTAAACTGCGTGAGGGCTTAAAATGAAAAAAATCGGAACAGTTATCATGTTTTTACAGTAAAAATATTTGTTCTTGTGCAAATCCCAATCTGTCAAGTGGAGTATGCAATTGCTCTGTTTCATATGCCTTTGCTGCTGCTTATAGAGATTGCATGACACGTCCCCATCTAGACCCTATCACTTTAACATTTTAAATGATGTAATATTGTTATGAAATCGTGGTGAGGAGCTCAACGCCAAGGCCCCACCATCGATTTATTGATGCATATGGTTTGCGTGCTAGCCAGGCACATTGGAACTTCAACATCATGTAATATGCATTTTAATAAAAATACCCACAACTAGCTATGCAATGCAACAAAGAGATGGGGGCATGATTTCACAAGGAGTTGGGGGGGGGGGAGGGGAACATTCAAACCCTTGAGCCAATCATTTCAAGCCAAGTGTCAATGAGAGAACCCATCAAACCCTCAACTACCCATGCTGACTTTTGTACCCAACCATTGATTTCTCCCAAGAGTTGGTTGAGGTAGTTAATGCCTTGTGAATGGAGAGGTATGGTTGTCCAAATTCGGGTATGGGAAAGCCACCCTTCATGGAAAATCATGTTTGTCTCCTTGGGCAAGAAAAGAGCCGCGAAATTGCTCTCTAAGCCATTATGCAACCATCAGTCTTGCTCCCTCACGCAGCTCTAGCTGCCTGGGCGTTTTCCTCCACGTTTTTTGTGGGTTTCCCTTCATCTTTTACCTGGGAAGGGGCATTTTTGTGTTCATTACTAGTGGGGAAGGAAACAACATGTTTTTGGGTTTTCCTGGAGGTCATTTAGGCCATTGGAAAGGATCATAGCCAGTGGGGAGAAATCGGTTTTACTCCCCGGGGTTGAAATCGAATTACTTTTTCCACAGTCTGTTTTAGTGAGCCACGATTTGGGAAAAACCTATGGACCCTGTTTTGTAAAATATCCTTGTAAATGGTATCTATGCCCAATGTTTGTGCTTGCGGTGTGAGAAATGAGAATGTTGGGGTATGGGATTTGGGTATCCATTGCTTTGGATTGAGCTTGAGAATAAGCATCCATGGTTCAAATGTAGCCTGATAAACCCAGCTGTGGACTGGCTTGGCTGAGATGAAATGACTAATTGGCAGTGAACGAGCTGGAATGTTCCCTTTCCTTGTGAGAATCATGCCCAGCTCGGGGGTGGCCTTCAGATGGACTGAATATAAGCTGTCGAAGAGCCTATGGTTGGGTGGAACGTTGTAGCGACATAACTAGTTGCTTGGGGCAGTTGAAAAATGAAGATAAGTGTTTTTATGTCTATGTATTTACTTCTGCAATGTTTAGTTCATGATTATTTTGATATGCTGGATGAGCATGAATTGTGTGTGGATGTTGATTTAATTCCGCTGTGCATAATTGATTTGTTTTACATCTGCACACTCATATTTTAATTATATGAATCTAACGAATGGACTGAGATCATGTGAAAGCCCTGAAGTTGGTATCATGTTCCTTGTCTTGCATTGGATAAATGGGTGGGTACGTGACATATGGTATCAGAGCTGCTGGTTGCAGCATTGGACCTCTATGGGCCAAATCCAATTACAGTCACATGGGAAGGTCCCTTCTTGATCACCACAGGTCTCAGCATCGGGCCTAAACTAGCTAAGTTGGATAGTTTGCAGAGGTAAGGTTACCTCCTACTAGGCAGCAGTCATCATAGAAACAACGAAAGATCTCAAATTTTCCTAAGAGTTTTTGAAAAAAAAAAAAAAAAAATCTTAGTGTTCGGCATCGAAAGGAAAAGTTTTGGAAGGAACTTTCAATTCTCTTCCGAAACTGCGGAAGGAATTTTCAAATTCTCTTCTGAAACTGCGGAAGGAATTTTCAAATTCTCTTCCAAAACTACGGAAGGAATTTTCAAATTCTCTTCCGAAACTGCGGAAGGAATTTCCAATTCTCTTCCGAAACTGCGGAAGGAATTTTCAAATTCTCTTCCGAAACTGCGGAAGGAATTTTCAAATTCTCTTCCGAAACTGCGGAAGGAAGTTTCAATTCTCTTCTGAAACTGCGGAAGGTACTTTCAATTCTCTTCTGAAATTGCGGAAGAACTCCACAAGTTGCTCCAAAACAGGAAATTTCAGCTGTTTTTCAGGGAGATTTTTAGGTGCCAAAAATGGAAAAATTGCCATGGAACTTGTGCGCCAGATTGCACGAAATGGAATATTTACAAAAAAAAAAAAAAAATGAGGGCACTGCCCTTGACCCGCTCTGCAGTGGCGTAGGGAAGCCACAAGGGGGCAAGCCCCCTTGACCCCCGTCGTCCCCCGGAAGATAGTCATTGAAAGTGCAAAATGCATTCTTGGGATGAAGAGCAAGAATTGCATAGAAGGTTGCGAAATCCTCAGTAAGAGTAATGGGTTGTAATAACCATTATGGAGGATGAAAGGTAAATTCCTCACCTTAAACTATCTTTGTTTATAGCATAAGAATGGCATAATTAATGTTATATACATATGTATATACTGAATTGCTAATTCATGAGAAGATCATAGCTAATTATCGCTTGTATGCTTGGTAGGAAAGCCAAGAAAAGGATTAGCTATGATGTGGAGGAGGAACTCCAGGTCATGATGAGGAATTGGAAAGGGAGAATTCCTTAACTCCTCCATTGCTCCTATATATATTTCCTAAGTTGTCTATACTGAAAATTATGGCATAGGGATGCTAGAAATGAAAAAGGATAGATAGATGAAGTGAATATGTCCTAGATGGCATATTGAACAGTGCATGTGAAAATGTTTTTTTTTGCGTGTATATGATATTGTATATTAGTAAAATAGTGAGGTTTTACATATGCAATGAGCCACTTAAGATAATTATTGTGGTTGCTAATAATTAGTCATGTTCACATTGGTTGTAGGACCAAAGACAACCGGAGCATGGCTAAGGGTGTGGATGATGATTGTTGCATACAACCTTATGAAGAGAGGATGGTGCAACAAATCCGTGATCATGATGTTGGCAAAAGGACGGAGTAGCCTTGGTAAGAGGCCAACTGATCAGGTAACATCAAGCGATGTTAATGACAGGCATGCAAGTAATGGTTATTTATGCTTAGTTGCATGAATGTTGAAGGAGGATTTGGTAAGATCCCTTCAACTACATTTAAACTATGATGATTTGGTTTGCATGTGGTATTAAGTGCCTAAATGTGAATGTTAACCTACCAAGTATGGTTAGGTGTGGGTAAATGAAGGCAAGGAGCCTTACATCCTATAGTTTCTAGAAACCTCAATGCATTCATATGAATTCATATCATGCCATTTGTGAATATTGGTTGTGAGTTTAACAACCAAAGCAACTGAGGACATATGGACCTGTCATGGTAGTGCATGCTGTATGTAGTAATCATGGTTAGGCCATAGTATGTTTGAATGCATAGTATTCATGAAATCATGCAAGATGGCATTGAAGAGATGTGAATTGAAATATTCAGTGAATGTTGTAAATATGCATGCATGTGTAGGTGCACATGTTGAAATGCATTGTGTGAATACATGGGTGTAACATATATATGTTTCAATGCAATTAGATAATCGATGAAATGGTGAACCATTGTTAATATTGAGACCATTTCATGAGCTGCTGTGAATGCAGGAGAATGATTGCATGTGGAAGGTAGACATGTTGATGGGCTACCAAAGTGCTATGTTGGAATGACAGAGTTGGATAAAAGGAATATGGCTGTGAAGTAATGAGTATTTATAGTTTATTTAAATTGCATGGATAGTGTATATGTGTCTTGCAATTCTATTATGATAATGATGCATATATAGAAATGTATATATATTTCATTGCATTTCAAATGTTAAATAGCTGAAGATGTTTGAATTATTGAGTATTATAATTCTGAGATCACTTCAGTGACTATTATGGCAATGAATGATTAAGTGCATAGATACTCACAACGTGTTTGGCTGATTGAAGTTTCAATTTTCAGGTAGAAAAGTCTTGCGTATGGCAATAAGGATAAGTCCATAGTAAAGACCGAGATCTACCATGTGCAGAAGCCAAAGGTTATGAGAAGGTTCTCATGATTGTAAATTTATGCATGAAACAAATCTGAAAATTGTCTGGTTTAAGTTTATGAGAATAGTCTCATAGTTGCAAATCTAATTTCTGTAGGAAAACAGATTTACAAATTTCAGATTTGAGAATTTGCTTATAATTGCTAATGACTGTTTGGCTTATATAGAATTGTGTCAGGAGGACATGTTATAGGTGGATGTTCATGTATGGTAGCAAGGGTGAAACCATAATGGGCAGAGTGATACCACTTACAAGAGCCAAACAATATGAGGAGAGACTCATTACTAAGCAAATCAATTTCTGTAGGAGACAGAATTGTAAATTCATATTGAATTTAATTATTAATGCTATTGATTGGTTATGGGACAATCATATTTGAATCTTATTGCTAAATGTTGCTGACTGTTTGGCTATTTGATAAAGTGTGCCAGGATGACACATTACAGGAAGACCATGTGTGATGGCCTGCAGAAGCCAAACTAGATGGGAAGGATCCCATGCTTTGGAAATAGGTTTCGGGTGAAACACCAATTGTAAATGTTGATAATGTCTCAGCCGAACTGCATGTGGGTAAAACATGTGAGTATGACAGTAAATTATGCCAAGAAGGCATGTGTGGGTTATGGCATGTGAAAAGATTGGGGTGGCAAACCGAAGGACTGTTGACTCGGAGAAGGGAGCCCCCTGTTGGAGCCAAGGCCGCAGCTATGGTAAAAGCTGCGAATTTTGAGGAAAAAGCACAAGTATGGAAGAGTGCTAAATTTTGAATAAACACCAATTTTGGGACAAAAGAAGACGGTGCGCAGTACGGTGCTAGATGGATAATATCAGCGTAGATTACGGACCGGAAATCGCGGAGCTCGCGCGCACGTCAGAAGAGAATGAAGGTAGCCGAGAGGAAAGCCCAGCTACCACAATGAATGAAGCAATGGAGTAGAGGGCTCAGCTACCCTCATTAAGGCTGAATACAGAAGTTATGGTTGCTCGGACCAAGGAGGAGCAACGGACCAAAGCATTGAAGGCGAAGGACAAGGCGCCCATACCCGTAAGCTGCGCCGGAAATCATGGAGCCTGCAGGAAGCGGCGACATGACTGCAAGCGGCGCCTACAGTACACCTAGCCATGTGCGTGGTTAGGGTTTTTGGGGATTACTGCTGGGAAAGGCCCACAGTTTTGTAAAGGTGCGACCGCCATGGCCACCTATATATATGTATAATTGTAATGGGTAGATGTTAGCTAGCTAGTCAGTGAGCTGGTTAATTAGTAAGTCAGTTAGCTAAGCCCGTGAGTGAGCTAGCTAAGATAGTAGATACTAGATGTAAGAAGGATTGATCGAGTTGATCATCCTCTGTTAAGATTTTGTTGATTGTTTTCTACCGTGTTGCTAGAAAACAGGAGTTAGAGCTGGTTAGCAGTGAAGCTAATCCTTGAGTTGTAGACAGTCAGAATCGACGTTTGAACTATTGTAATCTCTGAAGAGGAAGAGACTAGATCGAGAGAAGGGCTCCCAGCTGTGTGCGTGGAGTTTCCTGGAAAGATCTAAGGCTGCAGCTGTGTGCGCAGCATAGTGTATAAATCTACCTTTTCTGGTTAACATAAGATACTCCCGTGGACGTGGTTTTCCCCATGGAGGTGGACTTCATATTTCTCGTTGTTGTGATGTTGTGATTGAAGTGATTTCCTGTTTTAGTTTACTAACAGCAAATACAGGAATATTGCATTATCTTTATGAGTGTGTTGAGTAAGTTCTTGGAGCTTCCTTGGGGACTATAATCATTAAGGGTCAAAGGAATTGGTAAGACACGTTGCCGCAGCGATAGGAGAACGTGTTGCTGCGACGGGCGCGCTAGCAAAGCGACGCTTAGAATATCGGCGCAGAGGATAATTGGTCCCAGCGCAGGAGTGGAAGTACCGCGCAGCTCAGCTGCTGAGCAGGATCTTGAGAGCTATTGCGCTCATAAGTCTGAAGAGGGTTCAGACACTCACCTTAGAGGAATCGCCGAGGAGGAAAGAGCAGTCTCCGCGTCGCCCAGGTTAAGGAAATCTGATTCCTTAGCCCCCCCATAGCCACTTCGGGTGAGACCTCGAGCTGCCGCGCAGCTCGTTACCGAGAGGGCCAGTGCGCCAAGGGGTTTTGTTGCTGCGCTTCATTAAAACCCGGGTCTGTCCAAAAAGCAGCCAACAGATGGTTCCGTTGCCTTGTGACTTGTTACTATGAGACTTGCTATTTCTGCGATGTAGGAGATTGTTGCTGAAGCCAACAAATGGTTCCATTGCCGCGTGAATGAGACTTGTTATTTCAGCGACACACGAGATTGAGGCGAAACCCAGAGAAAGAAGGAGCCAACAAATGGTTATGTTTCCTTATGACATCTTGATCACATCACTTCCGTTGCTTTGAACCCTGTTGTTGAGCCAACAAATGGTTCTGTTGCCTTGAGACTTGCTCAGCTAACAAATGTGTTACTGGAATCCTACAGTTACAGAAATTCAGGAGTGGTTCGATTTAAAGGCTAACGAGTTCGCTGAATAAGAAAATAGAAGCTCTAGGCTCTAGCCAGAAGAATGGTTGCAGAAGTATATCTATACTGACCTTCACGAAATTTTCTTTGTCACATTTGCACTTGAGTTACATGCTTGGATAGCCAAGTTAGCAGATACTAGACCCACTGTGCATATTGATCGACCAGTCGCTTGGACCCCTGAGCTAGTCAGTATTTTGAAGCGGGTAGATAATTCTGTGTCCCGCGCAGTAGACTTTTGGTTGAATAGTCTGCTGGAAGGGTTCGTCACTGAGTTTGCAGTGGATACCAGAAAGAGTTTCAGTGAAGCTGAGAGGATTTTCTTTCAAGCACCTAGAGGTAAGTTCTTAAATTCTTTGAACTTATGGATTAAAATGCTTCTGTATGAAAAAGCAAAATTATGTATAGCTTCAGATGAATAGCATAGACAAGTAATGTCCGTAGACTCTGATAGTGACCCTGAAGTTATTGGTTGCACTCGTAGTGGAAAACGGTATAAAGTAGGCCTTGACAAACATTCTTTTGAGTCGAGCCCAGAAGATAGTCAAGTTCCTAGAGCAAGCCACATAGAAAGACAAGGGAGCGTTCATATCCCTTACCACCCTTTTACACTGCAAAAGCCAGACAAAGTTCAGTATAATCCCGCAGTAACACCTTCTAGTAGCCCACACGGTACTTCTAGTACCTCTGTACCACCTTTGTTCAACCAGCCCAGAAGAACTGCTACAGCACCTTCACCTCAACCTAGCGCAAGAAAGATGGGTGATGACATGAAACTACCAAATTTTAGAGGAACAAGGATAGAAGATCCTGAGCAACACTGGTTCCTATGTGAAGCCATTTGGACAATTAAGCAAATTAATGATGATGCTGTTAAACTAGTTCAGTTAGCAACCACACTAAGAGAAAGAGCCTTAACTTGGTTCATGAAATACTCAGCAGCACAGAATAGGATGCTTGCTGATGTAAGAAATGCTATGATTAGAGAATTTAAGAAACCTAAATCAGAATCACAGTGTATAACAGAGCTCAAAGACATCAAGCAGTTACCTACAGAGTCAGTATGGGACTTTGACCAAAAGTTCAAAGCCTTGATAGATCAAGTAAGCTTTGAGTTTGCACCACAACAGCATAAGGAATGGTTCATTGCTGCGCTGCTTCCACACATTAGACTTCCTCTTATGCAACAGAATCTCACTACTCAGGAACAAGCTCTAGAGATGGCTATGAAACTAGAAGCTTCACCAATTGCTGGAACAAGCAACGATGTTGCGCAGTTGCAGAACCAATTAGAAAACTTAACCCTGCAAGTGCATGATATTAAGAAAGGCAAGGATGTTAAGGAAGAAATATGGTGTACAAAATGTAAAGCACAAGGTCATTCAAAGGACCATTGTCCCGTTTTCATAGAGTATATTGCAACTGGAGCACCTAACCCTTTACCACAGCCACAGGGGCCTTGGTGTGAAATCTGTAGAACTAGAGGTCATAGACCACAAGAATGTGACTTACTTTAGAAATATGTACAAACTCCAAAGAATCTATATTGTAATTTCTGTAAATCAGTAGGCCATGATGAAAACAATTGCAGAGCATATGAACTTATGATGGAAAGGAAACATGATGTTTATAGAGTACAATCAGAAGCACAAGGACCCGTAGCAGGTCCACAGTATGACCAAACTCGCGACGGCCGAACAGGAAATTATAGAGGCCGCGGACGTGCAACAAATTTTGGCCGCGGAAGAGGCCAGATCACTTGTTATAATTGTGGAGCGCAAGGTCATTTTGCGAGAGATTGCCAAAACCCTACAACCCTTTGTAGATATTGCAAATCTTATGATCATATCATTGAAGAATGCCCTCAATTGATGACTAAAATGCAAGCAAAGACGCCACAGGTCAACCAGAATATTCAATTGATTGGAGCAGAAAAAATGGAACCAGACCATACAGTTAATATCATGACGCGCAGTGGAACAACCACTGGTGCGCCAGAGTCAGGAACTGGAAAGCAAGCGACGCAATGGGTGCGCCGCGCTAATATTAAACCAGCCCCACTTAATCTGCAGAAGCAAAAAGAAGCATTCAAGCAAGCCCAAGAGTATTTCTCAGATCCCAGAGCTTCAAGTTCTGTCACAACTCCGCATAATGATATTAGATCACAAGTGCTAAGACAAGACAACTTGGTACACGAACAGGCCACTACATCCGGAAGGCCCGATGAAGAAGATGCACTAGGCACTGTCCATACTTTTCTAAGGAACTGCTTAAAGTTGTTGCGCAATGAAAAAGAAACTATGGAACTTCAACACCTATTGGATAAATGTCAACAATCTGCTTCAACGAACACGCCGCAGCGTGCTATTCACCAGATTGGGAGTCACACTAGAACTGGAAAAGAGATGAGGCTCACAGCGCAGATTGGAGCATTTGAGATGGACGAAGTCATTTTAGATTTGGGCTCAGAAGTTAATGTTCTCACCATGCAGATATGGGAACAGATGGGAAGCCCTCAACTTACAAGATCCCCCATCCAGCTAAGACTCGCGAACCAGCAACGAGTCTCTCCATTGGGCAGATTACCCAATGTACCTATTGATATCGAGGGAGTAAGAAGTTCTGCAGACTTTGAAGTAATCAAAATTCTGGATGATAGTAAACCTTACCCAGCACTTCTAGGTATAGACTGGGCATTTGATAATTTGGCTGTCATTAATTTGAAGAAAAGACAGATGACCTTCGAGGACGACCAGATTAGGGTCATTGCACCGCTTGATCCTATTCAAGGACCAAGATATATAGAACCCATTCGGGCAGAAGAAGAAGCGTGCCAAATGGAAAGTTTGTATCAGATGACTGCTAGTCAGAGTGACTATGTCAATCCCACAGCAGATGGCCATATCAGCTGGCGATGCGATAGCTCGTGCACATCAGACTCAGATGCAGGATTGGAAAACTGGCAGAATCGCTTACATGAGGTTTCTACAAGACGTTGCGCCATGATGACTAAATCCATTCGATGGATTGGCACAGAATTGACTGACACTCCAATTTTTGATGGTTTAACTGAAGTAAGCGAATTCATACAGGCATATGAACAACAGCTTCCAGAACAGCAACGCATACAGGCATTAGATGTATCACTGCGCGCTACACCCGCAAGATGGTGGGGTGCGCATAAAGAGAATATTCACACATGGAAAGACTGTCGCAGATTGATACTGCGCAGATTCCAGGACACTACAGCAGAAATGTCACGCAAATATGAGGGACAGAGTGACCCCAAGTCACACATTGAAGCATGCATTCAGCAATGGTCGGATATTCAGGATGATGAGTGGGTTCACCTATTCATCCACACATTGGACACAGTTCCAAGGAACTGGTACACTGAAACAGAATTGCGCAAAGGCACCCTTACTTGGCCTCTTACGATAGAAAGTTTTCAACTTACCTTCAGCTTTGAGTCAGAGCATCCAAGTATTGATCAGGCTCTGAAGTGTATTAAAAAGAAGGTATTTGAACCATGTCTATTACCAAAATATTCCCAACCAGATTGAGCTGTTCAGATAGAACATGCCCTGGAATGCTATAATTTCACCACTGGAGAAGAGGAGGATGATTCTCGCAACATCAATATCCCAGAATCAGAAGGGACGCACAATGTTGAAGGTCCTCAGCTTGATATCCCTGCCATTACAGAACACATCAAGCTCAAAAAGGTTAACATTGGTACAGAAGGCGAACCCAAGTTTGCTTCTATAGGAGACTATTGGGATGATGAAACTGTTGGGCATATTTCAGATTTATTACGTGACTACCAGGATATCTTTCCTACCAAGTTCACAGAAATGAAAGGCATCCTAGGAGACTTAGGAGTAATGCGCATACCTCTGAAACCAGATGCCAAGCCAGTAAAGCAGTGCCCATACAGGTTGAACCCACGCTATAAAGAAAAAGGCAAAGAAGAAATTGACAAGATGCTTGCAGCAGGTATTATTGAGCCAGTAGAAGAAAGCGATTGGATTAGCCCTATGGTTGTACAAGAGAAGAAGACAAAAGGTGAAATAAGAATTTGCGTGGACTTGCGCAAACTCAATGACGCATCAGCGCATGATCCATTTCCTACTCCCTTTACAGATGAAGTGCTTGATAATGTTGGAGGACAAGAGGCTTACTCCTTCACTGACGGATTTTCGGGATACCATCAGATCAGAATCCATCCAGACGACCGCCATAAGACTACTTTTGCGACTGAATGGGGCTCATTCCAGTACACGGTAATGCCCTTTGGTCTTAAGAACGCACCTGCTATCTTCTCTAGAGTCGTTGTTGCTGTTTTTAAAGAATTTATTCACAAGTTCTTAGAAGTCTATTTTGATGACTGGACTGTATTTGGTTTATTAAAGAATCATATAGCGAACCTGTGAATGATGTTAGAAAAATGTAGACAGCATCAGATTTCCCTTAACTTGAAAAAATGTATCTTCTGTGCTCCTTTTGGTATTTTGTTGGGTCATATTGTATGCAGACAAGGACTCCTGATGGATCCTGCGAACGTTGCCATCATTGCTAATTTACCTACGCCCAACTCAGTCAAACAATTGCGCACTACATTGGGACATACAGGATACTACATAAAATTTATCAAAGGTTATGCAAAGATCACAACACCTATGGAAAGATTGCTGAAAAAGGATTCGAAATTCCAATGGACAGAAGAATGCCAACAGAGCTTGGACACACTTAAAGACAAGATGATCAGTGCACCAATTCTAGATTTCCCAGACTGGAATAAACCCTTTCATGTTCATGTCGATGCTTCTTCCATCGCATTGGGGGTCGTACTTACACAACCGGGAGAAGGAGGTATCGATCACCCCATTGCTTACTCTAGCCGGAAGCTGTCCACAGCCGAGAAGAACTACACTACTACAGAGAGAGAAGGACTAGCTATGGTGTATGCCCTACAGAAGTTCAGACACTACTTACTGGGCGCACATTTTAAAATGTATACTGACCATTCTGCTTTGAAATACTTGGTCAATAAGCCAGTGTTAGGGGGAAGAATTTGCAGATGGCTACTGCTCTTTCAAGAATATGATTTTGAGGTTATTGTAAAGCCAGGTAGATTGAATGCAGGACCTGACCACTTATCTAGGATCGAGTCAGGAGAAGAACCTAAAAATCTGGAGGACAATCTGCCTGATGCACAGCTATTTTTTGTTCAAGCAGCAGATGAATACTATTCTGATATCCTTGAGTTTCTCACCACCGGACAAGCGCCAGTTGAGTTTACAATCCAGCAGAAGAAACAACTTGTCGTCAAAGCCGCAGACTTCACTTTGATAGCAGGCCAGCTTTATAAGTTGGGCCCCGATGAAGTCTTGCGCAGATGTATTTTACCTCATGAAAAGAACTCTATCATCGTAGAAGCGCACTCAGGCACCGCAGGAGGCCATTTCGCAGGAAAGCCGACTGCTTAGAAGATCTTAGCCGCAGGTCTTTGGTGGCCGACATTGCATAAGGATACTAAGGAATTCTGCAAATGTTGCGATGTATGCCAGCGAATAGGAAAACCTTCAAGAAGAGATGAGATGCCGCTAAGACCTCAGATAACACTGCGTGCTTTTGATAAATGGGCCATTGATTTTGTAGGTCCTATCAACCCACCAGGAAAGAGAACCGGCGCAAGATACATCATTACAGCTACTGAATACCTCACCCGATGGGCTGAGGCTAAGCCAGTAAAGAACTGCGACGCTGCCACGGCCGCGCAGTTCATTTTTGAGAATATTATCACTAGATTTGGATGTCCACTGATTCTAATGAGTGATCAAGGTACACATTTCCTCAATAAGACTATAGAAGCCCTTACTGAAGAATTCCAAATTAGTCACCATAAGAGTACACCCTACCATCCTCAAGCTAATGGCACGGTGGAGGCATTCAATAAAATTCTTGAGAATGCCCTGACGAAGATCTGTAATCAACAAAGAGATGATTGGGACCTTAGAGTCACAGCTGTATTATGGGCTTACAGAACCACCTGCAAGAAATTAACAAGCCACACACCTTTCAGTTTGGTGTATGGACAAGAAGCAGTTATGCCTATGGAATACATTATTCCCAGTCTCAGAATTGCGCAAATTACAGAAATGACAGATACGGATACCATGAGTGAAAGACTTTCACAATTGCTTGCCTTAGAGGAAGACAGACTCTTAGTTGGATTCCATCAACAGGTACAGAAGGCAAGACAGAAAGCTTGGCATGACAGGCATATTAAGAATAAAGTCTTTCAGGAACGAGACTTGGTACTCCTATATGATAGTAAATTCATCAAGTTTCCAGGCAAGTTTCGGGTACACTGGTTAGGCCCTTTTCAGGTGATAAAAATAACAGAAGGAGGAGCAATTCAGCTTGCGAAGCTGAATGGAGAAGTACTGCCTACAAAGATCAACGGGAGTCGGCTCAAGCTTTACCGCGACGGCCACTCCGCCCTGTCGACTTAAATAGCTGATCAGAGATGCAGATGTCCAGTGTAGTTGAAAGAGGCATCGCATTATCAGTCTACACGGAAGTCGCGAGACCCTCAGTCTCTGGCTTCCCGCGCAGTTTCGTGAAGCATCCGCGCATACCGAATAATAATTTGGGATTGAGCGAGCTTATATTTGTGCTCTTGCGAGGTTTTCCCTGGGCCGTTGAACCGTCGCTCTTGCGAAGTTCCCTGTGTCAATTTACCGCTTGAAGAGTTCTCGATGTGGACCCCTATAGGCACAGTTCCCTAAGTTGAAATGACCCACCGAAAAATTTGAATTACAACAGTTATGTAGCCGCGTCTGAGAATAAATGAAGGATAAGCCCGCCATTTAAGTGTAGCCGCTCTGACAGATTCGGCTTGATCTCCGTAAGATTTGCATTTAACTCATGTGCCGAAAAGCTTTAGCTTCTCCCGGAAGGCTGTCAGAGCCCGTCCATCACAGTAAATGCACCGCAGAGGCGAGGGGGATAGAACGATTGTCAAATCATGCAGAGCCACCTACAGCTAGTAACCCCACTTGGCCGCATTTACTATCACCTTTGGCTATAAATACCCCACACTTGTATATTTTCGGGTTACTTTTCTTGAGCTGCATAGTCTTGTTTGAGAATCGAAACCATTGTTTTCAGAGTCGAGTTGTGCAGAGTGCTTTCTTTGTTGTCAGCGTTCATATCCCACGCTGTTCCGCTGTTTCTGTCCACGTTCTTGTTACCTATACCCGTTCACGACGGAGAACCTATTGACTGAAGAAGTTGTTCGTCAATTCCTGCGCCGAGGCCTAGATTTCGGCATGACTACCCCCGTGACCGCTTCGACTTATGTACACCCTGGTTATCATGATCCCAGACAATCTCCGGCCACAAGAGCGTCTCAGCCACAGCCAGAAGAGCCCGTTCCAGAGCCGTTGGCCACTATGGTGAATTATATTCCGCCGCGTCCAGACGATGCACCAGAGGTGCATATTCTGAAGAATGCAAAGTATCCGCTTCCATTACCTCCACTACCGGTTGGCGTGCGAATAGAAGGGTCCTTGCTCGGACACCTTCCACTGGTCAATTTCTCTGATTTCAACCTCGGAGACTATAAAACGTATCCTCAGTTCCATCTAGATCGATATCTGATGGTAGTGCATAATCCCACCAGAAAGGTTGACGAATTCATCCCAAAGGGATTTGCAGCAAATCTTGAGCGCCCTGGACTCCTGAACCTGTTAAAGCTACCGCATTTCGGGCGTAGCAATGAAGTGAACGCAGTTGTTAAGACACTGCTATCCTGCGTTCATGGAGGTTACCTTTGGCTGGGGAGGCCAATCGATTTAAATGTCGATTTGATTCACCGTATTATCGGCCTATCTAAGGTTGGTAAAGATCCCAATATTCATTTTGTGGGAAAAGACAAGGATAGAAAATTGGCTGCACAGCTGGTGCAAAAATATAACCTTACAAGAGGAGGTCGGGCTTATGACCTCACTATAGTAGAAGACGAAGCACTTAGATTTACAGGAAGTCTGCTCGCAGGCAGACTTCTCACAAAGTGCAGACCGAAGGAAGTTACTGGAGCTGTCGTGGAACTCGCCATCGCAGCTGCGGAGGGAGAACAGTACAATTGGTCCCTCTTCCTCCTCAATTCTTTTTTGGAAGACTGCCGGAACGTCCAAGATAACCCCGGTCAGTTGTTCCATTTTTCTTGGCTTTTAATTTTATGTGCTCTCATCGGGTGGAAGGAGCCCCCGAACACTCAGTTCCTTCCGCACCGCGCAGGAGAACCTGTCGGAATCCGCTATGTTAACCTTTGGGAATCTGCTAATCCCGCGAAGCGCAAGATGAACCGCGCTGTATTTTGTGAATACTACTATCTCCTCAGAGATACCATTCAGGAAATGCCAAGGCTGAGTGAGGAGACAGCGAAAATATATGACGGAAAGTTGGCCTTTACTGCCGACTTGCATCAACTTTACCTCCGTCCCTGCGGCATTCAAGAGGAATGGGCCATAGGCCTTTACAAGATGACCACCGAAGATGTCAAAGAAACTATCAAGTCTTGGTTGAACGAATGGAGGGAAGCCGTCGACATCGCATCCGCGATGCCACCCGCCGCTGCGCAAGAGAAGGATAAGGGCAAGGAAGCCCCCGAGCAAAGAAGTGATGAAGGCTCGACAGAACCAGCAACCAAGAGACAAAAGGTGTCGCATCCCTCTGAGGCCATTCCCTCGGGGATCGACCAGTATTTGAAAGAGCAATTTCGCGAGCTGCGAAACACGCACGCTCACATCAGAAGTGCTCTAGACCTGCAGTTTATGGAAATAAAGGGTCTCGCAGGAAGGATTATGCAGACTCATGCGCCAGCATCTACTTCGTAGGCGCCACAAGAAATTCCAAGTACCGAGCGAGTTGAAGAACTTGTAGAAAGGCATACTGTCGTGCACATTCCGCCTACAAGCATGACACTTCCGGATCCGCTAGCTGCACTACAGGTAAGCACAGTTGGACCCGTTGAAATCAATTTGTCCCTAATTCCTATAGAAACTCTACAGCTAGTACATGAGAAAGTTTCTGTTGAGTTGAGAGCTAGAGAGCTCTCTACCTTCCAGGAAAATCAACGACTGCAATCGCAGGAGATAGAGCTGAAGGCAAGCTATAAGAATATCTCCGAGAAACTCGCCCTTTATGAGGCGCAAGACATTGGCATAAGAAACGCAGTGGATGAGATTGCCCAGGAGTTGCCGGCTTGCGAGATTCAACCAGACCTCCCTCTGGTTGAGAAAGTCCAAATTATTGGAGGAAGGGTGAAAACCCTGGAGCACGAAATAGTTGCTATGGCTGAGGACCATAGAACCCAGATTGCCGAGCTGGAAGCTCGTGTTGCTGCGCAGTTTACAGATGATGCGCAGGAACAATTTGAAGCGCTGAGCAAAGCTTCCACACAAATGAAAGATAAAATACAGGAAGCCAAGAACCTGATGAGCCAAGCTATGGAAGCTTGGACGGAGCTTGAGAAGCTCCCTTTTAAAGTTGGTCTTTTGGAACAGGTGCAAGCCGCAGAACAGTCCCTAATTGTTCTGACTGAAGAAGCTAAGGCCTTAACAGGCTTACCAAAAATGAAGAAAATGAGTGAAGTGCGCAGAATGCAACAGCAACTGCACAAGCTCAGAACTGAAGATGAGAAGCTCACCAACAGCATTCAACCATTCATGGATGAGTATGCTGACATCGTTGGCCAAGTCGAGGCAAAAATCAAAGAAATTGCTGAATCCCAAGAGGTCATTGATGCCATAACTAAAGAAGAAGCCACTGCAGAAACGGTGCAGACAGCTGTGGAGTGTGTCGATGAATTGGACTCCGCTATTGCGCAGTGGAAGAAAACATTCGCGGAGGCCCAAGCAAAAGCAGATGCGCAAGTAAAGCGACCACGCGCTAGTGCGAGTGGCTCGAGGGCGAGCCACAAGTAAGTGTTAGGGGCCTGTTGGAGCCAAGGCTGCAGCTATGGTAAAAGCTGTGAATTTTGAGGAAAAAGCACAAGTATGGAAGAGCGCTAAATTTTGAATAAACGCCAATTTTGGGACAGAAGAAGACGGTGCGCAGTACGGTGCCAGATGGATAATCTCAGCGTAGATTACGGACCAGAAATCGCGGAGCTCGCGCGCACGTCAGAAGAGAATGAAGGTATCCGAGAGGAAAGCCCAGCTACCACAATGAATGAAGCAATGGAGTAGAGGGCTCAGCTACCCTCATTAAGGCTGAATACAGAAGTTATGGTTGCTCGGACCAAGGAGGAGCAATGGACCAAAGCATTGAAGGCGAAGGACAAGGCGCCCATACCCATAAGCTGCGCCGGAAATCATGGAGCCTGCAGGAAGCGGCGACATGACTGCAAGCGGCGCCTACAGTACACCTAGCCATGTGCGTGGTTAGGGTTTTTGGGGATTACTGCTGGGAAAGGCCCACAGTTTTGTAAAGGTACGACCGCCATGGCCACCTATATATATGTATAATTGTAATGGGTAGATGTTAGCTAGCTAGTCAGTGAGCTGGTTAATTAGTAAGTCAGTTAGCTAAGCCCGTGAGTGAGCTAGCTAAGATAGTAGATACTAGATGTAAGAAGGATTGATCGAGTTGATCATCCTCTGTTACGATCTTGTTGATTGTTTTCTACCGTGTTGCTAGAAAACAGGAGTTAGAGCTGGTTAGCAGTGAAGCTAATCCTTGAGTTGCAGACAGTCAGAGTCGACGTATGAACTATTGTAATCTCTGAAGAGGAAGAGACTAGATCGAGAGAAGGGCTCCCAGCTATGTGCGTGGAGTTTCCTGGAAAGATCTAAGGCTGCAGCTGTGTGCGCAGCATAGTGTATAAATCTACCTTTTCTGGTTAATATAAGATACTCCCGTGGACGTGGTTTTCCCCGTGGAGGTGGACTTCATATTTCTCGTTGTTGTGATGTTGTGATTGAAGTGATTGCCTGTTTTAGTTTACTAACAGCAAATACAGGAATATTGCATTATCTTTATGAGTGTGTTGAGTAAGTTCTTGGAGCTTCCTTGGGGACTATAATCGTTAAGGGTCGAAGGAATCGGTAAGACACGTCGCCGCAGCGATAGGAGAACGTGTTGCTGCGACGGGAGCGCTAGCAAAGCGACGCTTAGAATATCGGCGCAGAGGATAATTGGTCCCAGCGCAGGAGTGGAAGTACCACGCAGCTCAGCTGCTGAGCAGGAGCTTGAGAGCTATTGCGCTCATAAGTCTGAAGAGGGTTCAGACACTCACCTTAGAGGAATCGCCGAGGAGGAAAGAGCAGTCTCCGCGTCGCCCAGGTTAAGGAAATCTGATTCCTTAGCCCCCCCATAGCCACTTCGGGTGAGACCTCGAGCTGCCGCGCAGCTCGTTGCCGAGAGGGCCAGTGCGCCAAGGGGTTTTGTTGCTGCGCTTCATTAAAACCCGGGTCTGTCCAAAAAGCAGCCAACACCCCCATTCTTCGCAAATGAAGAAAATATACATCTGTGAAACGAATGAGTATTCGGTAACCCTAACTAAGGATATACATGTCTGGATATTAGATTTAATATGCAGAGCATGTTTTATTATTTCATTATTGTTCCAGACTGCTTGAGTGTGACTAAGGCCTACATGGATCACATCGGAAAGAGATGCATACCTTTCGGGTGATGGGTTATGTTAGGGTTTCAATATTGACTACACCCTAAGGGAATGGACGCATTCCTGGTGTTTCAATACTTGATAGTGAATGATATAAAATATGATTACGATTTTTGAGTAGCAATACTGATGAGCCTACTTATCCTTCTTGTGCTAACAACTTACACAAATGCAATTTGGTGTTGCATGTTAAGAGGAAAAGTGAAGCAAGGGTGCTGAAGAGGACTATATGGGCAGTGGTAACCTTTCTACGCTCACACTAAAGGACACTATAAGAGATGGATAGGCCTGAGGAGCTATATTGCAGAAAAGGGGTATCATCCTTGTGTATTGTGAGTGGGTATTGTGGGGCCATGCTAGCCTGCAGTCAAGTGAGTCACCTATGGAGTTCCTGGAGGAAACCACTGGTTTACATAAGAGAAGGAGCTACATAATCATATTATGTTGTTCATATTGCCTGTTAAACCTAGTCGATGTACTAGCTTGGCAATGGTTGTTGTATGCCTGATAAACCCAGTCGGTGTATTGGCTTGGCATTGGTTATTTGAGTGTTGTGGTGAAAGGTTGTTGGATTCCTGATAAACCCAGTCGGTGTACTGGCTAGGCATTGGTTATTTGCATGTTATGGAGGTATTGGTGAAGGGTGTTATTTCCTGACAAACCCAATCGGAGAACTAGCTTGGAATGGTTATTGTATGCTTGATAAACCCAGTTGGCATACTGGCTTAGCATACTGATTTTTGAAATGCTTGATAAACCCAGTCGGCGTACTAGCTTAACATACTGATTTTTTTTGGGACACCTGATAAACCCAGTCAGCGCACTGGCTTGGCATTACCTATTCGGATGATGTTGTGGAGTAGCATGTGTGTTGGCCAAGCATCCACCCCACAGGTGATCCAAGGCTTGTAAAGTAGAGAAGGAAGCCTGTGGAGTAGCGAGGAAAATGCACAATACAGGAAGCAAGGATCCTAAAAGAACTGTAAATTCTTGGTAAAGCCAGAGAGTAACTAGTTGGGCACTATAAAAATGCTTGGTAAAACCAGCGAGTAACTAGTTGGGCGCTATAAAATTCTTGGTAAATTCAGAGAATAGTTGATGGGAACATTAACCACTTGATGTTGTGGAGCAGTCGGCGTGCTGGCCAAACATTCCCTAATTAATTGATAAAAAACCAGGCGACGTACTGGCCTGGCATTGCCTATTTGAATAGTTGTGGAGTAGCCTGCGTGCTGTACCAACATTCATTATTGTATCCACGGGAAATCCTATGCTTGGAAAGCAAAGAAGGATCTTGTGGAATAAAGTGAAGACATCCGATACAGATAAGTATTTGGTTATCTTACAACTTCTTTCTTATAAATATACATGTGTATATGATTTGATTATGATTTTCTCAAACTCTTGTCTAGAGATAAACCCTATGAAAATACACTAAAAATGTGAATTAATTCAATGTTTGAGTGTAGGTATTGCTAGAAGCAAGGACTATGAAAGAATATGGAGGATGCGTGTGGACATATGACTGTTCTAAAGAGCTCAGTATGAGCAGTAATGAAAGATGGTGCTAGTGAAACTGTGTGGGTCCTAGCAGCCAAAGGTTCTGTAAGCAACAACAGGGAAGGGTTCCCTAGTTGAAAAGCATTAGACAGACCTTAGACACTAAAGTGTCATAGCCAAGAAATGGCACGCCAAGCATTCACATTGAAGTGAAAGAGGCTAAGGAGCATAGAACCACAAGTGATGGTGTGGCTCCGGATTGGAACAAGACTAAGAGGGGGAAACTCTTACTCTTCTCTTTCCTTTTGACTAATGCATCTCAGAAAACAAAAGACTATTGAGTGCATGTCATAAATGAAAACAAATTGTGTTTAATTGCTTGAAATGAATTGGGAATGTTGAAATGGTTATTTTCCGGTGAAAGGATGAACATGAATGAGTTCATGCGTATAATGGGAAAGCATGAAATGTGTGGAAGTCTCATGAGTAAAACATGGACGTTCCATGTCAATTGGGAAAATAATTGACTAATTTTAATATTGTGATATGCTTGTCCTAACAGGAATTGCCATGATAAGTCTCACAGGAGAGACATTGAAAGCCATTGTTGCAGCTGTTACTAGCCAAATGATTGCTAGTGAGAAAAGAGAGAGCCAGTTGTGCACATTGATCGATTTATTGATGCATATGGTTTGCGTGCTAGCCAGGCACATTGGAACTTCAACATCATGTAATATGCATTTTAATAAAAATACCCACAGCTAGCTATGCAATGCAACAAAGATATGGAGGCATGATTTCACAAGGAATTGGGGGGGGGAGGGACATTCAAACCCTTGAACCAATCAGTTCAAGCCAAGTGTCAATGAGAGAACCTATCAAACCCTCAACTACCCATGTTGACTTTTGTACCCAACCATTGATTTCTCCCAAGAGTTGGTTGAGGTAGCTAATGCCATGGGAATGGAGAGGTATGGCTGTCCAAATTCGGGTATGGGAAAGCCACCCTTCATGGAAAATCGTGTTTGTCTCTTTGGGCAAGAAAAGAGCCATGAAATTGCTCTCTAAGCCATTATGCAACCATCAGTGTTGCTCCCTCACGCAGCTCTAACTGCCTGGGCGTTTTCCTCCACATTTTTTCTGGGTTTCCTTTAATCTTTTACCTAGGAAGGGGCGTTTTTGTGTTGATTACTAGTGGGGAAGAAAACAACATGTTTTTGGGTCTTCCTGGAGGTTGTTTAGGCCATTAGAAAGGATCATAACCAGTGGGGATAAATCGGTTTTACTCCCTGGGGTTGAAATCGAATTACTTTTTCCATAGTCTGTTTTAGTGAGCCACAATTTGTGAAAAACCCATGGACCTTGTTTTGTAAAATACCCTTGTTGTAAATGGTATCTATGCCCAATGTTTGTGCTTGCGGTGTGAGAAATGAGAATGTTGGGGTATGGGATTTGGGTATCCATTGCTTTGGCTTGAGCTTGAGAATAGGCATCCATGGTTCAAATATAGCCTGATAAACCCAGCTGTGGACTGGCTTGGCTGAGATGAAATGAGTAATTGGCAGTGAACGAGCTGGAATGTTCCCTTTCCTTGTGAGAATCATGCCCAGATCAGGGGTGGCCTTCGGACAGACTTAGTATAAACTGTCGAAGAGCCTATGGTTGGGTGGAACGTTGCAATGACATAGCTAGTTGCTTGGGGCAGTTGAAAAATGAAGATAAGTGTTTTTATGTCTATGTATTTACTTCTGCAATGTTTAATTCATGATTATTTTGATATGCTGGATGAGCATGAATTGTGTGTGGATATTGATTTAATTCCGCTATGCATAATTGATTTGTTTTACATCTGCACACTCATATTTTAATTATATGAATCTAACGAATGGGCTGAGATCATGTGAAAGCCCTAAATTTGGCATCATGTTCCCTGCCTTGCATTGGATAAATGGGTGGGTACGTGACATTGCAATCACTCTCCATACACAAAATGACTCTTATTCATATCAGATATATTCATAGCAGAATTATATATGGCTGTAGTGGCATATGTTTTGATGATTTTTGGGAAATCAATTAATAAATAACAAGGTAATTTGATCACCGAGACATAAGCACTTATAAATAGAACTTGAGATTGAATTACCAGTTGGTTGGAGCAGTCATCGGATTAGCTCATGCATTCCCAATTAATTGCTGAGAATTATTTAATACCATCTCCCTGGCTTTTTTAAATTCTTCAAACATAATTATTTTTCTACATTTTTTCTTTTTTTCTTTTTCAGATATTCAAAACTTTTTATTCTCACCAAATGAATCCTCTTCAAAGGTGCGCTAAAGATCCTGAAATAAAAACTCCTTAAATGTAGCGCATGACTGTAGCAAAGAATCCATCAAATACAAAAAGCATAACACTGCTAATTATCCAGGCTACCATTTGTTCTTAGGATCTGTAATGCTTTGGCATTATTATTCCTTTCATACAACTAGAACCCTTATTGTTTTAAAGAGTGCAATAATGATTTCTATACATTGATTTTCATTCGAGAAGCTGGGCAGAAATGAGTGCCAATCTTGATAATTACATACCATTTATTACTTGAGAGATCCCTTTAAAGGAAATTAGTTACCTGTAGGAACTATGGGATGTCTCCATTCATCACATTTGATAAGACTTTTCTCCCCCAAACTGAATAATCTGCATGTCCTCATGCAACAATGTATTCCTCATCGAAAGGATAGTGCATCCATTGTGTGGCAAAAATTTGGAGCGAAGAAATATGGTTGGTATTGGCATTAGAAGTGTCTTGAAAGAAGGCCTGCAAATAACTATGATAGATTGGAAAATGATAATTCTGCTACATGTATCACTGTTAATGTTATTTGCAAATTTGAAAGGAAAAAATAATAATGAAAGTGAGATCTACCCCTTTCCATTGAACCAAAAATGCAACAGCCATCTATATTTTGAGCATTTTTCTTCATTTAGAATATCTTCTTGTGGCAACTATATATAACCTGTCCAAAACTCCATATCGCCTTCTCCAAATACTAACAATGGATCCATCTTCAAGATTTTGCTCAGCAACCCAACATCCCAGCAGCAAAACATATGACATTCAACAACCATCAACCATATCCCTTATAGTATCCTGCAAATATTCTGTAGCAACCTGTAGATGATATGTAGCATGTATTCCTGAGACTTTTTTAGAGATTGTAGACACTGTGGTTTAGCATCCAAACACTCCATGATGCTTATTATGTTTTAGAAAATAACCCCATTACTTTTCAAAATTATGCCATGAACTGAAGACATGATATTCTCTATAAATTGCAGACTTCAGAACACTAGCAATATTCATTTCCCATAAACAAAACCAGTGTCAATAAAAGCACAGCTGACCTTACTTCTTCCCATGGGCTGTGGTCTCTTAAGTCTGGACTCATCTTCAAGTTTTGAACAATCTGCAACAATCTGTTCCAATGATCCTTTGTTGGCAGGAGTGGCTCTATCTCAAGGTGGTCAATCTGACTATCCCGTGTTAAACCCCTTCTGTTTTCCACCCTCTTGTATGACAGTAGATTTTTAGGTAGAAATGGCTTCTACAACAGCTTATTCGGTTGTAGGTTCTTGTGGCCATCCTATTCCCTTCTTCCTGTAGTGTTTTTGGCTTGAAGATGAGCTTCTCCCTTTTACCTACTGTTGGTTCTTGTGTGACAACAATAAGTTTCTTCTTCAATCAGCTTATTTGGCTAGTGCACCAGATGTTATTTTCTTCTCACTGCTGGTTCTTGTGTGGCAGCAGCAAGACTTCCTATTGTTGGTTGTTGTGTGACAACAATAGGGCTTATGTGGCAACATCATTTTATGCTTGGGTGCTAGGAGATGTCGGAGTGGACTTAGCTAGGGAAGTAAATATGAAGTAATTTTTATATGGAAGGGTGAAGGTTTGGGTTGAGAAATGATGGTAGAGGATGCAAATGAATGATGACGAGTAATGGTTTGTTCATAGTAGATAATGGTGTAGTCATGGTAGGTAATGGTGTGCCCCTTCCCCCAAACTAAAAGCTTCTACTACCCTTAGAAATATAGGAGAAAGTAGTGATAAAGGCTCAAGCAATTTTCCAAATACAAATCTATAGCATTCAATGAACTTGACTAACAATAAAGAAAATCAGCATACCTATACCTACCTATGAATATCATGAAATGTGCAGCAGCATCCGAGAAGCATGAGATCCGATGTGGTCCACAATGGTGTAGAAACTAACAAGAAAGAGCAATGCGGAATCCAGAGCTTGGATTTGGAGGTGAAAAATGATCTTTTGATGTAATAGAAAATCTTGGAACTTTATTTAAAGAACATGATGGAATACTTTATTTCTCACTTATTTGCAAACCTTGTCTGCCAGCAAGCTGGTTTTCAGACAAGATCTGTCAGACTATTCCCAGAGGGTTTTCACAAGCAGAAACTTTTTATTCCCAAGGGATGCCCGCCAACATGTTGGTTTTCAAGCATTTCCAAGGTCTGATGGCACCTAAAACATGTTTTCACCATCAAATTTTATTTGGAAAGGGGATAGGGAGGTGAGGGGGCTTGACATTGTAAGTGAACCAAGCTGCTTTATTGTGTGGGTCAGGGTTGGATGGAGCAGAAAGTCATGGGAGAAATGGAATGGTGGAGGATGAATTCAATCTAATGATAGTGGTGATATAGATGATGTTCATGAGAAAACATTATTAACCACATAAGAAAATGAAAGATGTATTAACTTCAGTAGGCATGCATATCAAAATGGGAAAATGAATTACATAAGCATACCATGGTGCTAGTGAATGAGCATGATGAATCTTAGGTCTTCTAAAAGGATTCTTTACTGAAATCAGGGATGTGGAAATGGGAATGTGGGAATGGCACTTGACCTCTAGAACATTGGTCTTCAACTTCTTCATATCAATTCTTCATATGCCTCATTCTGGATCCATCTACCATCTTTGATAAAAAGTCTTCTGGTTGTTGTCTTTTGGTGAGATACTGCTGGATCAGGCTTCTAGGAACTTGAGCTTCAAAAGTAGCACATATCATGCTAATGAATCTTCATTGTTGGATTTCTAGAGATAATTCCCATTAGCATTAAATTTGGTCTTCACAAATCACTTCATGCATAGATTAGTCTTCTTTAATCTTCCAAGGACCTGCAAAAAAATTGGCACTTACCAGCAATAAAATGTGAGCTCATGGAAGAAGAGAGTTGATCAATATCTCTTAATCCCAAACATATGCAAGATAAATACAACAAATTCTTTTAAAACAAATCCAAGAAAAATAAGAATTCACTTTTTTTTACCTGTTGGAGAGCGGTGGACACCTTAGACAACCCAATGGTATTTTGCTAATAACTTCTTCGTTTCACAACCGATTTGAGTGATTCCAAATCCAAATGAAAGTGGATTCATAGGGTTAAATCCAATGGAAATAGGTTTTGAAAATGCATTAATATGGTATTCCAAATCTGCTAAAGAACATCATGTAAGACAGATTGGTTGCAAATTTCAGCCTAGACCAACAGTCAGTGATTTGAGCATAAATTTTTTGTTTGTTGACGGATTGAGATGATTCCACTTGGAGGTTAAAGTAGATTCCCCTATGTACCTCCAATACAAATAGGTTTTTAATTCAATAAGAATTGATGGGTCGAATATGCCAAAGTACAACTGATGAGACAGAGTTCTGGGAGTGCTGATTTATGATAGGAAGTTAGTATTTTGGGCATAACTTATTCATGTGATATTGGATTTGAGTGATTCAAATTGCGCTGTAAACTAGATTAATAGAATAATATGCCTTAGAAACAAGTTTAAAAAATTCATCCATTTAGGAACCCAAAAATTGACTGTCCCAACCGTGTTCTTAAGTTGTCTACCCTAAACCTAGTCAGTATTTTGACCATAACTTTTTCGTTTAATATCCAAATTGAAAAATTTAAATTGTGTTAGAAACTAGATTCCAGTGGATACTTTGGATAGATACGGGTTTTAAAAATGTGTCCATATGGTCTCTCAAAACTTGACTGTCCTGACTACATTTTCAGTAAGCCCAACAAGCCAAAATGCCCAAATAGCCAATTTTTCACTAAGATGACGATTTAGATGGAAGTGAATGTTTTTATGGATATAATTTCAATGTAATACATCAAATAAAAAATAAAATCAACAATCCAAACCCTGAGTTGAACTATCCATATTTTTTTTTGAAGGTTCACAGTTGAGCTACGGATCCTCAAAAATTGAAAAATTTGCAAGATAAGAATAAATGGCGATAGTCAAACTTCAAGAATTGTATTTTAGTGCTAAATGATGTATTTTCATAAATTGAATAACATATTACATACCCCTTTTGAAATTTTCGAGTCTTGTGTACTTTTTTTTCAATGGCTTTCCCTCGAATCCTCTTGAATCTTTCAATAAAATCTTCATTCGCCAAGCCTCATTCCTCTTTCCAAGATTTCTACAAAAGACAAATTAGTAATGTGTGGCTCTTGCTGCATCACATAATCATCATCTTGAATCTTTGATTTTATTCATGAAAATAGAAGGCATAAAGAAATCTACTACTATTGCATAAATTATTAACATGGTTCAGATTTGCAAAGACTTGCGGCGGGCTATTACACTATAGAAATGCTACAGTGGGGTCGTCTTTGCATCTTACTTGTCTCTGCGCCTTCATCCTTAAAAAAAAACATATGCATGTACAAATGCAAAAAAACAAATAGCTCACTACCAAAAGAAAATTTACTCAAGCAAAAAGAGGAAAATAACTAAGTTAACCAAGTAAGGGGTTACCATGGTCGTGGTAACTCCTCGACAACGACGCCAAAATGACGGATTTTTTAATTGTCTTCTAATTACTTAGAAAACAACTAAGAAGTGTACATTAATTGTCAACCCGGGGTTCGTTGAGAACTTGCGAGTTACCGTTCACTGTGTGTGCAAACTACAATCTCCTCTTACATTAGTTTATCTACTTGAAGTTGTAGTTCAATAACCTTACTTACAAACAATGGTATAAGCAGTTACAATGTCTTGGCAAGGAACTAGCCATCTAAACAACTATTGAAGCTAAATTGCAATGAAAGTAAATCATATGACATGAAAGTAAAACACACGACAAGAAAGTAAATGCTAAAATTAAATTCACACTTGAAAGTAAATGCTAAACTAAATCAAATGCTGTTGGAAAGTAAATATTAAAGCTAATTCACACTATGTAGGAAAAGTAAATTCTAAAACTGCATCACACTTTGCAGGAAAGGTAAATTCTAATACTACGTTCACACTATGCAAGAAAGTAAATTCTAAATCTATGTTCACAACACACTTGACAGAAAGGTAAATTGCAGAAATAAAATCGAAAAGCTATCCTTACCAAATACAAGTTATTGTTTATGATCCAATGGAGTAAATAACATTATTGCATTAAGCTCAATGATTGTAAAATAAAACATTAAATCTCTATCTATGCATTGAAATCGAATTGCAGAAATAAAATTCACACTTCAGAAGAAATCACAACTAAGCAATGAAGCACAACTACATCAATATAAAATAAATAAAATCATATTGCAAAAGAAATTATAAAACTAAGATCTAATTGAACCAAAATGAGAGTATCGCTTTATTCCATCATCAATTGGACTATTGCTCTAAGAGTCCTCCCATAGAATGGAGAATGAACTCTTATTTATACATGATTTCTCCATAACAAATAATAAATGAGGATCCAAAATATCCTCAACAAATTCCTAAAAGTTTGGATCTCAAAACTAGTTCAAAACTAATCCAAGATCCTTACTAACTACATGCTATTTAGAATACCTTTGAAGTCAAATTCGAATTTAGGGATAGAGGCTATAATAAAATAGTCAAAACTCATCCCAAATGTCTCTTAACAACTTTTGACTTCTTAGGTCCATCATATATTTGATAGAGATCTTCAAATCTTTGTGAATAAGCCGAATATGCACTCATATCCACCTCCATTTACCAACTTTAATTTAACTTCGTGATTTGAGACATATAAGAATAATAGAAATAATGGATTTATAAAAATCCATTACTCCTAATGAATATCTTTCTCCAAAGTTGGTGGTTGAAGGTAAAATTTGAATTATTGATTTTCTGTAATGCTGCAGATAGAGTTTCCGCAATGCTGTAGATACCTGTAGAGTTTCTATAATGCTGCAGATAGAGTTTCTGTAATGCTGCAGATGCGTGTAGAGTTTCTGTAATGCTGTAGATAGAGTTTTTGTAATGTTGCAGATAGAGTTTCCGTAATGCTGCAGAATGCCTGTAGAGTTTCCGTAGTTCCGCAACAAATGTTCTGCACTGCTACAGAACTCCCTCAAATATGTTGTAGCTGCTTTTAACAATTGATTCAATATTCAAAGCAAATACATAGGACACTAATTCCCTCAATTTTAGTCAAAAAACAAATGAAATACTAAGACATGTAATGGAAAAATTACTTGATCATAAAAACCCGGATATGAGCGTAAGAAATGATTAATGCATGAATATGGATAGGCAAAAGGAATTATAAATAAGGTGAAATGGTGGTAAAAATATGCTAAATCCATGGCCCATCAAGGATCTCATCCATAGATCTATAGTGAGATTAGGGTTTTCTCTTAGCCAATGAGTTATAAAGGAAAGCTCAATTGGTGGAGAGGATACAATTACATTCTGACAGAGACAGAGAGAGCAGTTTTGAGTGTGAGAGTTTTTTGTAGAGAAGACGAAGGAGGATAGATCCAGAGAGGACCGTACAAACCAGTAAGAGAGAACCGAGATTGATTTTCAGAGAGAGGCCATGCAGTAGGTCGTACAAAAGCTAGCAGTATAGCTACATAGCATAGATTGAGTTTTGAATTGTATTTCTCCATATTTTCTTAATAAAAATATATTCTCTGACTACTGCACTGGTTTTCCCATCTTTGGTTTTGTTCGGGGGTTTATACCCAAAAAGATTGTGTTGTTTCCATTGGTGTGATTGATTGGTATTTCTTTCAGTATTTATTTTCCGCTGCATAGTGAAGAAATCCATGTGTGGTTAAAAGTATTAATTTGGGTTTAATTAATTAATCTAGCATACTCTATCCCTAGAGTGGATTGTAAGGAAATTTACATGGTATCAGAGCTCTTATGAGTAGACTGAAAGAAAGAAGCAAGTTGGTTTGATAGATTATTGGCATATATATGAAAGGGTTTACAAGCACTATTCACTATGGTCATACAGTTGAGAGTTGAGGATAGACTCCAGGGGGCACAGAACTTTCCTACTTGGAAAGAAAGGATCACCAAGATCCTAAATATCAGTGATGTTGAAGAGCACATTGATGATCAAAATTTTGATCCCATAGATCCGGCAGAACTGGATAAATGGAAGAAGATAGATTCCAGAGCTATGTTGATCATCTTAGATGGGGTGAAGAACCACATAGTCCCTCACCTATATGGGAAGAAGACCGCATTAGAGATGTGGAAGGCTTTGGAAAGTCTTCACTAGAGCAAGAATGAAAACTAGAAGATGGTGTTGCAAGAGAGATTGCGAAGTACCAGGATGGCCAAGGGTGAAGGAGTGGTTCCTTATCTTACAAGGCTCACACAGATTAGGGATGAGCTTGGAGCAGTGGGCTCTAAGATTGAGGATGAGGAGCTAGTTTGTATAGCTCTCAACAGCTTCTCTATGCCATGAGACGTCTTGTTTAAACCCAAATGGGTCAAGGTTCATCTTCAAGGTTCATCTTCGCACAGGAAGAGACCCAAATGGGTCAAGGTTCATCTTCATCTAGTGGTGCTACACAAATCATGGATGAAGACACTCTAGCCCTAACAAGCAAAGGTAAGGGGAAGGAAAAGAAGATGAATGGTGGCAAGAACTTGGAAATGTCAAAATTCAAGTGCTTCATATGCCACAAGTGTGGAAAATTTGTTTCCTAGTGCCCATAGAGGAAGAAGAACAACAACAACACTCAGATGGCAGGTTCTAGAGAGGTGGATGATTTCAAGAAAAGTTTTAATGAATACTTTTGCTTGATAGCTTGCATGGAAAGTTTTGTATATAGCAGTATCTGGTATGTGGAAAGCAATGCATCTTGTCACATGACAGGACATAGGTATTTATTCAAAAGCTTGAAGGAGGATGGAGTGAATATCCATATTGAGTTAGGAGCTGATGCGTGGTATCAAGTGCAAGGTATTGGTACTATTTCGTTTCAGAGGGAGTCTAGGGTCAGTGCAAGCTAATGAGGGTCACTTTTGGCACGTTAGATGCAATAGAAAACTGAAAAAGCAGGCATCCCTCAACTTACTTGGATTTTTTGATTTACTTACGGAAAATATCTTGCATTGAGTAAAAAAGATGAAATGTAGGAAATTGAATCACGTTTCTGAATATATAACTTTTATGTATTGAAAATTTGCATAGCTATGTCAAGTTTCAGTTTTCCTAACAGACACTTTTTATTTTTCAGGCAAATGATAAGGTATATGTTTTTGTGGGTAGAGCCTTTGAGGGCCTAAATGATGGAATCAAGCTACAAAAATCGGCATGCATGTAGAGAACACATAGCACTTGTGCGCCATTATTTTTCGAAAATTAAATTAGTAATTTTATAATTTTTTTATAATTGTCTAAGTGATCAAACCTCAAAAATAGTACATCTTTTGTGGGTAGAGCCTTTGAAGGTCTTAATGCAAAAATCTTGAAATGGGTTTTTCATAGAACGTGGAGGTTAGTGTCCTCTTGTGCACCATACAATTTTTTTTTGAAATGATTGAGAATTGAAAAAGTTATGGAAGAAACACTAACAATGTGTTTCACGAGTTAAGGAGGTAGGACAGAAAAGAAATTGAAAGAAAATAGGAAAAATTAATATTTCAAAATAAAAGTTACATATTTGGAATCTGCAGAAAAAATGCTATTTGTGTCTAAGATTTCGTCAAAAATAACTCTGTGTAGCATATTGTAACGAGTGGCTAAGCACAGGCTTCTCCAGAAACTGGAAGAAATACCCAATTAGCTTTGGTTTTTCATTAACATAGCACAGGTTTGGAATTACCGAAGCAAACTCCAAAGCATACACATAGGATTATTGTTGACATGTGAGCATGTGACTCGGCCTGTTTAAATTCAAAAATATTGCCACGCTTTTAGATTTAAATAACGCGTACGCGTTATATAACTAAATAACGCGTGCGCGTTATATCAATAATTAACGCGTACGCGTTATATAACTACATAACACGTACGCGTTATATAGTTACAAAACGCGCTCGCGTTATTCAAATCATAAAATATATGTTTAATACTTGAGAAAGAGGGGGTGTAGAAGTCAAGGGAAATTTTGTTTAATATTTGAGAAGGGGTGGGGAAGGGTCAAGGGAATCTATGGTTAATATTTAATAAGGGTGGGAAAGGGTCAAGGGCTTAGAAGGATGTTGGAAGCTTGAGTGGGGAGAGATGAAGGGAATGAGAACATGATGGGCTACAGGGGGTGAAGGGAAGTGGAGCTTGAGAGCACTATTAGGAGTAGAATAGGTTCTGAAGAGGTATAGGGTTAGAAGTTGAAAGTGAGACTTGAGTGACAAGGGGGATGTGAGAGAGAAATAAAGAATACAAGGGGGGGAGAGACATAGAGCGAGGGAGGGAGAGGGACAATGGGGAGGAATGGATTTGGAGGGAGTGAGAGATAGATGGGGATAGAACGAAATAAGAGATAGGAAGGGAGGGACAGAAAGTGTTGGTGGGAGACATGCAGAGAGTGGTGGCGATGGAGAGAGAGGGAGTGATGGAGAGATTGGGATAGGTTGAGGGAAAGATGAGGGAGGGATAGAAGGTGAGAGACAGGCGATGAGAGAGGGAGGGAGAGAAGGTAGGGTGAGGGATGGAGGGAGAAAGTTGGAGATAGATATGGATGGAGGGGGTATGGGTTTGAGAATGGAAAGTGACATAATGTGTGTGTATGTGTGTGTGTTTGAGAGAGAGAGAGAGACAGAGAGAGAGACAGAGAGAGAGAGAGAGAGAGAGAGAGATTGATGGTTGGGGAGAGAGAGACTAGAGGGAGTTGTGAGCATCATATTCTCCATCAGCATCATATTCTTCATCATCATCATCTTCATGACCATCATCGTCATCATCAACATCTTCATCATCATCACCATCATCATCATCATCATCATATTCCTCATCAAATCAAAATCTCCATCATCATTATCATCATCATGATCATCATCTAAACATCACCATCACCATCATCATCAACATCTTCATCATCATCACCATCACCATCATCATCAAAATCTTCATCGTCATCACCATCACCATCACCATCACCATATTCATCATCATTGTCATCTCTAGGTTCCCCATCAACATCAACATCTCCATCATCATCATCTTCTTCATCATCATCATCTTCATCACCATCATCATCATCATCAACATCTTCATCATCATCACCATCATCATCATCATCATTATCTTCCTTGAATCAGATCAACATATCCATCATGTCACCATCATCTTCTGAACATCATCATCTAAACATCACCATCACCATCACCATCATCATCATCATCTTCATCATCATTACCATCACCATCATCATCAACATCTTCATTGTCATCACCATCATCATCATCATCATCATTGGCATTTGTAGGTTCCTCATCAACATCTCCATCATTATCATCTTCTCCATCATCATCATCTTCATCACCATCATCATCAGCATCAACATCTTCATCATCATCACCATAATCATCATCTTCATCGTCATCAGGTCAACATCTCCATCATCATCATCTTCTTCATCATCTTCACCATCATCATCATCATCATCATCTTCATCGCCATCTCCATCATCTCCATCATCTCCATCATCATCACCATCACCATCATCATCATCTTCATGACCATAAACATCTTCATCATCATTGTCATCTCCCCCTTCCTCATCAACATCTCCATCATCATCATCATCATCATCATCATCACCATCTGAACATCACCATCACCATCATCGTCAACATCTTCATCATCATCATCATCATCATCAGCATCATCATCAGCATCAGCATCATCATCAAAATCTTCATCGTCATCACCATCACCATCTTCATCATCATTGTCATCTCTAGGTTCCCCATCAACACATCTCCATCATCATCATCTTCTTCATCATCATCATCTTCATCACCATCATCATCGTCATCTTCTTCATCATCATCATCTTCATCACCATCATCATCGTCATCAACATCTTCATCATCATCACCACCATCATCATCATCATCTTCCTCATCAGATCAACATCTCCATCATGTCACCATCATCTTCATCTTCATCATCATCATCATCATCATCATCATCATTACCAACACCATCATCATCAACATCTTCATCGTCATCACCATCATCATTGGCATCTGTAGGTTCCTCATCAACATCTCCATCATCGTCATCATTGGCATCTGCAGGTTCCTCATCAACATATCCATCATCGTCATTTTCTCCATCATCATCACCATCATCACCATCATGATCTTCTGAACATCATCATGATCATCATCTAAACATCACCATCACCATCATCGTCAACATCTTCATCATCATCGCCATCAGCATCATCATCAAAATCTTCATCGTCATCACCGTCACCATCTTCATCATCATTGTCATCTCTAGGTTCCCCATCAACACATCTCCATCATCATCATCTTCTTCATCATCATCATCTTCATCACCATCATCATCGTCATCAACATCCCCATCATCATCACCATCATCATCATCATCATCTTCCTCATCAGATCAACATCTCCATCATGTCACCATCATCTTCGTCATCATCATCATCATCATCATTACCAGCACCATCATCATCAACATCTTCATCGTCATCACCATCATCATTGGCATCTGTAGGTTCCTCATCAACATCTCCATCATCATCATCATTGGCATCTGCAGGTTCCTCATCAACATATCCATCATTGTCATTTTCTCCATCATCATCACCATCATCACCATCATGATCTTCTGAACATCATCATGATCATCATCTCAACATCACCATCACCATCATCGTCAACATCTTCATCATCATCGCCATCAGCATCATCATCAAAATCTTCATCGTCATCACCATCACCATCACCATCACCATCACCATCTTCATCATCATTGTCATCTCTAGGTTCCCCATCAACACAACATCTCCATCATCATCATCTTCTTCATCATCATCATCTTCATCTCCATCATCGTCCTCATCAACATGATCTTCATCATCATCACCATCATCACCATCATCATCATCATCTTCCTCATCAGATCAACATCTCCATCATGTCACCATCATCTTCATCACCATCATCATCACCATCATCATCAACATCAACATCTTCATCATCATCACCATCATCTTCATCAACATTATCATCTTTATCATCTTCATCTGCATCATGATCATCTTCATTGTCATCACCCTCCTCCTCCTCATCATCTTTATCATCTTCATCTACATCATGATCATCTTCATTGTCATCACCCTCCTCCTCCTCATCATCTTGTGCACTTATGCACTTAGGGATTAATATTTAGAAGAGGGTCTAAAGGCCTTTATGGGGGAGGGGCTCTAGGAACAAGGTAAGACAGAGAGGGCAGGGGGGAGGGATAAAGGCGTAGAGGGTTAGTGATTAAGGGAGAAGAAGGGAGAGAGTGCTATAGGGAGGGATAATGACGAAGATAAAGAGAAGGTGGAGAGATGGAGAGTGGGGTGGTAGAGACATGGCTGAAGGGAGAGAAAGAAACATGAAAGAAACATGTAGGGAGAATGAGGGACACATATTTAGAAAGAGATAGGGGGTATCTAGGGATTATTGGGAGAGAGCTAGGGGGTATTAAACCATACAAAACATTTGTTTTGTATGCAATCATATAAATTATTAGTTTTCTTTGATTTTGTTCGTTGCCCTAGCCGTGCACCTAACCTATTTATTGTGCTTGACTATATCGCGTTCGCGTTTTTTAACTACATATCGCGCACGCGTTTTATATTTATAAAACGCGTACGCGTTTTGGAACTCCAGAAATAATGGACTGTTGCTGTCCGAGAGCAACTTCACTCTGTCCGAACGAAAGCAACAATCCCGCGATTTTTCAAACAGCACGAGCCCGCGTCTGAAAATTTTCACATTCTACACCAACTCCATCATTTTTTTTTATGCAGGTGCAGCATTGAGGACATCTTTCATGGTTGCTCACTGTGGTGTTGGGTTATATGGCCATATTTGAAGAAAATAATTAGCAAGCTTGAAGAATCTCCAATTGAAGAACACCAAAGATAAGGCCTTTGAAAGATTCATTTTGCCTATATTTGAGGAGCACACAAGGTAAGATATCAAGCTTCAAGACCAACAAGGAAGAACTTCCATTTGCTTATTATTGAAGAGCTTGTAATTGAGGAGCAACAAAAACAAACTATATTGAATTGATCATTGTGGTGATGGGGAATGCACGTAACCGAGTAAACAAATCCACAAGGAAGAAGAGACCTCAAGAAGTCATTGAAGAAGAGAAAGAAAAGAAAAGAATATACATGATGAATCGGAGGCTTTCTTTGGAAACTAATCCAAATCCAATTGTAGAGGATACCATGGTTCATCCTATTAATCCACGACAAGAGGGACCTTCAATTTCCACAATAGTTGTTGAACAAGCACCCCATGGAAGTAATCAAGAAGCAAAACGTAGGTGCTCATTAGGGGATGTTTCAATTCCCACTTCAAGTCAAAGTGATAAGTTACCATCTCAAGATGAAGCTCACGAAGAAACACACAATTTGCTATCCGGATGTGGTTATACAAGCGATGAAGTCAGAGAGGCGTTGGACATTTTGCCTACTGTTGAAGAAGAGAATGTTATCCACACCATCGATGAGGATGTTGGACTTCCACAAGGGGATGTTGGACTTCCACAGACCATGGATGAGGATGTTGGACTTCCACCATCCAACTACCAGGAAGAGAATGAAGGACACCAAGCTACTACTGAAACGCCAGAGCGTCTTGGTGATGCGCTACATGGTACAATTCCAACCCCCTTACCTCCATTAGCAAGCACACGTCGAAGAACTCCGAAGCGTATACAAGTTGATGAAAGACTTATGAATTCCATTGAAGGTACGCTATCTAAACGTAGTATTGCTTATCAAACTCAACAGATACTTGATAAATATTTTGTTTCTAAATGTGATGGAGATAAATGTAGATTATTTTTATCATTGTTAAAATCTAGGAGCATGAATGTTGTTAGGAAAAAGTTAGGGATAAAGATGATAAAGAATTCTGAACCAAGTTCTCATATAGTTAAAAGCCTAGTAGATGCATTTGGTAAAATTGGTAAGAACACACATTCAAAGGACCGCAATGCTGCTCGTCGTGTGTTGTCACAATCAATTGCAGATAAGAACACCAGGGCCCTTCGTATTCTCAGGCCTACATCGAAACTAGTTAATTTGAATGTAAAAACCCTCCGTAGGTATTCTATTAGAAGAGAACATCTTGACACAACCGATCAGACAGATTTTTGGGCCTTTGTTGGTCGGTTGCCACGTCGTGACATGAAGCTAGTTGATGCAGTAAAGGGACTAGTGCATAGTTTTTGGCATGATCACACAAGGCCTTCTTCAAACCGAAAGGATGTACTAAAACTAAGAAGGGGTTCAAAGGATCGTGAGCCACATACTAAGCATCTTCTTGATATAACACAGACAGAGCTTTACGAAAAATTTAAGATTGAGCATAGACAATTGAACTTGGGGCAAAGATCTTTTGAGAAATGTAAGCCATGGTATGTTAGAATAAATACTCTTCGTAACACTTGTTGTTGTAGATACCATGTAGAATATGAATATTACTATGAAACATTTTTGTACATTCGTCGTGTGTTGCATACTAACATTGTGCAGGATTGCTCCATGACAATACCACCGACTTCATCAAGAGAATTCATTCATAGCATCATGTGCAATAGGCCCGAGGGGCAAACATACTATGCAAAATCTTGTTTGGATGGAACATGCTCCAACTGTGCTGGAATGGCATTATTGAGCCAATGTATGCACGAGAATGGAGACAGTGAATTTGGGAAAATGGTTACAGACATGAAAAGTTTCAAATATATCAACTATGAAATAGTCCCAGGGAAAGAAAGCAAAAAAATACAATTGGTGACATCTCAGGTATGCATTTATATCTATAAAATTATGTTGTAGCGGTTACATTTCAATCCTTACTTACAACAAAAAACTGACATTGAGATCATTTTGTGTCACCAGGTACAAGTTAGTGACTTCATCAAGGAATTTATTGAAAAGACACATCAATATGTTCAGCATGTCCACGTGGCACGATGGCAGGATGAGAAGTTTAGAATATGCAGAGATACATTTCCCCTTGGTACTATACTTTCAGTTGTTGATTTTGCCGAGAACTACACTCTGCAACCTCAAAATGAGATCCAAAGTCAGTATTATCACTCTGAGCAGGTTTCCTTGATGGTCCATATCACATACAGGCATGGCCCAAATAGCACTGAAGAGCAAAGAGAAATTCTGAAGGAATATCACTTCTACATAAGTGATGATAGGTGCCACGACTTCCACTATGTACGTCATTGCTTCATCATGTTCTATGATCACTTGAAGGGAAGGAACATACAGATGGACCGACACTGGATTTGGTCTGATGGGTGTGCTGGTCAGTTCAAAAATGCACGCATATTTCAGTGGTTGTGTTCATTGCATAAAAACTACAAAGTGCCACATATGTGGAACTATTTTGAGACTGGGCATGGTAAAGGAGAGCATGATGGATCCGGAGCATGTGTCAAAACAGCCCTACGAAGAGAGGAATTGAAAGTATCTACAGAATCTACTATTCTAAATGCTCAATCTATAGTCAGGTGGTGCACGTCAGTAATGGGAGAGGAATCAACTATGCGAGTAGAATCCACAAGAAAGAGACATGTGGAGAGATTTTTTTGGGAGGTGGTAGACATAGATCGTTCACATGCATGGGAATGCAAGACTGTGCCTGGGACTCGTGGCTTTCATTCGGTTCGAAGCTCTGATAACCCAGTATTTGAAATTTGGACCAGAAAACTTGCTTGTTTTTGCCCGCCTTGTTGTGATGGTGACTGGGATGGGTGTGAATCATTGGATTGGGTTGATGGATGGGATCGCATATCACTTCCACTTGATCAGCGTGCAATTGTTGAGTTAACTCCGTTGGAAGAAGACCAATCATCTATTTCTGCAGATTTTGATCATGTATCAGACCTTGTACAACCCGGTATGATGCATTTCCTTAACATTTTTTGTTTGTTTACGTAGTATTCAAATGCAAATTAATGGACTTGTATCGCACTCTAAATATTTTGATCATATACCTACAATCATATAATGCAGGGCACATATACGCAGTGGTTGCCTCAAAAGATACTGAATGGGGTGATGAATACTGGTTGGCACGCTGTATAGATGGAAAGCAAACCCTCATTGTGTCCATGACTGACGATGAAAACAACCACTTTCCAACTGGTTCTATGGTTGTTAAAGGTGAATACTTGACACGGGACAACAATGGAAGAAAGAAGGGTGGATATGTTTACAGGGATTACAAACCAGGTGCAAGTGTATATCACTTTACCAACTTAATCATTGGCACAAACCTTCAGGTACGAACAATGCCTAGTCGAAATACATCGAAGGTACGCTACTTCTTACCGGATACAGAGCACGAGAGACTAATGGAGACCATCAGTATAAGAGATGATCCGGAGGGCTTGGTTGTATGATAATAGGTGGGATCTAGCATGATGAGGTACGTTACATACTTTTAATACTATACTATTTTCACTATTTGTAATTGAATATTGATATATGTTCAATTTTCACATGTATGTTTCATATGAATATGTCAATTTTGCGTTCTTGATATGCCAAATTTACAAGAGATGGATTAAAATTATATTATGTTCATATGATCAGTAAACCATATATTAATCATGTTTGAGAGGTTGCTTAGCTAACTTTAAGGGCATTTAAGCTCTATGTTAAGCCCAACTAAATCCTTATGAATCACTAGACAATCGAATTGGTTCCTTGAGTAATTCAACTATGAAAGTCTCTCTTAATCTAGCGACAACCACCTTTTACCCATTTCTATAGAATTTATCTTCTTTAATAATTTTCTAATCCAAATTTTAATAGCTATTACATTTTCACTATACAACTATGAAAGTCTCTAGTGACAACCACCTTTTACCCATTTTTATTATACATCTCTAAGTTATCCACACAAAAACACACACATATATATATAATAATTATTGTGTATTCATAGTCAAAACTAAAAAATATATGGATTAAAGTGGATAAACATTAAACTAAACTAAAATTAAACTAAAATTAAACTAAATTAAATTAAACTAAAAAATATATGGATTAAAGTGGATAAACATTAAACTAAAATTATAATAATTGTGTTTTTTAATCCATTTTTTACATATGATCAGTAAACCCTAAAATTATATTATGTTCATCATGTTGGTTATTGGCTTCACCCAACAAAATTAATTCAATTCATGCTCACTATATTAAACAATACACTTATATTAAATTTAATTCATGTCTTGTTAAATATTTCATAATGAATTAGCTAGTTGAGAGCACCACCTTAGACCAAGCCATCATCATCATGGACCTGCAAAACCCTAGTTTCCAAAGTGTCTAGGCAGGTTCGGGCTAGGAACACTAGCCATACCCGCCCGGTGGATGATTTTCCAAAGTTGACCCCCGTGTGCAAAAATTGCACACTCCCACACTGAGCAAAACCCTAGTTTCAAAGATGGACCTGCAAGGTGACACATGGGCCACCGGGTAGGAGGGGAGGGGCACCCCTGGCACTATCCCGGTGTGCTGAATCCAACGGAGTCGACGGTTCGTCGATCCGAGCCACGGTCTTCATTCTATGGCTCGTCCCGTCTCACTACCAGAAGGCCTTCAGGGACACCTGCTGGATACCTACCGGGGGCATAGAACTCCAACCATGCAACAAAACCGGGTTCCGGGGAGACCTGCAGGTGTGTCTAGACAGGTTCGGGCTAGGAACACTAGCCATACTTGCCCGGTGGATGATTTTCCAAAGTTGACCCCCGTGTGCAAAAATTGCACACTCCCACACTGAGCAAAACCCTAGTTTCCAAGATGGACCTGCAAGGTGACACATGGGCCACCGGGTAGGAGGGGAGGGGCATCCCTAGCACTATCCCGGTGTGCTGAATCCAACGGAGTCGACGGTTCGTCGATCCGAGCCACGGTCTTCATTCTATGGCTCGTCCCGTCTCACTACCAGAAGGCCTTCAGGGACACCTGCTGGATACCTACCGGGGGCATAGAACTCCAACCATGCAACAAAACCGGGTTCTGGGGAGTCCTGCAGGTGTGTCTAGACAGGTTCGGGCTAGGAACACTAGCCATACTTGCCCGGTGGATGATTTTCCAAAGTTGACCCCTGTGTGCAAAAATTGCACACTCCCACACTGAGCAAAACCCTAGTTTACGAAATGAATGCACAATGAAGCCACTGGGCCATGGGGAGACGAGGGAGAGGGCCCCCTAGAGGTAATCGCACGCTAGGAGACCAACGGAGTCGACGGTTCGTCTGTCCGACGTCCGGTTTCCGAGTTATGTCGAGTTGCAAGTCGCATGAAAATGCCGTTCAGGGACACTTGGTGAATTTCCGTCCGGGAGCCAAAAAGCAAACGAAGCAGGAAGATTGCGTGCCGTTGGCTCCTGCAAGTGTGTGTGGGCAATGCCGACGTGGGAACACTGCCGGGAGCCATAAATCCATGATAGTAAATTAATTCATGACAAAAAAAAACTGAATTATTCCTTTCAATGGATGTGGTTTTCAATTTCCTATATTGTTAGGTCAATTTGGCACATTCATTGAAAGAAATTGTAGACTTTAATGATGATCACAACAAGTGTGTTTGTTAAAACCTTGTGAAATAGAGCATCAAAAGACCTACATTGTAGGCCATATAATTGTGTTTGTTTACCTTTTGTTTGATGGACCATGCACAATAAGTAATAAAATAATTTTTGAAGTAGGTCATTTCATTTTTCTGATTTTTTCTGTGGTGGTGTTGAAAAAGACCATTGTTCTTATTGATGGGATTTCATGTGCTTATGATTCTTTGGATAATCTGGACACATACAAGGACACCATTATTAGACTAATTCATTATAAACAATTTAATATGAGTAATCTACATAAATGAATTGAAAAATTAACAAAAATAACAAACAACCCATATACCTTGGAATATAACACAAGAGTGACCATGTTAGGCAATCTTACTTATCTACTTACCTATGGTCATCTAAGTAGACCATTTGGATCATGTCTATTACTAATGATCTCCATTAACTTTTCATGTTCACAATGAGGCTTGAAGTATCATACCTTTGATGGGTGCTTCCTTGGCATTGTTTGTAGTTTGAGGTTTGTATCGAAAACTAAGTTTGTAAAGTGGTATATAGATTCACCTAGTCTAATCTTGAAATACATAACCAACCTTCTTCCATGTTTGGTCATCCAGTGTTAGATATTATCCTTTAATAACCATCAAACTGATTACAAGTTGATCACCATTGTCATCTATTAGTGAGACATGAGGGTTTGGTTCGCCTTTAAGGAACATGCCAACAAATAGTGAGTGCCCCATTAATTATCTTTCAGGGAAACCATTGCATATATGTTCATTTTATTCTCAAAAATGAGATTGATGGTGTTTATTCTCATGCAATGTATACAGTTAGGATTAAGACAACTGTATAAATCTATGGAATTATAAATGGAGATATTAATCCAAAAGGAAGCCAATGTTGGCCTTGCCAATCTTTTCTTCCGAATGCAAACGAAATATTAGATTCCATTTTGCTATGTTTCCATGTAAAATATATTTGAAAAAAAACATATATTTGGATTATATGGAAATCCTTCTTACCTTTGACATTGTTTGGGATCTGCAGGATGGGAATGAAGTATTTTTTAGGGATTAAGAGGAGTATTCAATTACGCAAACTTATGAATGCCTATTTTGACAAGCAATCCATTGATTTCAACTCCATCAAATTTCTGTTTGATGGATGATGTTTGCAAGGTGAGCAAGTTTAACCCACCAATGCGAGATTGCATGCAATTACACTGAGCAAAACCCTAGTTTACGAAATGAATGCACAATGAAGCCACTGGGCCATGGGGAGACGAGGGAGAGGGCCCCCTAGAGGTAATCGCACGCCAGGAGACCAACGGAGTCGACGGTTCGTCGGTGCGACGTCCGGTTTCCGAGTTATGTCGAGTTGCAAGTCGCATGAAAATGTCGTTCAGGGACACTTGGTGAATTTCCGTCCGGGAGCCAAAAAGCAAACGGAGCAGGAAGATTGCGTGCCGTTGGCTCCCGCAAGTGTGTGTGGGCAATGCCGACGTGGGAACACTGCCAACACTGGCTCGGGGGAGGTTTTTGCAGAGTTTACCGACCAATGCGAGATTGCATGCAATTACACTGAGCAAAACCCTAGTTTACGAAATGAATGCACAATGAAGCCACTGGGCCATGGGGAGACGAGGGAGAGGGCCCCCTAGAGGTAATCGCACGCCAGGAGACCAACGGAGTCGACGGTTCGTCGGTGCGACGTCCGGTTTCCGAGTTATGTCGAGTTGCAAGTCGCATGAAAATGCCGTTCAGGGACACTTGGTGAATTTCCGTCCGGGAGCCAAAAAGCAAACGGAGCAGGAAGATTGCGTGCCGTTGGCTCCCGCAAGTGTGTGTGGGCAATGCCGACGTGGGAACACTGCCAACACTGGCTCGGGGGAGGTTTTTGCAGAGTTTACCGACCAATGCGAGATTGCATGCAATTACACTGAGAAAAACCCTAGTTTACGAAATGAATGCACAATGAAGCCACTGGGCCATGGGGAGACGAGGGAGAGGGCCCCCTAGAGGTAATCGCACGCCAGGAGACCAACGGAGTCGACGGTTCGTCGGTGCGACGTCCGGTTTCCGAGTTATGTCGAGTTGCAAGTCGCATGAAAATGCCGTTCAGGGACACTTGGTGAATTTCCGTCCGGGAGCCAAAAAGCAAACGGAGCAAGAAGATTGCGTGCCGTTGGCTCCCGCAAGTGTGTGTGGGCAATGCCGACGTGGGAACACTGCCAACACTGGCTCGGGGGAGGTTTTTGCAGAGTTGACCCACCAATGCGAGATTGCATGCAATTACACTGAGCAAAACCCTAGTTTACGAAATGAATGCACAATGAAGCCACTGGGCCATGGGGAGACGAGGGAGAGGGTCCCCTAGAGGTAATCGCACGCCAGGAGACCAACGGAGTCGACGGTTCGTCGGTCCGACGTCCGGTTTCCGAGTTATGTCGAGTTGCAAGTCGCATGAAAATGCCGTTCAGGGACACTTGGTGAATTTCCGTCCGGGAGCCAAAAAGCAAACGGAGCAAGAAGATTGCGTGCCGTTGGCTCCCGCAAGTGTGTGTGGGCAATGCCGACGTGGGAACACTGCCAACACTGGCTCGGGGGAGGTTTTTGCAGAGTTGACCCACCAATGCGAGATTGCATGCAATTACACTGAGCAAAACCCTAGTTTACGAAATGAATGCACAATGAAGCCACTGGGCCATGGGGAGACGAGGGAGAGGGTCCCCTAGAGGTAATCGCACGCCAGGAGACCAACGGAGTCGACGGTTCGTCGGTCCGACGTCCGGTTTCCGAGTTATGTCGAGTTGCAAGTCGCATGAAAATGCCGTTCAGGGACACTTGGTGAATTTCCGCCCATTTTATAATTTAAGCCACTTTTAAATATTTGAACTTCCATATTATTTTTGAAAGAGTATAATATTTCAAAACTCCTAAAGAGACAAAAACACATGATCAAAACTCCTAAGGCTGTAATTTAGAGTAGTAATAATGGGGGGTGATGGAGTTGAATTTGATCCTATGGAAGATAATGATACTAATATTATTGAGAATAAAGGGATAATAGGTTGATCCATGACACCTTTGTTTGCATGGATGAGGATGCACCTATGTATGAGACCTATGATAATATTCATGATGTACATCTTACTGATAAGGCACACAAAGGCCTATACAAGAGATCAAAGATGGGTCACTTTGTCTACTAATTTGATGTTGATAAAATTGAAGGTATTGAATGACATTTCAAACAATGGTATGACAAAGATCCTAATGTATACACAAGGTTAATATATAAGGTGCCCCATAAGGTTCTTTGTCATATCCCTATAATTCTAGGTTTTTGATGATTGTTTAGGTTAAAAAACATAGCACATTATATGGATTATCATGTACAAAGATAAGTGAAGATGGTATTATATGAGTGGCTACAAATGGTTCTCAATTTACGATCATCAAGGAAATATTACCCATTTTTTAAGAAGAACCTCATAATGTTAGACTTTCATTGGTAGTTGATGGCAATGGGTGTGCATGAGTGAGTTCATTGAAACCTTGAAAACATTGTATTGCATTTAGTTTGATTAAATTACACGAGCAAGAACTTTGACATAACTTGTAATGATCATCCAAAATCACAAATTTTAATTAGATACCAATTAGTGCATGCATGTAGTGAATTCGTTGAAACCTTTGAATATAATAGTTTGTTCTTTTGACATAGTGCATTCATGAGTAAAAGATAATCCACACAAATCAACACATTAGAATGACACAAGTACATGTATCCAAAAGTACATATATATCCAAAAGTGCATGTCTCCAAAAGTACATGTATATCCAAAAGTCTCCAAAAGTGCATGTCTCCAAAAGTACATGTATATCCAAAAGTATCGAAAAGTACATGTATCCAATGAAGTCAATGTACATGTCTCCAAAAGTACATGCACAATAAAGTCAATGTACATGTCTCCAAAACTGAATGTATCGAAAAGTACATATATATACAAAAGTATCCAAAAGCACATGTGTCCAAAACTATCCAAAAGTATCAAAACTCAAGCTTTCTCTTGTTCTTTCCCGACGTTGATCCTCTAGGCACATCCCTAGGATCAATGTGCATCCCTGGATACTGCAAATTAAATATCAATTGTTAAATTCAACTAACTATGTACACTAATACATTATCTCAACAATTATCAACTGGTGCATGGAAAGTGCATGAAACACTTGGTCACTGAAGGACATCTCACCTCAACTGACAAAGGAGATTGTGTTGCTTGTGTAGCAGATGGAGCCGTCGGTTGAACATCCAGGATGGTTGAACCAGGGGGGCCAGGCACTGCTCCTGCTGGTGGTGGCTACAATGAAAAAATGTTGAAATAGTTAGAAATGCATGAATAAACAATAGGTCCAACAATAATAAACTATGTAAAGATAATGTTGAAATAGTTACATACCTGTGTGTGATCAGTCGCCACTGCAGATGCGGCACTAACTGCTGCATCAACCATCGATGCAAGGTTCTCAGCAGACAACTCGGGTTCCTGTTGCAGTAAACATGCAATTCAAACATTAACAAAAACGATTTATGCACTGGATTTCAAGTTAAACAACAAATATCATCGAAGGATATACATTACCGTGGTGTGAGTAAGCCCATGGTCGTGGGCAGCTGGAGTCTTTCTCGGAGTAGAACGCCTCACATACACACGACCCTTGTTCACGAATGGCCTGGAGGGAGATGCAAATACAGGCAATGGGCCAGATGTGTCGGATGGTGCCTACAGTCAGCAAGTGTTCATGTAGTTAGACATGCATGATTCAACAAACAAACATGTATTTAAAAAATGTCATTTTTAATTGTTTACCTGGAGCCCAGACGTTTCAGGGGACGGTATGACCATGGGCACTACCTCCACATTACCTTGCCCCTGTGAAGGATCTGCCATCTGCAAGTTTAATAATTGTAAATATTAGACCGTATATAGCATTAATGAACTAAAATGTAAAGTATGTGGAAATTAACAAATTAACAAGTATTAAAAAACTGAAATTTTAAAATGTTTACCTCGGTGTGAGATATGGCAATAGGTGGTATATAAGATGGGCCTGCCGAATGGGTAGCATCATGCCCCCCTGTCGAGTCTGGAACATCCGGCTCTGGGGCTTCACTGCCGGTAATCATCATCAACTGCAAGTTCACAAAATTAATATATTAGCTCAAACTATATATATGTGTACAAAGACGAAAATAAATGAAGAATTTATTACAATTAACCATCAAGATACCTCTCTCAAAAAGCCACTGAAGGCAACATCTGATGCAATACCATAGCAGGGACGACCACATGACGTGCACTCGTGAGGATCAGTACTAGGATGGGGAATAGCTGATGGTCCTCCACTAGTGGATGGTCCTGATGGTCCTGCAGAAGTGGATGGTCCTGATGGTCCTGCAGTAGCTGATGGTCCTGCATGGTGACGAGCTGGTGTATGTACCACACCAGGGACAGATGTCCCTTCCTCACCCATATGTTGAACCATCCTGCCATGGCGAAGAACCGTCCGTGCCAAACTCAAAAAAGCATCCCGTGTCTGCGGAATAATGCGATGTGCTGGTGGGACATCTGGCCCAGGCAACTGCCTGCGAGGTGCAGGGATAGGGCGATCCTGGTCTCGAAGCCTGGCATTGGGTCGGTTTTGGGGCATCCCCCCACCGATCCCCTGGAACTGTAAGATGTCAAAATAGTTAACGTGTTTATGCAACACGAACTCTGCATACATCTTTCGAAGGAAATATAAGGGAATTTCCCTGTTGTTGTGTGGTGGCATATCAAAAACCATGTACCATCTGTCCATCCAGTTATCAACAAATGGTTGAAACGTGCACCACTCAATGGAGATATGCGGCTTGCTTGCATTAGGGATTTCCCCCGTCCGAGGGTCCCTAAACAATGCAAATACAACCTCTTTGGATATTTTTAGCTTTTTTACTGCATTGTAATCTAGTCCATCAGCATATTGTTGTCTTTTTCTTTCTCTGTAAGATGCAATATCATACAGGACACTCGTAGATTGTGTAATTGTGTCCACAATTGCATCCAAGGTTGATGCAAGTGAACGGCGAATCCTGTCGCCACCACTAAAAGCTTCACTTATGCCCCTCAATTGGGCAAGCTCAATCAATATTTCGGCATTGGCATCCATAGCCGCAACTGCAATAAAGACATTAATACGAAAATCATTAGAAACATATACATGGTATATAATGACGTCTCTTCAAAATTGAACATGTATTAAATCAAACTCACATAAGCAATTTAATGGCATTTACTTACATACATTTAAAACTTAAAATTAAACATTTGACAATTAAAAAGTAAGTTAGTCAGATTGGCAGAGACGAGGAGGAGGAGGATCAAGGCAGTGATGAGTTTGTTGATTCAGGCATGGAGGAGGAGGATCAAGGCAGTGATGAGTTTGCATCTATGTGTCTCAATGTCTCATTGTGTTTTGTGATTGTGAATGACAAATGTGTTGTGATTTGTGAATGATCTAATTTCTATTGAATATTTCATATTTGTAATTGTAAATGTAATTTCTATTGAATATTTGTAATTGTAAATGTTAAATTTTATTGGATGATCTATATGTCTATATTTTTAAATTTTAATATATTTTAAAAATATATTAATTCCGGGGGTCACCGTGTCCTACGTGTCATAATTCCGGGGGTCACCGTGTCTAGTGGGGACCAGGGATCAAATTTGAAGGGTGGGGTCCCATTTCACTATGAAGGGCTATGAGATATTGAACACTATTGAAGGGCTATGAGAAATTTATTAATATTTATTCTATGTGTATATATGGATGTGTTCATGTTGTATGGATTGGATTCTAGGTTAACCGAGGCCTTTTTAGAGCAAAGAATGGGGTAATTACTATTTGGGAACAAGTTTTTTATCAAATGTAAATTGCGGTGATGGAAGATATTGAGGGTGCCACATGTTGTGGAGAAAGTAGTATTGATTCCTATGACGTAATAGGGAGTTCAAAAAGTCTGGTTTCAAGTATTGTCATGCGTAGCTCGATTGATTTTTCTCGCGCTAGGGTTGTAGCAACTGTTATGGCCATTACTGTTAAAAGGATTGATGGGGTGGAATCCCGTGAAACGATGAGTTCTTTTGTTAAGACGTAGATTCAGTGAAATTTGGTGGGAGTCTTATGTTCATTTTATGCACAAAATTCGATTACTTGATTTTGTTGCATTGTTAACTCTCCTCCTAGTCATAGCTACAATCTCTTATATAATTGTGAAGGTTATCAATCCACTCAATATATTAAAGTTGTAGTAGGCCAAAATCATCCACATATTTATTGTACTCACAAATGTTGACATTCCAATTTCTATGTAGAGCGCCCATTAACATTAGATTTTAATAATTTTGTTGATGCCATTAAATGTGTTAAACACGTAAGCGCTCGCTACAAACACGAGAACTTCGAAGCGTTCAAGCCATGGGCTACTCAGTGTAAGCCCGTCCACGTAAGTTCCTCAATGATATTATTAGAGGCCCAATGGTCCATGATCCATGGATGATCGAACACGTGGATATTGGAGAGTAAGCGAGTCCCACTCCCAAGTCACCTAGCTAGTAGCCGCATTCCCAATTTCCCACTAAAAATTGTTGATGGGTGAAATTTGAAGCTACCCTTCTGTTGCAATTTTAAACAGTAGTGGTTAATTTAATTATTGAAGGGCTTACCATGAAATTAAATTTTTTTTGCATGGTAAAATTTGAAGTGGCCTTCTATGACGTGTGGGTAAAATTTGAAGTGGCCTGAAGGCTTCAAATTTGAAGCCTGGTGGGGACACTCGTGTCCCGTGTCCTCGTGTCGGGTGACTTAGAAAGGGGGGAGTTTTAATTTTTTCAATTTTTGGTTTGATTATGAAGTTTTGAGTTTTGTGAAAAGGGTTTCATTTTGAGGTGTGAATTTAATTACAAATTGGGTTATTCCCAATTTGATCAATATTACAAAACTAGGTTAAACAATCAAAAAAATAGTAATTTGGATTAAAAAATCACAAAAAAATGATTTGGGTGAATAAATTACCTGACTAGATGAGAATGCACCGGTGAATTTGTCTCCTCTCCAGCTGAATCGAGCAACACGGATAGTTGAGTGGGCCACAAAGCGTCCTCGTCTAGGGTCAATTTCGCCTCTATTCGCGTTTCTGATGCGTGAGTGTCGCGGGTGGTCGGCAATCGGCCGACTATGTTTTTAAATTCATTTTTAGTTTTACATATCGCGTACGCGATTTGTAAATACATAACGCGTACGCGTTTTTTAACTACATAACGAGTACGCGATATTGTTACCTAGCCTACATGTCCAATGACATGTTAGGCTCGGGTCTTACCATGGCAGGGGGTAAATATCATAAACGCGTTATGTTTTAGGTATCAGGAACGAGATTTGAAAAAAGTAGCATTGCATCTAAAGTGACCCTCATCTTCTTGCACACACCCTCTAACAAAACTATTAGCTTTGCTAATGTGCTATATGTCCCAGGGATGACAAAGAATCTCATATCAGTTTCCACACTAGAAGACAAGGGTTTTCTGGTGACTTTCCAGAACAAGAAAGTATATATCAAGCCACATGGATCAAATCAGAGATTGGATTGGATGATTGGGGTTTGGAGTGGGAAGGTTTACAGACTACAGTTTGAGCATGCAAAGACTCTGGTCAGCAGCAACAGTAGTGATTGTGAGTTATGGTATAGGAGGATGGCACACTTACATCAAGGTTCACTGAGGCATCTGAGATAGGTAGTTATCGGAGTTTCTTCAGTACAGGAGGAGAAGAACAACCACTACAAGGGTTGTGCATTGGGGAAGAACATCAAGAGACCTTTCACACATAGTGAGCACAAGTCTGAGGGGGCCTTAGACTTGGTGCATTCGGATGTATGCAAACTGATGAGCATCCATTCTTCTAGTGCTTACAGTTATTGCGTCACATTCATTGATGACTATTCCAAGAAAACCTGGATCTATTTTCTGAAGTCCAAGTCAGAGGTCTTCGAATGGTTTCGAGAGTTCAAGACTCTCGTGGAGAGCCAAATAGGGAGAAAGATCTGAATATTGAGAACAAACAACGGTGGTGAGTATGCCAACAGAGAGTTCATGGGTTATTGTGCATCAGAGGGGATCAAGAAGGAACACATTGTTACTCACACCCCGCAGCAGAATGGAGTGGCAGAGAAAAAGAAAAGAACATTGGTGAGTGCAGCTAAGGCCATGCTATTTGATCCTATTCCTATGGGCCGAGGCATTTCGGACTACAGTATATGTCCAGAATAGGTGTCCCCACACAACATTGGGGAGGAAGACACCTAAGGAGGTATTAATAGGTACTAGACTAGATGTGAGTCACTTATGCATATTTGGGAGTATTTGATATTGTCACATTCATGCTGACACTGGGAAGAAGTTGGATCCTTCTCGAGAGAAGGGGTTTCTAGTTGGGTATAGTGAGACTTCTAAGGCTTATAGAGTATATGTTTCAGCTCGCAAGAGGATCATTGTGAGCAGGGATGTCTAGTTTGATGAGGACAGAGCCTTGAGAAGATCTATGGACTTACTAGCATAGGAGTATCTAGTTGAGTACTCGGGAGGAGTCACAGGTACACGTTTAGACACAGGGCACAGGTTCTGGTATTCAAAGGGATTCAAGTGGACAGGATCCTCCTACCATTGAGATAAAGGATGAGCAGCAGCAAGAGGAGGATATCCAGCAAGTAGAGGAGTCAGTCACCAGGCCACGACCTAGGTGGTATAGGACCACTGTTCAAGATTATAGAGAAGTGAGTCTTCCACAGAGATCTATAAGGCGGAGCAAGCCACCAGACAGATTGAGCTATATGGCACTGATGACAGAGTTGATTAACTCCGAACCTTCTAGTTTCGAGGAGGCTACACAACATGATGTGTGGCAAGAGGCCATGGTTGAGGAGTATGACTCAATCATGAAGAATCAGGTATGGGAGGTTGTTCGGAGGCAAGAGGATAAAAAGGTGGTGGGATCCAGATGGATCTACAAGGTAAAGCATGTAGGTGATGGAAGTTTGGATAAGTACAAGGAATGCTTCGTGGAGAAGGGGTATTCGCAGAAGGAAGGTATTGACTATGAGGAAAACTTCGCCCCTATCATTAGGTATTTTTCTATTTGGATTATCCTATCATTGGCAGCAGAGATGGGTTGGCGCATTCATCAGATGGACGTGAAGACATATTTCCTCAATGGATTTATTGAGGAAGAGATTTATATTAAGCAGCTAGAGGGGTTTGAGGAGGAGAGTAGGGAGTCGCATGTGTGCAGGTTGCAAAGAGCTCTTTATGGGCTCAAGCAGGAACCTCGAGCATGGTACTCAAGGATTGACAGTTATCTATGAGAGATGGGTTTCCAATGGAGTGAGGTAGACCATAACCTATACTTATTGTCAGGTGAGGTACCTCTCATACTGGTTCTATATGTGGATGATCTCTTTATTACAGGAGATGAGAGGTTGATCAGGGACTACAAGTCAAATCTTGCAGTGGAGTTTGAGATGAAAGACCTTGGGTTGATGCATTACTTCCTAGGTCTGGAGGTTTGGCAGAGAGATGGGTGCTTCTTCATTGGACAAGGGAAGTATGCAGTAGAGATCTTGAGGAGATTCAGGATGGAGGACTGTAGATCTATGGCCACACCTCTAGTTATCAATTGGAGGAAGATCAATGTATCGAGATCAGAGGAGTTTGATCCTACACTGTATAGGAAGATTATCAGGTCGCTTATGTATCTTGTCAACACTCAACCAGACATTAACTTGTAGTCAACTCTTTGAGTCAGTTCATGGTGAACCCTCGAAGAGTACATTAGACAACTGTGAGGCACATACTTCGCTGCATCAGAGGCATAATGGAGTATGGTTTGGTTTATGAGCATAGTGGGAGTATAGAGTTGGCAGGTTTCACGGATGTTGATTGGGCAGGATGTGTAGAGGATTGGAAGAGCACTTCGGGTTGCTACTTCAGCATTGGATCAGAGGTTGTCTCTTGGTTCAGCAGGAAGCAGAAGTCAGTTGCATTGAGCTCAGTTGAGGCTTGCTACATGGCAGCCAGCATGGTTACATGTGAGGGGATGTGGCTGAGGAAGTTGCTCTCAGGATTGTTCGAGAGTGAGGTAGAGACTACTATAGTTCACTATGATAATCAAAGTGGTATCAACCTTTCTAAGAATCCAGTGTTTCATGACAGGAGTAAACACATTGACATCCATTATCACTTCCTCAGAGATTGTGTTCAGAGAGGAACCATTTTGTTGGAGTACATTCAGATAGATGAGCAGGTGGCAGACATATTCACCAAGGCACTTTGCAAACTTAAGTTTGTAAAGTTCAGAGACAAGCTGGAGTTGTTACCGAATCCCTTCCTCGTTGAGAGCGAGTGTTAGAAAGTGACAACAAGGAAGGTCTTACTACATTGCATGTGTCCTTGCATGCACAAGACCTAAATAAGGAAGCCAATTGTATTTAATATATTTTTCCGAAGTTTACTTTGGAAAAATTAATTAAAGTGATCTAATTATTAATTGACTTATTGGAACACTTTTTATTAAGTGGAAGTGAAAATATAATAAAGTGATGGCTAATTTAATCTTTTCCATTGATCTCACCGGAGGATCTCATCCATAGATCTATAGTGAGATTAGGGTTTTTGCTTATCAAATGAGTTATAAAGGAAAGATCAATTCATGGAGAGGACACAATTTCATTCTGATAGAGATAGTAGTTTTGAGTGAGAGAGTTTTTGCAGAGAAGACAGAGGAGGATAGATCCAGATAGGACTGTACAAACCAGCAGGAGAGAGCCGAGATTGATTTGCAGAGGGAGGTCGTACAACAATCGGGCCAACTGCACAACAAGCCATACCTTTCAGCAAGGTTTTTCTCAGTGAGTTTGTGTGGTAGGATTTTCCCAGTTGGGCATAGATCAATTTCTGAATTGTATTTCTCCATATTTTCTTAATAAAAATATTTTCTCTGACTGCTCCACTAGTTTTCCCATCTTGGGTTTTGTCCAGAGGTTTATACCCAAAAAAATTGTGTTGTCTACATTGGTGTGATTGATTGGTATTTCTTTCAGTATTTATTTTCCACTGCATAGTGAATAAATCCATGTGTGGTTAAAAGTATTAATTTGGGTTTAATTAATTAATCCGGCATACTCTAGCCCTAGATTAAATTTTAAGGAAAATTACAATATGATCATTCAGACTAATTTAGTAATAGGGAAAGAGATATAAATTTATTTTCCCAGTAGGATACATCATCATGCTAGTCAAATGTCTCTCATCAAGACAGCATGAGGAGCAGACAACATAGCCTTCATATTTATTTTTATTGATAGTTATGTTTCCATAGAAATTGTCATAGATATAAAACTCCTAGGAAAGGAAGGAAAGCAAAAAAAATTATTATTTGGTACACCGAGTCATTAACCAATGGGTCGGATCAAAAAAGAGAGATAGTGAAACCTATGATCAACTAACTAGGCCTATTCTTCTTCTTTGAATAGTTTGCCAAGATTAATGGGCTAACCTATGATTCAATATATTTGTAATTGCGCTATTGATGATAGATATCTCTAACAATAGGCTCACACAAGACATCAGCCCTATGAAATTGCAACAATACTCAATTGAAGAGTAGATGTTCAATGCCATTTAGTCAAAATAGTACATTACAATTAACAATGACATTATTCAAATAAAATCATAATAATAACATTGTTTAGTCAAAATAGTAAAATGCAAATAATAGTTACATTGTTCATATGAAAGAACAACAACAATGATCAATAAAAGAGTATATCCTAGCTAAAGCATCTGTTGCACACTTTTTTTGATGAATGTCTAACAAGAAAATGACAACATCTAGAAGTTTAATATGTGGTGAAATCAAATATCAATATAGAGGCTGCAACCATCATTTCAACAATTGTCCGTGAAAGCTACTGTAGAAATTCAATAGGAAACTAGACAATAATTGCAAAGGAAAATGAAGAAAGCTATGTAACAAATCAATATGTAGCAAAATTCAATTATAACATTGGGGTGCCATAATAGGAGCATGTCCTTCTTCTTTTGATGAAGTTATTGTTCACAACCATAGCCTAAACTAACAATAGACAAGTGCCCAGTACAAATGCCAAATGACCTTAACAGTGTTCTAACACCAACTAAATGTTCAACATCACTTAGTTAACATGGTGGATATGCAAACAATAATGACATCATTGTTAAAAATTATTTTAGTGACATTATCCAACCATCACAATGGATTGTAAACAATAAAAACATTCTAAATCCAAAGCAGAATCCAAGATTGCAAACCTTGGGAAAAGAGCAAGTCCGAGTTAGCATGGCCAACCCGAAGAGGACCATGGAGCATTTGATTTATGCCATCTGCTATTGCAGGCATATAACATACATGGTTTTACTAACTTTAACTTACAGTTGCAACAAACACAAGAATGAGGACTACAAATACAATGTTGGTTCAGCAATAGCCTAGGCTAGCTAAAGCATATGTGCTACAAGCACCACCAGACAAGAACAAAGTTTGTGCACATGAATATTTCATATAAGACATAACATATGTTATATGATTCATATGACGGTTTCCATTGGGATTTTTTATAACATATATGCTTCAAACCAGTGGGGAATCTGTATTTTAAAACCAAGATAAATACAACAATAACATAATGTAACCAAGTCATGGTACTCAACATCAAAAGAACAACAATTGGGGAAAAAGGGAACTGCTTACCGCTATTAACAGTAGCCACACTTGACATATATCATAATTGACAATTAGAAGTCCAACACAAATTCTGTAATTATTGCAACAGAGTTATCCTGAATTAATGGCCTATCATGTCTTTTTACTCCATAAACACGACATATGACTAAACTTTTTTTTACTATTTGACTCAGATAAGCATCTCAAGATTCCATAGATCTCTACAGAAATTTGTAGTCATGAGTCTACTCAGGGCATTTGCTTATTAGCTAGTTGACATGATGAGGCAGATGAAATGCTTTTGACACAATAGCGGAATGCCATTGCCACAGAAAACTAGATCATATATTGGAAAGTTGCTAATAGTAGTGGACACGGTCAAATGTTTTGTTGGCCTGAGGAAGAGAAAAAATGTCTCAAGACAATAAATTCTGTCAGTGCACATATGATTCTATCACTCACAAATGGAGGAAGCTAAATGGACTTTTCCTAGTTTCAACACAGAGGATAGAATGCTTCAAGAGAACACTAAATTGCATTGGTGCACATACCAATCTTTGAAATGAACGACTATATGCCCATACTCTGTAAACATGATGCAACACAATAATTGAATTAACTGCTATGTAACGAGGAGAAAACATAGCACCATTTGAACCTTAGTGGAGCCTTTGCAATCTTAGCTCAAGGAAGACAACAAAAGAAGAAGAAAAACATTTATGCCAAGATCTTGATCCAGTAGTAGAGATTCAAAAATGGAAATTCATACACTGATTACTTCAAACATCTATATGGCGACTAAAACAATCTAGTTCTGACATGTCCTAAAAATCTAAAATGGGATGCCTCAAAATGCGAAATAGACATCAAGGAATAAATGATTGATAACTACAACATTTGTTTTTCTTGATGCTTAACCACATGTCAACAATGTGCTCGAACCTTGACACTAAGTAAAAATATTGTACGTTAGAATTCAACTCTAAACCACAGAACAAACAATTAATGCTGACCATGCACTAATGCCAACAAACAAAATACGAGGGCGTGCTTGTATCAATTTTAATGGCTAATTCTTGGGCAGCTTTGAGATTAGCAGGTTCCTTGTCTCTCAATTGATACCTGATTTCCCCACTGGGTGATTCCATATAATAAACAAGGATGGATTGATCTAGTGGTTTGAAATCAGTGTGAATGCTTGAAACTAGATCCCTGAATTTCTTGTTGAACTCCTCCATCGTTTTATTTTCATTTCTCTTGATGGCGTGGAGGGCAACTAACTAATAACAGGGCTCTTTCTTTTCTCCCCATCTTTCAATGAAACCCTTCTTGAAATCTTCATAGGTTGCATAGGTGTTGTCATCCAGGCTTATAAACCAAACGCATGCATCTGCTTCCATGGATAAAGCAAACAACCTGGCAATTGAAAACGGGAAGGCCAGAGGAAGGCAATTCATGAATTTTACAAGCAATTTAGGAACCAAGTTGCATCATCAGGAGACGAACAATAATAAAATTGAACAGAACCATAGAACAAGGTAAAATAAATTGTTGCTACAATTTAAGTACACAATTTGGGCCCAAGTTATCAAATTCCATGAATATTGTAGCAAACCCGTGTATATCAAGGTTTTCAGAAGACCACGGCCATTATTCAATAAGTATGTCACTTAACGATCAACAATTTAACTTTGTCATAATAAAAGGATTGAGAACCTTATAATCTAATTAAGGAAGATCAATTAACAAAATCAGGGAAGATCATGTTTCTCACAATAGTAAAAGCTGACCAGTGCTGCTACAACCTCAACAATCGATAGCCAAGTTGCTAATTCCAATGCAAGAAAACGGAACGGTTTTTTCCCCTATTTTCCAATGGGAAAAAGGCAAGATGCCTTCATATATCAAATGCCATTAATACAGGAACCATTGGTTGAAATTTTAAGCTATATGCCACAATCCATCAAACCCAAGGCAACATACAATGACCCAATCAACACATGCATAACGAAAAACTAGACACTGGTCCACTTTCCTCTAACAAAGAGGTGTATAAACTTGCACCAAAGAACACTGCATAGACTAGGAAGAGAAACTATGCGAGAAGCTCATTTCCAGAGCAGAATCACATAGGACATTGCCTTTAGATTTATTATTTGACCTAAACAAAGAATCTCCCATAACATAAGCATTACAATCTTACAATTTAACTAGGAGAGATCAATGAACACATCAAGAATAATCCTGGATAGGTCTATAACAATCAACAAGAGACAACAATACACATGACTAATTTCCAATACATACATGTTTCCTTAAAATCATGCACATACTTATCTTTTTGTCTACATCATAATTTCCATTCTTGACAATGAGATCATCAAAACTATTCAGTCTTAAAAATCATTGCACTCATATATTGAGTTAACTATGCAGAACACAATTCCTAATTTCTTTTTGCAAGAGATTCTCGTCACCATGACCAGGAACCCATGCTAGTATCCACAAGGAACAACAGATTCAATGATCTCTTTTTTTTCTCCCAAAAATCACACATGTCAACTATCACCAGTAAAGAAATGGCACATCCATAGACATCTCAATCTCAGAGGGAATTCTAAGCCTCATCCATGCATACCTACCATTAAGAAATAGATTTTCTTAGCATACTATATCGAAATGGCTACAATTCTATCCAATGTATACCAGCACTAGAACATAGTGTTTATCAATGCTCATCGTGTGTGCAACCTCTATTTCACTACATTTGGAAATTAGGAACATTGTCTTCTATGAAAGATTAACACACATGTACTAGACATTTGTACAATATCACAATTGAGCGAAATGTGAATGCACTTTTCAGAAGCCAAGTCTAGATGGATGTGCAAGTCTACATACCACAGGCACATAATCAATATCCAAACTCATCAACCTAACTGCAATTTAAACGTTGCAATATGTTCTTATAGTATATGAACATAACCATCGATCCATCAAACTTTTTTGGATTATTTCTTTCACCCTCACACAGATTCCTTTTCAATGCAAATAATCCAAACACAACAAAACTAGCATTGCATCAAGACCAAATTAGGTGGGGACCAATGGGAAAGGATAGTTTTCTTTTGCTTCCTTTCAATGGCAGCAAGTAACATGCCTCTAGATTGTAGACACCAAATGCTAAGAACAAATACACCATTGTTTGAAATGGGCAGCTATGTGCCCAAATTCTTAAAACTTAATCCAACATAAAACAACCACATTAACTTGTATAAGACAAGGGAAAACGGAACACTGGTCCACATTCCTTTTGACAAACAGCTTTCCAAGCCTCTGTTGAAGAACATTCCATACATTGGGAAAATCAATCATGCAACAAGCTCAATGTGAAACGAAAATTGTGTAGAACCCAATGCAAACACTAATTACTTCAGCTAGGCAACCAACCTATTGAATTCAGGTTGAATAAAACTGCACACAACTTCATCCATAGAATGGCTATTTGAACTAGTAATAGAAGTGGTCCAATACTCCAGCACTAGTAAACCCTAGCAATCTCACAAGGCACAGACCAAATGGAAACCACAAGGCAGCCGCAAAAAAGTTGAAAAGGAATAGAAGCTATCACTATCATTAACTGCACATCAACGATGCAATAATGGCAATAGTCAAATTACTAGAAGTCTAATCAACATCAGGAAACTGGAATCTGTCCATGCCAATAGTCAAAATACAAAAAGTCTAATCAACACCAAAAAATTGGAATCTATCCATTAACTAGAAAACATTTTAATGGAATTAAGCATCAAAGCATAAAAACTGACATGACATAGATAACACTGTAGATCACAACCAAGCTAAATTATCAAAAGACCAATAGCAATAGAGGCACACAAACCTGGATTGCAGAGGAAATAAAATGATTCCATAATTTAAGCACAGGACTTGCATACAAATTCTTAAACCTCACAACCAGAGGATAAAAATCATATGCCCAAAGATCAATAAATCTGCCACTGCATGATCAACAAGCTTAAATTTCTGACTGGGAGAGATCAATGAACACAATCAAAAGGGATCGATGCTTTCTAGCCACAAGACAACAACCAAATCTGCTATTAACAATAACAGTAGCAAATTCCCAATGCTCATTGGCCATATTACAAAGAGCTTACATATACTTAGATAGCACATAAACATATGCCATAGATTCTTTTTTAATGCATAATCCATCCATCATCACCGTAGATCAATCTCATGGTCAATGCTTTTATGACACTATATCACACAATAGCTTAATTATCAGAGACACACCATACCATCCACTAATAGAAACAAGCTACTATAACCCGCGCTAATCCCAGGTCTGCATAAAACTAGCAACACAGAAAACTAGCGGTGCAGGCATCAGACAATTTTGGCAACATGGAGACCAAACTAGCTGATGACCAATCGCTAAACAATAATGTTTCTTTGCTTCCTTCCAATTGCAGAAAGGTTCCAGAAGTGGATTCATCTCTATTTCTATACATGCCAAATGTGAGGTACCCAGTAGCAAATCCAAGGGCAGCTGTGGAAGCATCACTTTAAGTAAAGACTTTCATGCCAGTACCAACTTATTTACCATCCAACTAGTTTTCTTGTTCCTACTTTTTCACATTGAGGTGAATGCAACATGGGGCTAGAAATCCCACAAAAGAAATAGCTCACCAAACAAGAAATCACAGGAAAACTAGGCGACGACAAATCACTAAACGACAATGTTCTTTTCCTTCCTTCCAAGAGCAGAAAGATTCCAGTGGGGGATCCATCTCTATTTCTATAAATGCCAATTGTAGGGTATCCAGTAGTAAGTCCAAGGGCAACGATGGAAGCATCAGTTAGTTAAATCCTGCATGCCAGTGCTAGCTTATTTACCACTTACTTAGTTTTCATGTTCTTACTTTTTCACATTGGGATGAATTGAATCTAGCGCTAGAAGGCCCACTAAAAAAATCATTCACCAAACAAGAAGTCGTAACAAAACTAAAATTAGAATTTCCTTAAAAACTTACTGAAATAGCATTAGCAAATGGAGCTATGAAAACTAACTTGGAGATAGTCAGAATAAACAAGTGCTTGCTAACCCAGGTGCTCAGGGTACGTTGAGGCCCGGAACTATGCCCTGTATAGGAAAAACCCGAGAGAACTTCTTACGTTACGTTGTCTGGCGTGATGAAACACAACAACAACGGACTCGCCAGGTGAGATAGAAAACATAGATAGAAGAAAGCACTGGTCAACATTAGGGCACAACCCAAATGCAAATTGCGGGCCAACAGAAAGAAGTTTGAAAGGACCAAAGCTTTTCATGATCACTAACTGCATTTCAAGTTTTCAAAAACAGAGTACACACAACCGCGACAAAATGCACACTCCATAAACCAATCACGGAAAAGGATTTTCATATCGATTCTACCAATGCAGAGCAAAACGGGAAGAAGATCGAACCATGCATTTGACAACCACAACATCGAGAGCGATTTCCGCCAAATGCTGAAGACACTACCAAATGTCCCACACACACAACCCACCTCCATTAGACAGAGAACAGGCACCCTTAGCTCCAACACCAAAGAAAATCGTAGAAGTTAAAGGCACATAATAGCCCAAAGTTAACCCACACAATCAATGCCCCAGCCGGCACAAACAGGCCACCTCCGTCAGCCAGAGAACGAACAACCTCAGCTCGAGCACTAGAGAAGACCACAACCAAATAGTCAAGACAAAATGCAAAGAACAACCCACGACAAATAGGGAGAAAATCCCATGAAATGAACGCCATCGCCGAGCTATGGAAAAATTAACGGTGCGAAGAATCTAGACAAAACCCTGCGTTCAGGGATCAAATTTGAAGGGCTATGAGATATGGAACCCTTCAATGCTGACATGTAAAAATAAATCATTCTTTTCATTTGAAAATTTAATAGTACGTCAAAATTTTATTATTGTTTTTATGAATTCACTAATAGAATGGCGAATCGGCGATATTTGCATTGTTTTGTTCTATAAATTTTAATAAGCAATGTTATATTAATATGGGCTAGTTAAATAACCCAAGAATCCTATATAAAATAAATTTTAAAAACAAAAAAAAAAAAACGACAATATGAAAAAATCACTTGTTTTATAACCAATAGAACTTGTATTGGCAAGTAATAAAACTTTTTCATAGAAAAATCAAAAGTAACTATGCTTGCTTTATATTGAAAGACATTGTTTATATACATATGTGCACATAGAAGGATGAACCAGCCGCCCCACAACAAATCACAGCAGCATAGAAATAATAGCCAACAAGATTTATGTATTCGATAATTTTTTTAAGAAAATCACCTAATACAATAGATAACTACAACGATAAATCAGCCATCGCTGATTGCACCAGTCCCCACCCATTCTTCTCAACTTAAGCCCACTACACAAAATGTAAAATTCTATACATTTTTTTCTCATAGAACAACACAAGATTCAAATCTTCAGAGCTCCCTGTACAGTGGTAGACTCGCAGCTTCCTCATAAATTTGTGGGCTTTGGTGTCACCAGGTGTTCCTCTGGCACTACGGTGTATTGGGTGAGTGTCCCCAACTGTTTTGGCCTGTCTGCTATTAAGTTCTGGGCGTTGTTGTAGACCTCGCTGCCAATCTTGAACTTGGGCCATCGCCAACTTCCAATACCACTCATGCTGCATCACAACCGGGTCTAGCCTACATAACACAAACGGTATTATAGATCTAGTTTAAATAAATTTTGATATGCCAACTCATGCTACATCACAACCGGGTCCAGTTTACATAACACAAACCATACTAGAGATCCAGTTTAAATAAATCTTGATATGCCAAATTGTGTAAGGCATTCTGGCACATCTTATCGAATGAAAAGAAGATTCTGTTAAAAAACTTAGCAAAAACAATGTGAATAACAATCAGTGCTTCTGAATAAGCATTCTTGTTTCTTAAAGTTGACGGGAATGAGAGCAACAACTCAGATTTTCCCTAAAATCTAGCCTGGGAGGGGTTTGGCACAGGGAATCCCCCTAATTGCAAGACGTCTATGGACCCATTGTTGTTTAAACTGGGCTTAATGAAGAATCCACCACTGTGAAGGGATGCCATGGCCACAACACCTAAATTATATTCAATGGAACTCTAGTAACAGTCATGAAGCAAAATATATTCCGATCAACTGGCCCAAAAGTGGATGCCCTCTTACCACTCATGCACCGACCCCAAGCCAACCCTGCGTTCCAAATCTCATTCATAGGGAAATTCTGAATAAACTGTCAGCATTAGCATTTGGAACCAATTGCCACGAAGAAGCCATTAGCATTTGGAACCAATTGCCACCAAGAAAAGTAGCAAAAGTTTCGATTTCGAAGACCACATTGAATCTACAGTATAAATTGCAGAATAGAAGACGTGGTAGAAATTGCAGAGGTTGGATGGATGACCCGTGGATGCTTTAGATCCCTCTCAGCTCTACATTGCAACCAGACATTCATCCGCAAGGAACAACAATAGAATGATGGTGAGCCTGAATGATACCTGGCCTGGAATGATACAATGAAATTAATAATAATAAATACACGCCACAAGCATGGCAGGGGAATGGCGGGTTTCTTAGTTTAAATTTTAAATTTAAGTCCACCCAAATCCATCGGTAATGGGCAATGGATTATGGCACGATTCGCACCGGCACCTGCCAATTTGCCAAATGCCAGCAGAAAGTAACCAGTAACCCCGCCGCTCGGTATGTACTCTGTGTAGTGTGGAACTGGAGTGACTCGAGAGTGGAGATTGTGGTAGGTTGTAACATTAATTGCTTTCACCTAGAATTCATTACTTCACCGAGTCCACCATTGACAGTACTCAGCGAGCTCGCAAACTCGATTTTCCAATTCCAGCTGGGACGGGGTCACAGCCCACGGGGGACCAACGTGGCACTGGCAACGTCCAAAATTCCAAATGTAAAGACTCCAGAGGCCAAATCACTAAAACCCGGTGACAGGCAGATTTTGGGGTTGCCCTTCTGTTGCAGATTTTCAGAACTGAACCCAATTTCATTAATGATGGGCTCTGCATGGAATTAAGTTTCATTTGCAGGGTAAAATTTAATATGGCCTTCTATGACGAGTAAAAGTGCCTTTGAAGGGCATTGAAGCCTTCAAATTTGAAGCCTGCCTGCGTTAAAGCCATGATTGTGCCACATGAAAAATAGTATTACAACAAAATCCCATGCATTAAACCATGCTCCTGTCATCACGTCACCAATGCCCGGACTCCAAATCCTGAGGCTGACATCACCACACCCCGGGCAAATGGCAACCTCACACCATGCGCATGGAAAATCCCCCTCGAACGAAGAAACGAGCCAAACCTTCGGATAAATGAGAAATGACCTAAGTTCGCCCTTGCATGTATGATCATGGACCATCACTTTATGTACATAATAAATTATTTTATTGTGTACAGAATAATAAATTATGTACACAATAAATTATTTTATTGTGTACAGAATAAATTATGTACACAATAAATTATTTTACTGTGTACATAATTTATTCTGTACACAATAAAATAATTTATTATGTACATAATAAATTATGTACACAGTAAAATAATTTATTATGTACATAATAAATTAAATTATGTACACAATAAAATAATTTATTATGTACATAAAGTGATGGTCTATGTACATAATTTTTTATGTATATAATAAATTATTTTATAGAATTTGGGTGAATTATTTTATAAAAAAATAGAAATTGGTGAATTTTTTTTTAAATTATGAATAATTAGTTTATAGACTAAGTTTCACCTCTAAAAAATTTATATTTTATGTATATAATAATTTATTATATATATATTTTATTTTATTTTTAAAATTATTACATGAAAACACTAAATAACTTTGTTATTAAATATAATCCAATAAAGTTGATAACAAATTTAATATTTTGTAACATTAAGTCCAATGTTATTCTACATGATATAATTCATATGCCATGCTTTGCATCAATAATAACAACAACCCTACTTAAAATTCAAAGCAACAACAATGAGATTTAAAACAACATTATATAAAAGAAAGAACTCTCATAATATCTAGGCTTTCCAAAATAGTTAAAATATAGTTAAAATATTGGAGATGAAAGGCAATAGTAGATTTTTAACTTTTGACAAGAGTCGATGAACAATGATGATGGTTTATTATTATATGTTAGTTGTAATGAATATTATAAAAAAATAGAAATCCTTTGGGTTGGAAGGACGATTGAAGGTACATACTCAATAAATTTGTAAATGGTGTAAGAAGATGAAATGTATGAAAATAAATTACAAAAATATAAATTTAATCTATGAAAGTTTTGTATAACTATGTAAAAATTAAATTATCTCACACTAATGTGTTTTTTGCAAAATATAATGTCTAATGTCTTTTTATATTATTTAAAATTAATATAGTTAAAAAAACCCATAATTTATCTCAAATGTTACTGCAACATTGAGGCATCAACATAATACAAATATTTTTCAAGTGTGTAAAACTATTGAAACGCACACATTTTGAATGATTGAGAAACAAAAAGTTGTAGTAGGAACAATATACATATGTACAATAATATTTATTCTGTAAAAAAATGATACATTAAACACATTCAATTTCATCAAAGATAAGTATATGTAGCTTATTCAAAAAACAACAAGGTCATTAGGTTAAAACTAAATCCAAATGCACCTCAACATCCAAGCATTGTTTATGTAAAATACACACATTACGAAGAAACACAATCTTGCAAAAAAATGAATTTTAAAATAGGATGAACATATGATGATGATGGTGATGATCGTTATTGTTCATTAAGACCAACTTTTGTAGATATTAGCCCTTAAGAAAAATGGTAAGGAATTAATCGGTTTACCTTGAATTTAATTCTATGCTCGTAAAGAATGGAAAGGAAGCTTTTTAATTTCCATAGTTTTGCAAAGTTAACATGTTAGGAAGGTTGATATTGCTATAAATATTTTGGAAATTTGATCTAATGTGGGCATATGTAAAACATTCCAAGAGAAGGTGTTTTTCAATATTTCATCCCACGACGTTTAGAAATTGTCCAATGCCATATTCTACTAGGAGCTCATGAGAGATTGTTCTTGTTTTAGCAATGTTGATTTCTTATTTATTCTAGTTAAAATAGAGAGATACTTTTCATCTTCTAAATTATGACCAATCATCTCCTTATATTATCTTAATTTTCTCTTATCCTCTAATTAATTATGACGCCACAACTTCTCCTTTGATTTATATGTAATAATACTTTTAATACTATCAATATTTTGTAGAGTGACCTCTTCCTCGACGCCCCGATGTTTTAGCCAAGGCTTCGCATCTTTATGCCAACCTTGATTAAGTCGCATGTGGTTTTGACTAGAGTTTGAAGCAATCTTATGGAACCTACCGTCTCCCATGATGTTTATATTGTTTGTGTATATTAGATACCCAGTCATAGCCATGTTCTCAATGGGGAAGAGATTCGCTCACTACAAGGAAAAGATCTTGTAGTGGAGGCTTTTAGTGTTATAAGTTTGGAAAAAAATCTCGAAAAAACCTCCGCTACAACCTCTGCCAGTGGTAGAAGATGTTTTAACGAAGATTATTATGGACATATTTTATAACTAAAAAAAACTCGGTGGCTGATGCTTTAGAAAATGTTTTTTTACCGATGTGCTTTGCTTAAATTGTGTGCACCGGTGTGTGTAGTAACAAAATGCACCGGTGTTGTACGATGTAAAAAAATGCACATGTGCACTCAAATAGAATGAGCACCGAAAAGAACCAAATTTCAATGCTTCACTGGTGCTTGCGTATATATTATACGCACTGGTGCTTACATACAACATAAACATACCGATGCGATATGTTATATCGTACACACCAAACAATTTTTAATATTTTTTAATTTTACCAATGTTGTACATTTATCATATGCATCGGTGCATTTCATTGTATAACGCACCGGTGCTTACAAACGAACAAAGTAACTTGGTGCATTTAAACAACTCGAACACACTAATGGACTAAAACACAAAAAAGCACAGGTTCGTATAAGATTTGATAGTTCTCGGTGCACATATAAACAATTGGCATGCACCAGTGCGATAAAAAGATGAAAACGTACTGGATAAGCCGTCTTGGATGTGGACATTCTTATTTTTAAAATTCAATGATGCGTTTAATTTACATTGGAGTGTCGCGCCTGTCGTTTACATAAATGCATTGATGCGTAGTATTTGGGGAGATGCATTGGTGTGACATCAATTATCAAAAGCACCGCATATGATTATTTGAACAGTGGCTACTAACATTGTATTCAAATATATATATATATATATATATATATATAGATTATATATTATATTTTTTTAATTCCATTTTTATCTAAAATTGAAATATTTTTTATATTACTCTTTATTTCAATTTTAATTATTGTGTTTGTTTGGATTAATTTTTTATATCATAGATGTAAGCATCTATTGTAGTATTTAATTATCCATACATTTAATTACGAATGTGTCATTTCACATGTAACATTTGACAACAACATTGAAGAATGCAATAGAATACAAAATAAATTATTATATATCAATAAAGTGCCTTTGTTATACAAAATAGGACAACATAGAGATAACAATAATCAAAATGTCAACATGCATGTAATTGTTACACTTATTGGTAACCTGTTGTTTTTCAATTCAGACACTATGTCTAGTACATTATTATACAAAATGTATGATTTTCACAGACAATTATTTCAAAATATACAGCAAGCTACAATAGCTTGCATTAACATCAAAATTAAATACGGATCATCATTCTTCGCTGGAACTATTATTGCTGCCCAACCCACTTGCATCAATTGGGTTTTTTGGCCGAATCTTTTGTTGATTGGCTTGATTGTTTTCCTCTTCTTCAGCTTCAATTTACAAACATAAAAATAAAGTGTATTAAGTGTATCTACATTGACGGGGATAATGAAAAAAATAGATAGTATACATGAATGTAAATTGAAAAAGCAGCATACCATAGAAATAATTGAGTGATGAATGATAAATATTCTTTCAAAACCAAATATCATGCCTTCTATCAACAAGACTTCTATTGGATCCACTCCATACTGTTTTTCCTACAAGTTTTGTGCCCTGTCACAAATCCTAGATTTAATATAAATGATTTTTGTTGTTTTATTAGTTATAAAATGAGAGAAGTAAAACAATATAGATACTTACAAAATCCACAATTAATTTTTTATACGCCAACATATACTCACAACCCTTACTTAACCCAATGTCAATTAATTATTTTGATGGCTCCTTTTTGTATGTTAACACATGTTTCAAGATATCCAAGGATTTCCAGTGAAAACAAAAAAAATATACAAATCACAACCACTACAAAATATTAATTTCTTATAATGAAATCATAAATACTCACAAACTTTGTTATCGTTGCTTGAGCCACTTGCATCAATTTGGTTTTTTGGCCAAATCTTTTGTTGATTGGCTTGATTGTTTTCATCTTCTTCAGCATCGATTTGTAAACATACAAATTAAATGTACTAAGTGTATCTACATTGCCGAGAATAATGAAAAAAAAATAGATAGTATACATGAATATAAATTGAAAAAGCGATGTACCATAGAAATAAATGAGTGATGAATGATACATATTCTTTCAAAACCAAATATCATGCCTTCTATCAACAAGGCTTCTGTTGGATCCACTCCATACTTTTTCCTTGCAAGTTTTGTGCCCTGTCACAAATCCTAGATTTAATATAAATGATTTTTGTTGTTTTATTAGTTATAAAATGAGAGAAGTAAAACAGTATAAATACTTACAAAATCCACAATTAATTTTTTATACGCCAACATATAATCAAAACCCTTGCTTAACCCAATGTCAATTAAATCTTTTGATGGCTCCTCTTTGTATGTTAACACATGTTTCAAGACATCCAAGGATTTCCAATGAAAACAAAAAAAATATTCAAATCAAAACCACTACGAAATCTTAATTTCTTATAAAGAAATCACAAATACTCACAAACTTTGCTATCAACCCCTTTTTTCCTTGTCGTCTTGTCTTGTGTGCTAAATGGGTTCCATTTTGTTTTATTTTCCGCAACAAAACAATTTAAAATTAATATTTAATGTTGAATTAATTAATGAGATGTACATAATTCTTAAAATCAATAATTTCATACATTTGAAGCATGTTGTTGTTGATATGGGTCCTCCTGCAATGCAATTATGTCCATTTCATTGACAATCTCCTTGTACACTTTTTTGGACATCCCTACTGGTACATTTCACATATCACCTCGTTCATCCTTTGGGATTTTCATAATATTCCTGGAAATGTAAAATGACATTAAACTATTTTTTGTTGATAGGAAAAATAAATATAGCAAAATTAAAATTATTGAAGGAATGTCGCTTTGTAGTAGTTATAGATACATATTCTACATAAACATATTGTTTAGGAATATTAATTTTTGAATGATTCTTTTTTGTTGTTGTATGTTTTTGCTATTGCAAGTCTGACAAGTCTCATTGATCATTGCTCTACAAACACCTCTTGTAGTTTACATATGACCTGGTTTTTCGAATCATTTGATTATTTTCTGTATTGTAAATGAAAAGCACATCTGTACTTTCTTTCCACTATATTCCCCATAGTATTATAAAATTCTTTGCTCCTTCTATTAACTTCCAACACCACTCCAGATGAGCTAAGGACCAATTGATCATCATTTGCATCTTCCATAATTTTGTTTTCTTATGATGATATTGACTTCTATTGATGTCAATCCATGCATAACATTCAACATATGTGAATTATATTATTTGAAACATATTAGTGAATAAATTATTAAGTACATTATTACTCAAAGTTGAAGAAACAATGCATATTGACTTATTTTTTATTCACTTGATTCACCCCTCTACAACTTTTCCATCAACGTTTTACACTCTTCTGGATTTAGATTGGTAAGAATCTTATCAAGCTTCCTCATTTTTTGGCTCTGCATGTCACATATTAACCAATACATATTAGTTAACTTTAGAAATAATTCAACAAGGTTAATTTAAATGCACAAATCAATTAAAATTACTTGCCTTCTTCGTAATTATGGATGTGCTTCCATCATGTTGACTAAAGTTGTTGTTCATTTAACTCATAACATGCATTTTCTATCAATAAACAACATGGACCATTAAATAGAGAAGCCATCAATATATTATACAAATAAATTACAGACCTTCAAAAAAGAAAACAAGTATGATACTGTTGCATTTTATCACATAAAACACACGGTGCATGTATGTACCTAAATGCACTGATGAGTTATGAACACAAGGGCACCATGAATGGATGAAAATTATGTAATGTTTTAAGAAAATAAAAAATGATGCGTTCTTGCAATTAGAGGTGCGATATTTGTATATACGCACCACAAATAGAGAATCGAGAAACAAAAAAATAATTTTTGTGTTTTTATAAAATAGAACATCATGTGTCGTATATCATGTCTGGTCCATAGCGGATAGAGAACCAAGAAACAAAAAAATGATTTTTATGTTTTTATAAAATAAAACATCATTTGTCGTATATCTTGTTTGGTGCACTTTCATTATACCACCACCAGTGCGTTCATGTAATACAAATGCATCGATATTTATGCAAGTGTTTTTTTATTAAAAAAAAAATAGAAAACTTACCATAGCCGACATGGCTACGGATTCAACCCAAAAAGTGGCCCCATCTCACTGTATGCTTTCTATATATACTCACAAGCTTAGAAAATCTAAAATCCCTAAAAGGTGAAATCGTAATTGTGTATAACAATAGAGGGATTTAAACCCTAATGTAAAATTTTGCAGCCACATTAGTGAGAAAATAAGGGTTGCAACATTGAAGGTAAGTATGAAGTTTTTTTTTTTCTAAATCTAGTTAAACTCTAAATAAGATAATAAGATCAACAATAATATTTACATACTTGAAATTTTTACCATGTAGGGTTTTGCTTGATTCACCATGCCTAACAAATTTCAATCCTCAAAATAATCCAGTTGCTCCAAACTCCTTCCACGTAATTCTCTCTTCCAAAACTCTCCCCTAAAATTTTCGGCAAAAGAATGAATTAATGTATAGGTTTTTTGCTTTTAAACATAATTTATATTATTTTTTGGACTTAAAATAACTGCCTTTTTTCAGTTTACGGAAAAAATAGTTTGTGCGATTGTTTTTTTAATTTTGATTTTTCGGTATTTTGGTGTGCTTGTGGTCATATATGAAACGCACCGGACCTCTGAGTTTCAATGCAACACTAGCAACATTAAATTCAACAACTTAAAAAAATCACATGCCACGGTGCATGTATAGTTAGGACGCCCCAATGCACTTATGTGCATGAAATGCATTGGCTTGAAAAATGTTGTAAAATGCATGTATAAATATCTTCCACCAAATGTAGCGGATATTTTCTATCGTAGGGGATTTTGCGGATGTTCTTTCACTGTGCATTTATAGTTTTTAAGCATCAGTGTGGTTGGTGTATGTGAGCGCACCGGTGTGGTTGGTATATGTGAGTGCACCGGTGCGTTTGGTGTATGTGAACGCACCGGTGCATGTATACTTGAATAGACACACTGGATCAATTTGTAAATCATGTGGTTTTATGTATCCACTTAAAATTATATATTCATCGCAAATGTTATTTTAGTATTCAACCACACTAATTACAATATTTCATACAATATATATGTTGCTTAAACTCACCTTATTCTTACAAAATGGTTTCCAAACTATATTGGAAGTTAGATTGTAATATAGTTCTTCAACCAAATTTAGGATTGTAGAGACGTATATTGATTGTTGATTTGGATCAAATGCAAAGGGCGAAGTTTGTAGTATCAAAAGGACAATTCTTCATATTCCAACTCAATCCATCTTGTTCAAAGTTCGACGAGTTCTCCCTTTCCATCCCCGGTAAAATCAGGTTGTATTTATATTTTGACTTTTTATTTGAATTTATGTTATCCATGTGAATCTAAATATCAATTTATTCTTTATTGCAGGATATCGAATCAGGTTCGAGTTTGGATGCACAAGACATTCCACCAGTTTCAAAATGTCAAAAGCTCTTATCAGGAGCAAGATACTGCAAGCAGTTCATAGATGAAAATGGACAGCCTCTTTACCCCGCCAATTGTAACATGGCATCTTAAATCCGCATTCATGGTTCATCGATGATAATATGTCATGAGCTAGAACTCTTTTATGACACCCCAGTAGTTTGTGGTTGTTCAAAATGTCAAGGGTTGAAGGAGAACCCTCGGCATGTCACATTCACCCATTACACCAAGGATATATTTCCCAATGTTGATGTTCTAATACCCCCTACTGTAGTAAAAAATCCAATAGGTAATATAAAAAAGACATGCAAGAACAATTACCTATGCTCATTTTTGAAAAATTTGAAAGCCAAAAAAGCTATGTCTCATCCTAAATTGATGAACCCCTTTGCTTATGTTCGGTCAAATGAAAGTTCTAGTGATCCAAAGTATGATATGAATGCCACCCAACCCATCTCTACTAGAAGATCTAGAAATTTGCATGAGTTGAGAGAAAAACTATCCAATTACACACCAAATTCCATCTGATTGTTGGAGGGTAGTGATGATTTCTTCCTTCCCGTGAATTTGCAAAGCAAATATCAAACTTATTACGAACGCTCTTTGTATGGTACTTGGCTGTATTCTATACATGTACCTAATGTTGGAACCGAAATCTCCTTTTGTGGTAATCATTTTATGATTTCCAAGTCTAATATAGATGCTGCAAATCTTGGGTTGTTTATCCTTTCACATGTACTCATTCCTCCCAAACAGTCAGTAGCACTTATGCCATTTTGCGGTTCTATCTATTGTCGGTCTGATTACTTGAACACTTTTAAATACAAGGATAGCATTCCCATGTATAGTATGTGCATGAATGGTTATGTTCCTAGAAACTTTAGCAAGAATAACTTGTTATATATAGATGGTCGTCCACGCACTGATGGAACATTGCAGGGTTCATAAATAGTTCTAGGTGCTCTTTATTTTCCGCAAAGTGTTCATTTGAGGAACACTTCAATGACCATGAGTTCTTTATGAAAAGGAAAGCATCCATATTTTAAATTGTACATGCAATATGTAGTTTGTCTCTTGGTTACGAGTTGTTAATAAACTATAACTTTCGTAGACCACTAACCGCTCATCAGATATGCCTTGCATTGGGATCACCCTCATATGTTCCCTTGGGGCGTAAGACAAAAAAACATTGATTAATTATATTTGTTAATTTTCAATGGGAGTCATGTTAATATATTACTCAATTTTAAATTATGTTTTATAAATTGTTAATTTAATTTATAAATTCAATTTGAAAATGTGTTTGTCATTTTTAAATTTTTATATTTAATGTGGAATTGATGTTAATTTACGCTCAATCTGAATGTTTGCTTTATAAATTGTTTGTAGCTTAACATTTTCTATTAGAAATGATTCTCGCGCTTCTTTAATAATTGTTTTGTATAATTCTAGATAACACTAATTGCAGTGCGCTTACTAACATTGTCGATGTAAAGTTCAATATTTTTGAATTCAGGATTCCGATGATGAGAAACCTGCTTACCATCTTTTGTTGCACCCCAGTATAATGTCAAATCGAGATAAGGATGAAAAAAGAGTGCAACTTGGAGAGGAAGCATACCAAGCATGGTTGAATCAACCACCTATTCAATTTCCAATTTGTCCATCCTCACCAATTAGGAATTCCTAAAGTAATAGTAGTTCTTCACATGTTGGAAATGGAGGAAATGGAGTAGATGTTGGTATGGATGAGTTATTATGACAAAGGAGTGCCATGAATGCAATGTTGTTACATACATTCCAAGACAATGAGCTAGGGGATGATGCTCATATCACTAAAGTATTAAATTGGCTTCCACCACACCTCTCTTTGAACCTGGCCAGTCAAAGTCTATGCAATTGGGAACAACAATTTTATGGCATGTTAGACGCATGTTTCTCAGTAATGTTGAGGTAACTGACTATCAACTACATTATATTTTGAGGAATCTTGTGACACACTCATCAATGAAAATGGTCAATTTTATAAACGTTAAATGACATTGTACATGTGTATTTCCCACTAAATGTAGGTTATTCAAATATAAGGTACTTCCGAATGATAATGTCTTTCTCAACAGCTGCGAAGAGTCAAATAAAATGTTGAAAATGTTGAGTGTTGAGTACATATCATAGCGTGCGTGTCCCAATGATTGTATTCTATATAGAGGCGAATATGCAGACAAAGAGATATGTCCAAAATGTGGGCATGAAAACTACAAAGAATTGAATAACAAGGCTAAAGCACATGGTCCTCCTCATAAGATAATGAGGCACAGGCCTATAATCCCAAGTATTCAAACGCTCTTTCATTGCAAAGAATTATCTATGTTGCAGGGATGGCATGCATCGCACCGAAGTGAGGAAGGAGTTATGTGACTCCCAACAGATTCAATTTCCATGAAGCATATAGAGGATACATGGCTCGATAAATTCAAGGATGAAGTACACATCCTCTAATTAAGCATAGACATTGATGGCGTCAACCCATATTCCCAACCAAAAACCATCTATATTGTTTGGCATGTAGTAGTGATCAATAACAATATCCCCCCATGGTTGTCTGTGAAGAATGAACATCATATGTTGGCTCTTATAGTCCATGGTAGAAGACAAGTGAAGAATATGGATGTTTACCTGCAACCATTGATCGATGAGTTCAAGGAATTATGTGAAGGGATATGGGTATATGATATGTCGAGACCCACCCCATCATAGAGGATTTTTATGTTGTATGGCATATGTGTGTACTGTAATGTCTCCATTCAAATAAATCTCAAGAAGAGAAAATTCCACCAATCTACTAGTTTCTTAGGTTGGAGTGGAAACATTAGATTTGGAATAAGGAGACTATAAAACCCCAAATGGACTTTATCTTGAAAAAATATATTAAATGTGGAATAAATAAATATTTAAGATAGGAAAATAAGGTGGCACTTGGTCATGAGGGCACATTGGAGGTGTGGGGCCCACTCAAGCAAGATTCCCCATGCCACATGGCATTCCAATCTCACCCATTCAAATCTAAGGTGGATTCCAATGTTCATGGGGGATTTGGAATGGAATAACACTTGGCATGACTCAATGAGGTTGACATGGAGAGGAAGAGTAACTCCCATGGAAGAGGAAGAGTCATTTTGGAGCTATTGGGACACTTGGGCTAGATTCCCTAACTTCTATGACAACAATGATGAATATTCTATGACACTTATGACAAAAATCAGACCTGATTGCTGACATATGACATATATGACATGTCAGGGCTAAAAGTATCCTCGAAGAGGGCACACAAGGGAGTTAGGGAATCCAAAGAGTCACCCATTCGAATTGAGTGAAGGAGGAGGCTAGGAATGGAGGGACAAGTGGCACACATTGGAATCTCTTCCCAATTCTAGTTGGCATGAAGCTCATGGATGGAATTCGAGCTAAGGAGGTCTTTGGAAGTTTATAAAATTCAAGAACAAAGAAGGGGAGTAACTTTTGATCATTTCTCATTTTGCATATTGGAGAGCATGGCTTGTCCATGCTTGTGGAGTGTTTACTCTACATACCTTACTACCAATTTTGAGGGTGAAAGATTCCCATCCTGATTGGAAATTGGAGAGGTCATTCAAACCTTTCATTTGGATCTACAATGGAGTCATTTGCTTCAGTTTGAAGCTACAGGGCTGCTCGTGACATCCTCTTCCTTAACTTGTTTCCACACCTTTCTCACTTTTCTCTTCATATGTTGGCTCTTGGAGGAAGGGCGCACTTGGTGAGATGACGATCTATTTGGGGGAGATATTGTGTCCCCATTTATTTGTAATTTTATGTATTTACTCTGTATTTTCTGCTCAGAATATCCTCAAGTCTAAATACTAAGTGAAACTATGTCAAAATACCAAGCAATGTATAAATAGTGCCATTTTCCTCATATCTTATTATGAAAGATTGAAGTTGCTTTATTTTGACTTGTATCATCTCATCTCTATCATTTTTATGATGTATGGAGAGTCATTAATGCCTTGAAGAATTTTCATATACATTTCATAATCCTTTCGAACATAAATATCGAATTTCATAGCAAGTGGTGAAGTTTCCTATCATTCCCCTCTATGTGAAGACATGTCGATAAACCCATGATTTAATGGAGTTTAAAAAGCCTTTAGAAACTGATTGATGATGCATTTTGGAGCCCATTTAAGTCCTTTAACAATTCCATGTCTCTGTTATAAAATTTGAGAGGATCATATTGCATTTGGAAAGCCATTTTTGTCCCCTACCCTTGGGGGTTTTGAACCTCGAATTGACTAGTAAATTTCCCTAATTTTCCCTGATTGTAAATTAATGTTGTCGAAGTATTTTGAGAGTGTCCAAGCATCATTCAGCCTCATTTTTATGTATTAATACCTTACAAACAAATTCATACCCAATTCAAAATCATTTGGATCCATTTGGAATCATTTGAGTCATTACTAGTCTAAGGGTCGAATTGGCCAAAAATTGCAAATTTTCCTAATGTTTACAAATTCATTAAAAGGGAAACTACAAGTGGTATCAGAGCATGCTCCTTGAACCTGATGTGGATGAACATTCATGAGGACAAGAAGTCATAAAAATAATATCCCACCCTTAGAAACTGAAACTGAAATTATTTTTGGTGAAAGAGAAGAAGAAGGAGAAGAAGTGCATTCTTTTGAAACCATGATTAAATATGAGAAATGAACCTCAAAGGAGAATGAGGAGTTTAGTAAATTCATGAAACCATTCTTTGAATACATGAAAAATCAGATCATGAAAGGGTTTGAATTGTTGGCTAGTCAAATTGGAAGAAAAGTGGCTATAGTTCTTCTTCCGAGGAAAAGAAGGCAATGGGTGGAAACATTTTCTCAGAGACAAGGCCTCATAATAGACCTCATGTATTTCAGAGTTCACTAAGGGATACTACACCTAAATTTATTGATTCCAAAGAATATCCTAACACCCAATATGATATGCAGGAATTTATAACAGAATGGAAGGAGTTGAGTGAAGATTGTAGAAGAACCCTACCATTTGATCAATACTTTACCGTTGCAAACAAGCTCAAAATGAGGGGAGGTAATACGACCCCCTTTCAAAATAAATAATTGAATTATACCATAGGTAAAATGCCTTTCAAATAACTAGCACAATTGAAGCAAATTGGAACCCCAGCTGAGTACATGTTGGAATTCCAAAAACTATCAGTTAAGGTGGATGATATATCTATGGTCAGATTAGTATTTCTCTTTACTGAAGTTTTGCTTGAACTTTGAAGGGTTTATTTAAGGCCCACAAACCTACTTCATTGAAAGATTCCATGAACTTGGAAAGAGATCTGGAAAATTTGCTACCCAAGACAAGGTTTCCTCCCAAGCCCAACTTTCCTTCCAAGTTCAAATTTGAATAGAAGCCATGGAAAAAAGATGAATTTTGAAAGTATAATAAAGAGGGACCAAGCAAGGAAGAACTCAGAATAAAGAAACTATGTTACACATGCTTCCAACCATGGGTACCAGGGCATAAATGTGCTAAGGGGAAAGCACAATACATTGAAGTATTTTCGGATGATGATGAGTATGAAGGGGGTATGGAGGAAGAAGGAAATATTTTAGACCAAGAAGAGGGATATGACACAACAAAATAAGGGAAACAAGAATAATATCATCCTTCACCTGACAAAGGGAGAATGGCAGCACTTTCAGGAGTGCCTCATTTTCACACCATTCAATGCAAGGGAGTGGTACAAGGAAAAAGGGTTTCAGTATTGGTAGATGGAGAAGCCACACATATATTCATTGATGCATCCATGGTGGAGAGGAGAAATCTACCTATTGAACCATTTGATGGCTTCACAGTCATCATTCTAGGTCACAATACTATGGAGTGCAAAACATGGATTCCAAAGCTACAACTCACATAGGTAATTACACATTTTTTTATAAATTTTATGTGGTTGATGTTGTTGATACTAATGTGGTCTTGGGAGTGAAATGGATGTACTCTATAAGGGAACATACAGTGAACTATCAAATCCCTGAAATCAGATTCAAATATTTGGAAGGAAAACAAAGGGTAGTGAGAGGAATGCATACCTATCCGAATCAAGTAGTGTCTTCCCAAAGTATGAGGTTTATATTGAGGCATGTGGATATTGAATGTTGCATCACTTCCCCCAAGCCAAAAATAAATATTGCATAACATCCAAGGGAGATAAGGAAGCTACTATAAAAATATGAAAATGTTTTTGGAGACCTACCTCCTAGAAGGCCACCTAATAGAGGAGTTGAGAACAACATTGTTTTGGAGGTGGAAACTTCACCTATACAAATACCACCATATAGAAATCCAAAAAAGTTCAGAGATGAGATTGAGAAGGCTATTTAAGAGATCTTGGAATTGGGACTCATTAGACCAAGCTCTAGTCCCTATGCTTCTTCATTTGTTTGGTGGAGAAAAAAGATGGGACCTTGAGAATGTGCATTGATTTTAGAGGTCTAAACAAGAAGACAACTAAGAATAGATATCCCATCCCTAGAATAGATGAGCTCATGGATGAGATACATGGAGAAAAATTATTCTCCAAAATTGATCTTAGATATGGTTACCATCAAATTCAAATGAAGATGGAGGATGTGCAGAAAACAACTTTTCGATGTCACTATGGCCATTTCGAGTTTCTTGTCATGCCTTTTGGTTTGACCAATGCTCTAGCCAAATTTCAATCATGCATGAACCAAATATTTTGCAAGCAGCTCTATAAGTTTGTTTTGGTTTTCTTTGATGACATTTTGATTTATAGTAAAACATGGAAGGAACACTTGCATCATCTAGAAGTTGTCTTGAAAATTTTGCATGAATAATCTTTGTTTGCTAAGTTGTCCAAGTGTGAATTTGGGTTGAAAGAAGTTTTATATATTGGGCACATCATTGGAAAATATGTGGTGAAGGTACACTTGGAAAAAATAAGAGCTATCCTTGAATGGAAATCACCCAAAAGCATCACAGAATTGAGCGGCTTCATTGGAATATGCACTTACTAGAGAAAGTTTGTGAAGGGGTTCTCAAAATTGACTTCTCCACTTACTGATTTGACCAAGAAGAATGCTTTCAAATGGGATGAAGAGGCTGAAAATGATTTCCAAAGAATGAAAGAGGTAATGAGTAGTTGTCCAATACTTGCATTACCTGATTTTTCTAAATCATTTGTCTTGGAATGTGATGCATCAGGAGAAGGAATAGGGGCGGTCCTAAAGAAAAATCAACACCCCATATATTTTGAGTAGAAAGTTGTAGCCACATGAGAATCTCTAATCCATTTATGACAAATAAATGTTAGCCATCATGCATGCCTTAGCCAATTTTAGGCAATACTTGGTGGGAAACAAGTTTGTGGTCAAAAGTGATCATAACATTTTGAAGCATTTTCTCACACAAAAGGACCTCAATGAAAGGCAACAAAAGTGGGTAAGCAAAGTCCAATATTTTGATTTTGACATTGAATATGTAAAGGGGAAGAATAATATTGTAGCATATGAATTATCTAGAAGACCATCATTTTCCCTTATGGATATTTCAAAAGATTGGAAAAATATGCTAATAGTTGAATATGCCAAAGATAGTTTTGCTTGTGATGTGTTAGATGGATTCAAAGGTGATGATAGGTACAATATTTTAAATGGTATAATATACTATAAGGATATAATATACTTGTTTCATGGTTCGAATCTCAAGCACAAGATTTTGAAGGAAGCTCATGATTCTCCTATAGTGGGTCATCCTGGTTTTTTCAAAACATATATGCAAGTAAGGAAAAGGTTTTTTTGGAAAGGGCTGAAAGAGGATGTTCTAAAATATGTGAATGAATGCAAGTTATGTAAGCAAAAAAAATATGAACATACACACCCTACTGGTCTATTACAACCATTTCCCATCCCAGAAAAAAATGGGAAATCATCTCAATGGATTTTATCACAGGTTTCCCAAGGCTTTGGGTAAGGATTGTATTTATGTTGTGGTGGATAGACTCACCAAATTTGATCATTTCTTTCCTATTACATCATCTTATACTTCTGCACACTGGGCTAATCGATTCTTTAGAGAAATTTTCAGATTGCATGGACTTCCCAAGAACATTGTGAGTGACAAGAATAGCAGATTTATGAGTGCTTTTTGGCAAGAACTATTCAAGATGGTGGGAACTCAATTGACTCCAAGCACAAGATATCATCCTCAAACTAATGGTAAAATAGAAAGAGTGAACCAATGGTTGGAGGTGTACTTGAGGAACTATGTGGGTGAGCAGCAGAAAGCATGTAATACCCCTACCCTGCCTTGGTATTTGTTGGCCTCAATGTAAATATTGTGTTTGTGCAATGTGTGTTGATACTGGTGTGGAGATCAAGTCCAAGGCCCCACTAGTGGATTCTTAAGGTTTTCTTTCATAGGCAAGTATTTGATAGTGAATCTATGCATGTGCTATTAAGCCATGAAATTTTATAATTGATGTAAATGTTTAATATTGCAATGAAATACCCAAAACTGGTTAAGTGAGGAAGCTAATGAGAAGTGGGAGAAGGTATCTACTAGGGATAGGTGAGGGGGTTGTGGGATGGTGACACATTCTACCACTTGGGCAAGAGTAACCGATTTGATTCCCTGTAAGGGTACATATTCAATTACAAAACGTGGAGAAAGAAAGTTGGCGGAGGATATTCGCAGAAGATAAAAACAATGCTAAGATATGAGAAGAGGGGTTGTTCATTCGGGGGTTCATTCATGTTGTTCATGGAAGGGAATCTTGAGAGGGAGTGACCCATGAGATAGAGGAAGAAGATGAGATCTCCTAGGGGAGTCGAAGTAGTGAAGCTGAATTCAATAGGAATCCCATGTGTGTGCCTTATATTTGAGTAGATCCCTAAAGGCAATTTCGAAGGTGGACTACATGGAGTGAATAGCTTGAGGAAGCTGTGTGAATCCCAGAATCGACAAGCACAGAGTCGAGTTGAGGGACCAAGATTAGTCCGCAACCTTGGAATGAACCAACAAGTTTAGTAGATGTAAAAGATTATTAGGGTTTAAGGTTGGGAATGCTTGATAAACCCAGTGAAGACTATGATCTCATAGAATTAGAAGTTGGACCTTCTTATTCATACTCTAAATAGCACTGGAAGGGAAGGGGCCTTAAGGGACTGTGTAGCAGAGAAGAGGGCCTTTCTTGTGTTGGGTGAGGTGGATAATGTGGGTTCCTTATCTACTAATTGAATGAGATGTCTGTAGCTCTGTGGTTGAGATCAATGGATTAGCAATATCCTCTTTGCTTCCCTGTATGCTTGATAAACCCAACTACATGTTTCTTTAGCATGTGTATGCTTGATCAACCCAATGGGTGGCTTAGCATGAGTATGTTTATGGAATTGCTTGACAAACCCAGTTATAGGCTAACTTAGCAATGAAATGGACCTTGACTGTTAGAGAGCCTACCTAGCCCTCCTTAGTGGATACATAGCCCAGCTCAGGGGTGGTATCTCAGCTGAAAAAGTATAGGATGGAGAGAGACCTAAGGTTGGGTCGAACGTGGGTGTAACGTTGCTCTCACTTAGCAAGTTCCTGGGGAAACTTAAAGATACAAAGATAAGTGTTCTGTGGAATGAATGATGTTATTTCATATGTTATTATTATGTTGTTTTACTTAAGCTGTTGAATGAATATTATATGAATGTGAACAATAGGTAGACCATGTGTAATCCTGAGTGGAAGGCTGAGTGCTGGTTGAATGCTTCATTTAGTGGCATGAGTTTAATGCATTGCTAATCGTACATGTGTTATATGTTTGGTTAGCCGTAACTTCTTTTATTATATGTATTTTGTTATGAGATACTTAACCTTGTAATGGACTACTTAGCCTCACTTAATCATGGGAATGGTTATGTGGCCTGCGGTATTCTTATCCCTCCCTGAGAGTTAGAGGAAAGATGGGTTATGGAAGGAGACAGGTAGAGACCTATTAAAGGTTGGAAGATACCTTAGAAGTTTTATACAATAAAGAATTAAATGAGGAGGTTAGATACCTCAACTGAGCAGTGGGTTGTAACATTGAATAGATCTCTCCAATATCTTTCCAACGGCACCAACCTTTCCTCATTTGGACTCAGGATGAGGAAGTTATGCCTCTAAGAAGTTTGCATTGGTGACTTGCAGGAGAAGAGAAGTTGGAATTCCAAAATTTTGACTTCTGCAATGTGGATTGCGGATTGCGGAAGGGGAATTTTTCTAGAAGGTTGAAGTTGGAATTCTGCAATTCTGACTTCTGCAATGAGGATTGTGGATTGTGGAAGGGAAGTTTTCCGGAAGGTTGAATTTGGGCTTCCACAATTCCGACTTCCGCAATGCGGATTGCGGATTATGGAAGGGGAATTTTTCCAGAAGGATGAAGTCAAACTTTTGCATTTACGACTTCCTCAATGTGGATTATGGATTGCGGAAGTGGAAGTGTTCCTGAAGGTTGAAGTTGGATTTCTGCAATTCCGACTTCCGCAATGCGGATTGCGAATTATGGGTAGCGCAATTGCAGAAAGACACAATGTGGATTGAGGATTGTGGAAATACACAATTGTGGATTGTTGATTTTTGAAAGATGCAATGCAGATTGCATATTGCGAAAAGATGCCATGTGGACTACAGACCTGAGAATAATTGCGGAAGGGTACGTGATGGAAGCATTGGAAAAATAAAAAAGAGATCAGGGACTTCCGTTGCCTCTAAAGGACTCGGAGGTGATACGGGGATGTGATAGAGTTGTATCAGAGCTTAATTTACAACACTGGGGTTGTTAGGGCCAAACCATGGAAGAAATCGCACGCAAGGAAATACCCGTGGCACTGTTTTAACCTAGCAAAACTCTTATTTATACCTCGATGGTGAAATGAAACCCACACCAAAAAACCAATAAGATGAAGCTAGGAAAAAAGGACATATCCCACCAGGCCGATGAAAAAAATACAATGAAACACTAACAACACCAGTTAGCAAGAGAATACTCCAAATGCACTCACAAACATTCCTAGAGTTCACGTGACCACACAAAGTGTCTTTTCTTCAAAAGACTAAACCCCACCATAACATATAGAACACCCACAAACACCAACACCACTACAATCCCTACCCATTTCCATTTCTATTACACTACCAAACCACTATTGATAACATCAAAACAAATATCCAAAAAAAAAAATTCCACCAGAAGGCCAAGAAGACAAAGCCAACAAGACCAATAATAATAATACAATGGAACCTTAACACTGACACTACCACGAAGAATACTCTAGGATTAGGTGTAATCAACAATGTATGCCTATTCAATTCCCAAAGTTAAACCTGCACAAAATACCACACCAACCTAATAAACCAACTCAACTTTCAAAGAACATCACCCCACTAAATACAATGGAACCATAACACCCACACTATCGAGAATAATGCTCTAGACATAGGTAAAATCAACCATGAAACATCATTCAATGGTTAGAGTTAAACTCACAACAAGGTCATAAATTCCAAATCCCAACGTGGATGTCATCAATAGTGGGACGACTTAGAAATAATTTAAAAAAACAATTAAATATAGAAAATACAACATTTTTCTAATTTCTTATTCTATAGAAAATTTCATGGAGTGTTATTCCCTATTAGTATAGACATAATTAAACTATAATATCTATATTGAAATATAATTTATAATTAATTTGGCAATAAAAATCCATGTCAATTGAATGGACACCATATGTCTATTCCCTAAAATCCCAAACAACTTTGAACACCAAACCACATATAATATTATAATTGCATTGGACTTCCAAATAAAATGTTTAAATTTAATCATTTAAAAATATACAATTAATAGGTGGCATTTATCCAATCCACATAGGGTGCCAACCCTAGACATTCGTTGTGATGATCTTGGGACTCTTGGTGACACGAGGCAGCCCTCCTCTTCTCATGATTCCACCTTCTCCATGATCGACCAACATAGAACCGTACCTCACATTAATGCCCACACAAATGATTAGACACTCCACATTGATGCTTGTACACATCCACTTATCCTTATAAATGAGTCAAAATCATAGTAATATTGTTCCTTGAATGAACTCGAAGAGATCTTAGGTTGAGGTACAAATATTTGTCATCTTGGAATCTCTAGCCATTACAATGATCATAGTAAAGATTGTTCCTTGAATGAACTGGCAGAGATCTCAGGCTTAGGTACAAAGCTTTTTCACCTTGGCATCTCTAGCCATGACAATGATTGTAATGGATAATTATAGCACACAAATTGATTAGGGGTTTGGCCTGTATATGAGAGATTATCTCTCCTATGGTTGTTCCAACCGGCTCTATGGTTTTGTTATTATCCCTTAGAGAGTAAAGAGTGTGACTAGAAATCTGGTTCAAAGGAAAGGTGGTAATTATGGTGTTTGGTTTCTAATGGCTCATCATAGGAAGGGTGCAAAGGGGGTCCTCCACAACCCCAACTCCAATCACATCTCACATGTGAAGGGTTGTTTACACAATGTGGGCATGAGAGCCCTAAGAATTTTCAAACCACTATTAATAGAGAAAAGGTTGAAGCACAATTTGAGAGCCATTTCATACCCGAGGGTAATTATTAAACTTTTATCTATCAAACCTTATTCTTCTAATTCAATAAAAAATGGTTAGTGGCTCCAAAGACAAAGAATTGTTTTTAAACTTCTTCTTGATTGGGAGTGTTGCTCTATAGATTATATGGGGAAATTGGGGGGTTTGTTTTCTACTTAGAATCCTAAGATGGCTAATTTAATACCTTAGATGACTTGTACAAGGACACTTTGGAATGTCATATTAGGGATCTAGATCAAAATTTGAAGATTGTCAATTATTATGTTTCTTATGCTAGTGGAAAAACAATTTCTGGGGAGAGGTGGTTGATAGTGGACTTTCGAAGGATCATTCTTTGATATTGGGGGGGGTGATCTTAATATTACCACTTCTACAAGGGAATTCTTGGGTTACTATCCTCAATTAGATCCTTTATCGGGCCTATTCAACCAAATTTTCCAAGAAGAAAATCTAATAGATCTAATGCCTCTCCCATTAACCCCTACTTGGAGAAATGGAAGGTCAGGTTCTATTGGAGTGGCTAAGTGCCTAAAAAAATTCCTTATTGCTAAAAACTTCTTAGATAGGGTGGATAGATACAAATATTGGACTATTAATGTTGGTATTTCTGACTTATGTCTATCTACCTAAGTATGTAGGTTCTCTCAAACATGATTAAATATCCTTTCAAATTTAATCACTCATGGATTAAAGAGGAAGAATTCATTTCTTTGGTGAGGAATAAGTGGAAAGACATGTCTCGTGTCTCTGAAGGATCCTTGATGCAACAATTCATTTTAAAATTAAAAGAAATTAGATATAAAGGTGTCCCATGGGAAGAAAAGAAAAAAAACATAAATGAATCAAGAGCTATCAAATATTGAAGAGAAGAGTCATTCATGTTATATAAAAAATTATTCATGGATTTCTTCTATAGTAGAGAAAGATCAGCTGGATGTCCTAGAATCTTGAAAAGCTTGAATTTTAAGGATTGACGAGGAAACTTGGAGATAGAAAAGTTGGGCCATTTGTCTTTCACAAGTGTTGTGCAAGAAAAATACCTTACAGTGAGGAGAAGACACTACCAACTTGGGTGGGGTGACAGGTAAATACATTCATTGTCTTGCATTAGTTACTACAAATGGAAAGATATCGAGATATCGAAAGAAGTACCTTTTTATCGACGACTGGTCCTAGCTTTCGCTTTATCTTCCACTATGATGAACCTGCAACACAAAGTAAACCTTCCTCAGTGTATCTTGACTATAATAAATATGATGAAATAAGAAACAACTTAATATCAAATAGAATCAGACATTAAACCAAATGAACATTCAATCCAAGAGACATTAGATTTGGGACGGGAAGGGTATTTCCACCTTTTATTGGCAAAGAAATGTAGATAAGTAAAGATATACCTGATCTGTCCAGACACTTCTACAACTAATTCCTGGGCTCCTGCTCTTCACAATGACTTGGGAATTCCTCTAGCGTAACAACAGTTAAATCATTTCTTCTAGGTCCCTCTTTCATGGATCCTCCTTGTATTTATGGGACAAGGTAGGCAGTTTGAATCAAGAGGTGGTTGACTTGGGAGGTTGGGGAAGGTGCAAAACCAAATTCAACTAGTCCCAATTCGTAATCTTAATATAGTTTTTGATTTCATATTAAGATGTGCACGGGTTTCATACAACCAGAGTAGCGCACAGTATGCAACTTTTGTGCTCTACAACAAGCATTTGCAACATTTTTAAGGGTGTGTGCTAGTTGTTCTTGAGCAAAGCAGCATTTAGAACACTGGTTCTCTGTACCAATAGTAGCACACATGTCATGAAATTAGTAGACAAAATAATATTTTCAGATGAAGAGTGTAGTTTTAGCAATAAGTCATTCAGTTCAACCTAGGTCTTCAATCCGTGGTGTCCTTTTGTGTGATCAACAGAGAAATGTGATCATGGACAGAGAAGTGCATATTTGACCTATAACATATGCCCCCTAATGTGTGAGGTCAGAGGGAAACAATGGCCGAAATACATTTTATTCCGAGTCAAAGGAGGAGCAAGAAACCACAGAACCAAGTCACAAAAGTACCTAAAACAATGATCAAGGTCAGCGAGCAATTACAATCTTGACATCATATAGATGTGTAGCATGATACAACATGATCTCTGATACATAACTAGGAGATGTATTTATGGCATGGCCATTGAAATACAAGCGTGGATCCATGTCAAAATGAGAGATCACAGCCATAACAACAAACTAGATCTATGTCTCATGAAGAGCCAAAATGAGTGAGGCTTAGTCTTGCACAACTTGGGTGATAACATAAATATGGTGATACTATCAGAGTCCCAAGGTCTCCATCAAAACAACGCAAGGTACAAATCCTAACCATGTGAATAAATAAGCCAAAGTCAAACATGGGGGGTATCATTTGATTACCGTCCATTGATGTATACCGTTAACAAACGTGAGGAATTCCATCAATAATGATAATGGGGTCCAAGGTACCTATTACGATCCAACAAGTGTGAATAAGTGGACTTGAAGTCGAACACTTGAGGAACCTGTCAAATAAGAGACATTAATGTATTCCCATTATTCAACAGTGAGGGAAACTGCCACTGATGACTTCAATCCCCAAGGTACTAATTGAAACTCTAAACTTCATTCCCAAAGCATAATGAGTTGAAGTCGATGGGAAGAAGTCTGTTGGAAGGGAGGCCTTAATGCATCCTCCATCATCCAACACGAGGAACACTCAAAAGGTATTGGCTGATGTGGAGTAGGACAAGTAACAAGATGAAACAAACTAACACTAGGATGGCCGACACATGAAGTCAAGGTAAACTGCAGAATGGCTGACACAGGCTGTATCCTTGAACAGTGAGCATGACACAAAGTGACTTAGGCATTTTTCAACATGAAGGGGAAGTGATATAAGCCTGCAATGTAGGAGACATTAACAAACCCTCCATATGATTGGAAGAATAACCAACCATGGGAGTAAAAACTTAGAGATCAGGTTCACCCTAAGGTCAAAAACTAAAACCCAACTGAAATGATATACTCAAATAGGTGTTGTGTTCAAACACATGACTGACTTAACTGCCTTTGAAACTTAAAAGGTGTGACATACGCTTGTCATCCCTTATTATTTTTGGTAAAAGAATGTCCTTCTTGTTGTTTTAATGAGTCGAAGAAAGAAAAATCAATAAGCCCAACCATGTAAACTTTTAACGAGCCCATGGGAGGAAGACTCAGGTTTTTCTTCATTGTTTACAGATTTCGAAGAAGAGATAGAAGAATACTATATAATATTGATCTCTGGATTTTAATATCGATCTGAGATCTGTTCGTGCTTGCCGGTGTTTTCAATTTTAAGGAGTCTGAAAAACTTAAACAATAACTCCATACACCTACTCGTGGATTTTAGTATCGAGCCCGGGTTGGTCTATGCTCGCCGGTGTTTTCCTGTTTATAGAGTCTGAAAAACATAAACAATCCTCTATATACCGTCTTGTGGATTTCACATCGATCCCAAGTAGGTGTGTGCTCGCTTGGTGTTTTCATCTTTCGAGAGCCTAAAAAACCTAAAGAAGGCTCCAAAAGTCCTTTTTCATACAGTTAGTCTCCTCCCCCGAAAAATTCTAAAACGATGAGAGAAGAACTCTTCTAGCCACGGATGACTAGTATTCCTTTTTCTTAAGTAATCCGCAAAAGTCCAAAAAAGGATTAAACTTATACCTAAGCAGATGTACCTTCAATTCCTTTAACGAGCTTGAAGAGAAAAAGTATGCTCGGCAATTTTGTTTAGTTTTTAAAATAGTCAAAACAAGAGCTTAAAACGACGTAAAAGACAACTTCTAGGATCGTAATTTCATGACCTGCCAAAGAATAGAATCTCAACAATCGAGTTAGTAGTTATCGACAAATTTTCTCAATGACATAATAATAAAACAATATGGCACTTATACTGGTCTATCAATAAAAAAACAAGTCATGTCCGGTTTAATACTTCGAACTTCTAGTGAAAATTTGAAATACATAGGTTAAATTTAACTCACCAAAATTTGTAGGTATTAGTGATTAAATAGAACATTTTAGAGACAAAATGAAACTATACACTTTTGAAAAAAGTGGGTAAAAATCAAAGTCAATTTGATATAAATAGTTTCAAACTGAAAAATCAAATATCACAATTGAAGTTTTTAGGGAAAATTGGAGCAAAACCTTGATCTTCCTCCGTTCGTTGCGATCAAACCAGACCACCAATCGATCTTCTACTTCCACCAAGTAAGTTATTTCCTCCCATACTTGCAATTTCATGTATTTTTTTGTCAATTTTTATGGTCAAAATCATTTTATAGCAATGCTTAAAACGCGTTTCTATGTGTGAGTTGTTGTGTGTGAGTAAAAGTAGCGCATTCTAGACAAATGTGCTAGTTTAGTTCAAACACAGCAACGTTCGGGCGTGACTGTGTAGTGCAAATAGTAGCGCACACTGTTGAAAGTAGGGTAAAAAATAAAAAATGACCAACATTTGATTGTTGCTTGGCAGGATGGTTCTCATATGGCATGAAAGGGAGCATGAGGACATGGATCGAGAAGCATTACAAGATCCATTGACTCTCCATGCGGTTCGAAGAAGTGGATTATTGAAATTTTATAGAATGGTCAACATGTGGGCACAAATCCGCTTTCTTGAGAGGCTTGTCCAATACTGGGATGCCAATGCATTGGTGTTTCCTATCGAGGGAGAGATACTAGAACTTACCATAGATGACATCTATTTTATCATGGGTCTCTCTCGGAGGGGAGAATTGGTGAACTTGAAAAGGTCCTCGCGCAATGTGGGTGCCTTGTCCGTGCAGGAGTATGTTAATGCATGCGGCCTACCAGGAACAGAGAAGTCCGGTAGTAAAATTCTTATCTCGATTATTGCAAGCTTCCCCCTCAAATTCATCGTGAGTATTCTTAACCGGATGGGAGGGAGTGCTACACAACATCTTGCTTCAAGACATTACATGCATATAGGTACCGAATGCCTACAAGGTACAATATATGACTGGTGTTCAAGTATTTTGGCGAACATGAAGCTTCAACTCTCGGTGTGTAAGACAGGGAGGATGAAGAACTTTGGGTATGGAAGCATATTGTGCACCTTTTTCTTTGAAAGGGTGCTTGCTATCAGTTTGGGCATGACCTTGCCCCCAGTCAACCCTCGTGAGCCAATGCTGGCCCATTGGGGTGAGATCTTCCTTTGCCAAGGTGGTGGCGAAAGCAACTTCTGTTACCATGAGGATTAATTATGGGGTTGGTGGGAAATACAAGTGCCAGCTCTTGAGCAGTTTCCATATGCGGGCATAGAATTCCGCCACGATCCTAAGTTGATCCTTCCTCCAGGAGCAGCCTGGGGAGATATGGGTATGTTTATGCTTTTGAAAAGTTATTTAATTTTTATCTTTTATATATATATATATATATATATATATATATATATATATATATATATAAATTTTATGATGAGTTTGAAGTACTGAAACAAAGTGTCATATGAAGATGTTGGACTAGTACGTCTTGAGGGACACCCCCATACTTTAGTGAGAATAGCGATAGTGGGTGTAGCTGATGCCATGCTGGGAAACAAAGAGGGGAAGATGAGTCGGTTGACTCATGACATTCCGACTTACAGGATCGAGTGGATGTCACTCGACATGCAGGAGAATGTAGTTGGTGTGTCCTTGGCTTGGATTAGGCTACTACGAAAAGTAGCTAGGCTGGTCATTTGCTATCGAGAGGCAGTAGAGGCAGATGAGGCCCCACCTTCTCCATAAGAGAAGGATATTCTATGTATATTTTTTAGGCCATCGAGCCCAAATTTGTATCTTATGACATGACTCTGTGATAGACTTATGACCCAAACTCATATTTTTTTTGATATGGATATATATACATTATCGGTTATTTACATGTGTATTATTGTGTTTTATGCATGAATTATTATGTGTGTGAATGATGCAAATCCCAATCTAAACATAGTTTGCAAATGAATCAGCTAATGCATTCAAGTTCCTTGGAATATGTTGATATGTGATATAATCAAACTATCTCTCGAGCAGCTTAATGCGCAAAAACTGACGTAGCAAAGTAGAATCTATAACCTAATAAACACCCATTAACTGAAATACAACTAACTATGAGTCGAGCCATACCTCCAAATGTGAAATGCCATGGAACAGAGCATCTCGGAGTAGCTCTATGACTGAACTGTATTCAGCCACACTATTCATTGTGGGACCTAAACAAACCCCTCCCGAAGAAACCAGTTGGCCAGTTTGTGAGTAAATAACCCAAGCAGTCGCAGCCAACTTACGGGTGTGGTGACTAGCGCCATTAGAAAACCCTATAAAGTTTTCAGTTGACATCTGAAACACAAAGAAATAGATGCATAAGACGTAACTACAACCGTAAACAAAACTAACTCTACAAAATGTACAGCTATAATACATGAAAAAGCATAGATGCTTAAGCGTAGTACTTCTTCAAGTAGGTTCGATGCCTAGAATCTCCTCGTAAGACAAGGCAACGATGTCATGGAATTCTTTAAAAAGATTGATATATAGAATGATCTCTTCAAGAGAACAGTCTACTCCAATAAAAATATTTTCTGTGACCCCAGGTTCGGTGAAAATGTTGATCGGGATGGTTCTAGATATATTCACCATATTCCCTTTGGCATAAACAGCTTGTGAAGTAGAAGGGATAGAGGAAAAATCAACACTCTCACCGGGTCTCGTAGAAAACTCACCTCTCTCTATCAAGTTTAGGACAGGAAGTAAATAGGACCTGGGGTGCAAATGTTCCCAAGGGTGATTCAGGCCCATCATAGCTTCCAAAATGGCTTCATCAGAAGGAAAAACTATGTCTAGACAATCAAAAGCGTGGGTAGAGTTGAGCGACCATGCAGGTGCATATTCCATATCTGATTCTGTAGATACCAATGGAGTCATGATATGTTCTATTGCAGTATGTTGTAAATCTAAGTAGGCCATCTCTGCAACCGATTGGGGCACAATTGGTTCTGATTTAGTAGGGAGAATCTGCGGATCTGTTGTTAAACCGACCGTGAAAGTCTCGGAAGATGAAAATTCTTCAAAACCAACAAACAGGGCAGGAGCAGGAAGGTCGAAAGTGCCCATTAATGACCGATAAAGTCCTACTCCCAAACTGTCACAAGCTGGGTGAGACTGATCAATCAATGGAATTGGTGAATCTGGCGAAGTCTGGTTGTTTCTCTGAGAGAACGAAAGTTGATCGACTATTACAATCTTTCCTTCATGAGGGAACATTACAACTCAGAAAACGACCAATGGAATGGCTCACATTGCATATGTCTAGCTCCTCCCTAACAACATGTTGTATTCAAGTGGAGCATCCAGAACTTCAACCTCTACAGCTACTTTCTTATTGGCAAGTTCGATTTCAAATGATGGTAAAACTCCGTCTGGACGGAAGGTTCTACCATCAAAAGTAATAAGCAGTGTGTTTGAGGGGGCTAACTCATGTGATCCCAAATCTTTCCAACAAGAAATGAACATTACGCACATGGATGCGCCTTCATCTACAATAGCTCATCCAATGGTTTTAGGACCATGAACTACCTCTATCTGGAGAGCGGTGTGATACGACAACTAGTATTTGATATCATTCATATCAAATCGAGCAGTCATGTTGGATGATTCCATGCTCCCAATCGCTGCCAAAAGTGCATTGCGTTGCAATGGACATCTTTGCAAGACTTCCAAAGTGGACATGGCACAGGGGGTTTGGGCTAGATCTTCGACAACATTGTAGATGGCAGCAACCCGTGCATTAGGATTGTGCGCATCCCATTTTAAGACACCTTTCGGGATCTTTGACAGCGGATCCACTGGTATGTGGAGAGGAGTGGAAGACTCATGAACATCTCTATCCTTGTGCTACAAATCAGGGGTATAGTTTCTTGCACGCATTTGTAAAAGTGCATCCAAGTTAACCATATTAATAAAAGACTGATCGGCTGAGGCACAAGAGGTGCCCCCAGCGTTGGAGGTTCCAGAAGCTGAACTTTGTCCATGAGGGAAAGGGTCTTTTAAGAAAACTAGTTTCTTTTTACGAATCAGCTTCTGGGCTTCTTTCATTAGAGGGCATTGATGGGTAAGCTGGTCCTCTTGACATAGCTTGAAAGGGAACTTCACTTTCCTTTTTTGCTTTTTACCCACCTCCGCATTTTGTGTGTTTTTGGGCTTTTGTTGGTTTCCCTCCCCTTTTTTTCCCTTTCTTTTGTTGTTGGGTTGCCGAGGGCCCTTTTGGTTTGTCTGTACTTGTTGTACAGATTTTTTTGTTGAAGGGGAGGATGCAATAGAAGTTACTTCTGCAGCAGATTGTTTGACTGACAAGGTGTGAACTTCCTTTGTTAAGGAATCAAACACTGCAGAGTCTACTGAACCCGCAATTCCATTAGCATGTGGTCCAGGTTTAGGTTTACCTAAGTCAATGTTAGACCTTGGCGCATCAGGAATAATCTCGTATAAGAGCCCAGACTAAGCATATACCGAGTCAAGCTGCTACGTTCTCAAAATGGCTTCCTCTTCGGAGGACACCCCTAAAGTTGCAGCTTCCTTAGAAATGTAAGGATAGAGTGATTTGAGATACCACTATTAAAAATGATGGAGGGATGTCATCTTTAATGATCCTCTTTCTCCTTCTCCACTCCTGAATGTGATCAGATAGATGAGTGGCTTTGTTCTGTCGAAAGGTCGACAGAAGGTCTGTGCTGGTGCCGTACTGGACAAGAAGTTGAAATTGATTCATAAAAACAGTAGCTAGATCCCAAAAGGTTCCATAAGCAGCTGCTAACAATTCAATATACCATTTGGTTGCGACACTTGTCAAAGTTCTTTGAAAGAGCCTCAACCTGATGGAGTCATCATTCAGCGAATTCAAGGAGCACCAGAGATGAAAAGTTATCACATGGTCACCGGGGTCCTCGCTAGTCTTACCTTCAAACTTCGGGATGTTTGAGGGAAACTTAGTGGAAACAGGTGGCCATGCAGAATCATGGCGCATGGGGTCGTTTGTGAGTTTCGAAAGATCTGGCAAGTTCAAAGTTGCCAGAAATGGTAAATGCGGTCATGCTGATGGCATTTGATAGATTGGAACCTGTTATTGGGTATTTCCCACTACCTGATTCATGTACTATTGGTTGGGGTTGCCCCCAGCCATCGGTTGTGAAGTGAATGCATTAAAATTACTCCACCCAAAAGAAGGCGAATTACTTCTCAGGGCAGTGGTCCATTACGGTTGGTTGTTAACCCCACCGTATTATGGATTAATAATATTACACCCTCCTCTATCAAACAAAGAGAAAGGGATACTCCCTGCAGGTATATTTGATGGATTAACATTGTAACCTGCATAGGGGTTAAATCCAGGCATAGTAGTAACAGACAGTGCCATCATCGTACCCATAACAGGAATAGATGCAGAAGGGATCGATCCTATAACGAAAGTGGAAGAAATAGTTTGAGTTACACCCTGGAATTGTTGTGTAACAGGAGACTGAGTGAAATTTACTGCAGGTATCCCTTTCAAAGGGACATTATTCGGTCCAAAAGTAGGGGTAGAAACTGAGGCAGATGTTGAAGCTAGTGAGCTCGGCATGCCTAGAGTACCAGCATTAAAACTAAAGGATTGAGTTGAAGTAGAAGACATCTGCAATGAAATCGATGTGGCAGTGTTTGTGAAAGAAGGATTAACAATCCTTGTAGACATAGAATTTGTGGGAGTTTGAGGAACTCCCTACTCATCTCCTGGGTTGGTCATGGTGTAACCAAGTGTAAACAAGTACGCACTGTACTCAGGTTGTTGAAATCCTGTAGGTACCAGTAATGGATTGTTGGGTCTAGTAAGAGGAGGGTTGAAATGGTACAAAACTCTCTAGAAGTTAGGTCCTCAACCTCTATTAGGCCTGGCCCAAGTGGGACAATTTTGAGCAAGAAAGATTTTGGAACTGCAAGCTGAGCGTAGTTCAGATAATAGTAATTTTGGTACAAGTTTTGGATGCTGCAAAGTTGCATGCAGTTCAGTGCTGGAGGAAGCTGCGAGGATCAGTATTGCAAGGAGGCGGTGTCGCAAAGTGTCTAGTCCACGATATGCTAGCAAACCAAAGTGTTGGACGGAGAATGGAACGTGTTTCGATTAGACCGTCGATGGTCTAGTTTTGGTAAAGATGCTCTAGGAGTGCTAAGTGCCGAGCAGGAGCAAATCGGGAAGAAAGTGACTGGTCGCACACGCAGAAGATGCCACCACTTGAACCAGTCGCACGAAACTGTAAGAGGAAGAATCGCTTGGTGAAAGAGACCTTTTGGCATGCACACAACAGGAAGGCCGATAGTGATGTGAAGCATGCGTGGAAGACCGCCACGATGAAATATTCTCTACCAGGTGCCAGAAGTCCAGTTTTGGGGAAACCGTGACAGTTTTGTAAACCTAAAGGTTTTTTCCTGCAAACTATAAAGACATGACCTACGAGCATGATCTATAAATAAGGGAAATTTTGTATGGGAAAGGGTTGTTGAACTCTCATTTTTGTTAAGCTTTGAATATTGTTGCAACTATTAAGCTTAGTGCTATTGTAAAGGCTCTGCAGCTGAGTGCGCAGAGACCTATCTGAGAGAGAAGAGCATCTGCATCTGAGTGCACAGACTAAGAACTATTGTACCCTTCCCAAAGACTAATTTAACAATAGTTCTTGTGGACGTATCCTACATCCAGGGGGTGAACCAAGTTAAATTTTGTGTAGTGTGATTCCTTGTATTTACACTTGTTCATTTGCTTAGTATGGATGCTTAATCCCGCAGTTATCTGTTATGTGATTGCCTTTGTATGTATTCGCCATAGGAATGATGGGAATAATATGTTAAGTAATACATGTTTGGATGAATATTCAGTATTCAGCAGTTCTAAGTCTTTGAATGCATGAATCTGTTGGATAATCACATAGTTAAGTATTGTAATTAAGCGTAGCGTTGGAGCGTGCAGTATTGGATGTTTCATTCATTTACATACACCATAAATATAATAATCTAAGTGTTATTGAATGGATAAATATTGTTAAGTAAGATTGATTAGAACTGATCAAGTCTTGAAGTAGACGTGCGGTCTAGTCGATGCATTGACCCCTTGGAGAGCGCTACGAAATGAGTTGTTGATAACTTGTCATCGTAACGTGGGAAGTACCCGATACCACGCAGACCTTGGATGCGCTGGTTGTGCAAGCATCGCAGCTTGCCGAAGTATATGATGCGAGGTATAGACTTCGCGTATTCTTTTGTCCACAGTAAGAGTCCCTTGTCACGCTGCCCATCCGTCCCTTTTACACTTGCATCACCAAGTTGTGGAAACATGATTTTGCAAACACCCCCTCAGCTTCACCTCGGGTGAGACCTCAGGCTGCTCGTAGTCTATTTCCTAAAGGGTCGTTGAATAGGGGTTTTGTTGGTTCCTTGAACCGCGAAGTACCTAGGTCTACATTGGAAACCTCTAGATCAGATATACGCCAACAAATGGTTATGTTGCTCGGTTAAGACCAGTGATGCGATAGTGTATTTGGAAAGTAATGTGTGACGAAGAATACTAGTTCCCATTGGGTTCAGACAATTGGCATCTCGAAAAGAAATAGATTTGGGACTGGTACGATAAGATCAAAAGAGATTTTGCAAAGATAGAGAACAGACACCCACGTCTCTTTGACGTACAGTGGTTGAACAGATATTTGTGGAAAGATATTCATGAGATATTCTGGGATTCATTTGGAAACGAGCTGCATGAGTGGATCTCGTGACTCGTAGAAAAGAAAACTTGTTTTCAAGGAGGAGTACCTACAGAGTGGACTCCAGAGATCACTGTGTAGCTCAAAGCAATAGACAGCCCACTATCGGGAGCTGTCGACTTTTGGGTTGATAGCATACTTGAAGGATTCGTAATAGACATTGTTGTAGACATGCTAAAATCCTACAGCCAAGCCGAAGCATACTTTTTTGAGGGATTCAGAGGTAAGTACCTGAACAACCTTAGTCTAAACATTAAAATGCTTTTAGCTGAGAAAGGTGTTCTAAGAGTGCAGTAATATTGTTGAATCTGTCATGGTAGAAACTATATTTCGTGACTCTGACGAAGAAACCCATAATCTAAGAAGTGGAAAGAGATACAAGTTTAATAAAGAAAAGAATCCCCGAGGACCTGGACTTCACCAGGATACCAAAATCCCATGTGACCTTAACAATCAGACCACGTCGTCATCAGCCACCATCCACCCTATCACACCTCAAAACCCATCGATTGCAGAAACCGTGCCATCCCTATCTCAAAACCCACCTGCTGCGAGCGTAGCGCAGCCCACCCCGCAGAATGTCGATACTGCTAGCACCGTAGGAATGGGTGCTTAGACCATTCCAACTCTGACTATTCCAGTTCAGAATACCTGGTCTCATAATATCCCGCAAAGCAGCACTATTCCAAATAATACCTTTTTTTTTCCGCTTAGAACCCTCCACAGAATCAAAACACTACTCAGGGTGCTACACAATCAGGAAGGAGAATGACAGATAATGATATAAAACTATCTATATTCAAGGGAATGGGTCTAGAAGACCCTGATCAGCATTGGTTTCTATGTGATGCCATATGGAGTGTAAAGCAAGTTCAGGATGATGTTGTGAAGAGAGCGCAGCGCATCACTACTTTCAGAGATAGAGCATTACACTGGTTTATTAAATATTCTCAGGCACAGCCGAGAACCCTAACAGAAATTAAGCCTGCACTCATAGCAGAGTTTAAGAAGCTAAAATCAAAATCGCAGTGCATAACAGAATTAAAGAAAATCAAGCAAAAACCTACCGAAACGGTCTGGTAATTTGACCAAAAATTTAAGACATTGTTAGACCAAGTGAGCTTTGTGATAGCTCCGCAACAACATCAGGAATGGTTCATCACTACGTTGTTGTCCCACATTAGACAACCATTGATGCACCAGAATGTTGCATTGCAAGAAAAGGACTTAGAGATCGCAATGAAGCTGGAGGCTTCACCGATTAGAGAGAGTAGTTCCGGGATGTCACAGATCCAGAACCAGTCGACCACCTTAACATTAGAATCGCAAGGTATATGTAAAGGAAAAGAGATGTGAATAGAGACATGAGGTCTATTGTACAGGCTGTAAGGGAGAAGGGCACACTAAGAGAGATTTTGAGGTCAAAAAAGGGCCTCCTAAGAGATGTACTACAAAAATATGAGATATATTAAAATATTATGAATTGGGGGTTTTATGGGGTAGGTATATATGACAAGTCACCTCCCACACTATTTTCTATGCATAATATAAATAACCATGGTTGAGTTACTTTTCAAAATTCACTAGAAATAAAATTAATAAAATACGTCTACATTGATGTGACTAAGATTCATTTTAAATTCTCAAAAATGTATTGTCCTTTAACATTTATTTGTCTTGAACTTGCAAATGAAATTAAATAATAAAAAACATTTTTAAGAGTTTTTTTGTTAATTTTATGTTGACTTTTTATATTTAGTATTTTTCTCATGAATTTAATAATGTAATTTAATTGATAATTTATTTACATGTAAAATGTCAATAATATTATTATAATCCACATTGCATTATTATTATTATTATTATTATTTATTAAATCTATTATTATTCTTTATTAGTTTGACATTATGTTATTAAATAGAATGGAGTGAATATATAATTTAAAATTAAATACATAAAAATGATAATATATTATTTTATAAAAAAATGTGAAAGGACTTTCTTTATTAATTAAGAGTACTTCACTTGAAAATGACAATAATATTATTTTATGTGAAAGTGTGAAAAGACATTCATTATGAGTACTTTACTTGAAAATGACAATAATATTATTTTATGAAAATACTATCATTATGAGTACTTTACTTTATGACTTAAAAGTACTTACACCACTACCTTGGTTAACTATGTGTTTTCATCCACCATAGAAAATTTGACAAATAAGCATTCTTAACTCATGCAATGCCACCTCACCAAGGGGGATGATGTCATCTACTAGAATGTGATTGGTTGTATTTTATAGTACATTTTCTTTGTTTTGAGGCCCTTTTTTGACCTCAAAATTTCTCTAATTGAGGACATTGCCCCTTATTTCAAGATTACCTCAACAGTGGTGAACCGAACCCCATGAATTAGAACCAGGCACCGTGGTGTGAAATCTGTAGAAGTAGAGGACACAGACTTGAGGACTATTACCTAATACAGAAAGATGTAAAAACACCAAAAAACTTATATTGTAATTTCTGTAAATCAATTGGACACGATGAATCTAACTATCGCACATATGAGCTAATAAATGAAAGAAAGCGAGATATGGAAGCAATGCGAGGTGATGGAATGTACCATGTCCAAGAAGAAAATCAACCAAAACAAGACAATGCTCACTATGATCAGGGAGGATATAGAGGCTATGGTGGTGGATACCGCAGGACAGGAAGAAATGCCATCCCAGCCCAAGGAATAGGCCGCGGCCAAGTAATTTGTTATAACTGTGTCCAGCCAGGTCATGTATCTCGATATTGTACAAACCCATGCACTATGTGCAACTACTGTAAATCATTTGAGCATGTTATTGAATACTGTCCCATGCTAGAGGTAGAAATGCAGAAACGAAGAAGGATAGAACCACCGAACCCCAACATTCAATTGATCACAGCAAAGAGAAGACCTGCGGATCTAAGTGTAAACGTGGTAACACACAGTGGCGATGATATAGGAAGATATGGAGGTGTAGAAGCTTCGACTTCAGGAACGCGCGATCCGAAGCAAATTCCTGGTGAACTAGTATGGATTAGAAAATATCCTAGGAGAACACCTGGTCTGGACTTACAGAAAAATAAGGGAGCATTCGAGGAAGCACGTGATGTGTTCAGAACACCGCCATCCGCTTCACCGAGAACCCAGTTGCACAGTGAAGTACCACAAATAGAGGATATGCCAGGGGCATATGATCAAATGGACACTGCAATAGATACAGGGACCTTTGTTGCGCAGTTCCTACGGAGCTACATGAAGTTATTAAGGAGTGCAGATGATTTCATGGAATTTGAAAAACTACTTAGGAAGTACTAGCCATGCAGTGAGAAGGGGGATGCCCATGGCGCAGTCCATAATATTCGGAGTCCTAAAAGAATAGGAAGGGAAATGAGGCTCACTATGTAGATTGGGGACTACGAGATGAATGAGATCATTCTTGATCTTGGATCCAAAGTAAATGTCTTGACCAAGAAGACATGGCATCAAATGGGAAAACCAAATTTATAGTGGTCACCACTACAATTAAGAATGGCCAATCAATGGATAGTTATACCTTTGGGGAGGTTACCCAACACCATTGTTGACATTGACGGAGTGCACAGCTATGCAGATTTTGAAGTGATTGAAATCGTAGATGACAACCATTCTTATCCAGCGCTGCTGGGTATAGATTGGGAAATGACTAACTCTGCCATTATTTATTTGAGGACTATGAAAATGATATTTGAAGGCAATGATATCAGGGTCATTACACCATTAGACCCCTCGTAGTGTGAACGATACATTGAACTGATTAGGAGGAATCTCGAGCCCAAGATTTGGACCATTATTACAAGATGAAAACTAATGTTGCTGACTATATTAATCCAACTATGGATGGAACACTTATCTAGCACTATGACAGCTCTTGCATCTCAGACTCTGGAGCAGGACTAGAAAACTGGCAAAGCAGATTGCATGAAGTATCTTCCAAAAGATGCGTGTGGATCACGAAGTCGCTCCACTGGATTGGCAAAGAGGTAACTCCAATCCCTACCTATGATGGTTCATCTAATGTTTATTGATTTATCAAAGAATATACTTCAACAGTTGCAGATGAATACCACATATTAGCATTAGATATGGCACTACGCGAGACACCTGCTAGATGGTGGGTTGCGCATAAGAAGACACTGACAACATGGGATCAATGCAGAATTAACATGCAAATCAGGTTTGCTGAGAAGGTTACACTACCTTTTACAAAATATAATGGATAGACAGATCCAAGGGATCATATTGAAGCTTTCTCACAAGCTTGGGTGGACAGGCCACAGATAGAATGGGTGCATCTACTTGTGCATACGCTAGAGGAATCGATTCCGAAGAAGTGGTACCTAGACCTAGAGTTGTGTAGGGGCACAACGGACTGGTCTGTCCCAACTACAAGCTTCCAGTAGGATTTCAGTTTTGAAGACGAACATCCAAGTATCAATGAAGCACTACAGGTTATTAAGGAAAGAATATTCAACCCAGACTATACACAAGGAAACATGACACTAGAAGAATTCTTTGGAGCAAACAGTGTACCTGCGTGCCTACAACTAGAATGGTTGGAGCAGCTAGAGAACACTCTTGATTGTTATCACTACACTTACTTTTTGAATAGAACCATTGAAGCTTTGACTGAAGAGTTCCATGTTCATCATCAACGCAGCACGCCTTATCATCCACAAGCGAATGGAACTATTGAAGCATTTAACAAAGTGCTGGAGAATGCGCTAACCAAGATATGCAATGTCAATCAGGACGATTGGGACCTGCACATTCCCTCTATATTATGGGCGTACAAGAACTACCTACAAGAAACTAACAGGACACACACCTATTAGGTTGGATTATGGGCAAGAAGCGATAATTCTGATGGAATATATCATTCCTAGTTTGCGAATAGCAACGTTTATAGGAATGGAAAATCGCGATGCACTGGAAGAAAGACTCTTACACTTGGTTGGTCTGGAGGAAGATGGCTTCATCGTAGGCTTTCACCAACAAGTGCAGAAGGAAAGGGGAAAAGCATGGCACGATCACCACATCAAGAACAAGTCTTTCCAGGTAGGTGATCTATTCCTCCTATATGATAGCAAATTTATGAAATTTCCTGGAAAATTTAAGATGCATTGGCTTGGCCTGTATATTGTAATGCATGTTACTAACAATGGCGCAGTTCAGTTAGCTACCTTAGTCGGAGATACTTTGCCAACTTTTATAAATGGAAGCAGACTAAAGCTTTACCGCCATAGTCTTGCTTCGTAGCATCTTGTATGATCAAGGGAAACATACTGCGCAACATTGTTGAAGCTGCGCGGAAAAAAAATTTAAAAAAAAAAAAAGAGAAAGAAGAAAAGACAAAAGAAAAGAGGAACTGTGCAGTTGCAAATTCCACAGGGCAGTTGCAAAGACCAAGTTCACTGAGAAGAGCCTTAGTTCAGAAATGAGAAATCTAGTACAGTGAGGTAACTACACAGGAGTAACAATGGCCTGCCACGCAGTTTGACACAACATTGAGAAAAATAGCCATTATAAAGCCAGTCGGAGAATATATCCATTATATAGCCATTTCCAGCAATCGATTGGGCATTTAATGCATAGATAGCCGTTCTGAGCGATTTTATGATGGAAAGGACTGAAGGATCCGCCGAATTTGGCCAACGGATACCATCATTAATGCTTATCTAGCCATTGAGGGGTGCAGAGGAGGGTCCGCTACACCTATAAATAATGTCATATTCAGACTCGCGGGCATTACCAAACACTTAGAATTTTCTTGCAAACAGTCTGTCCAAGTATTTTTCGCAAGCTATCTGAACAACCGTGAGATTTTCCTAGTGGATGTCTGAGTGGTCTACCATTGAAGAAGAGTTCACGGTCCAAGAGACTGTGAAGGTATTCCAATATGGGGGGATTGAAGGATTAATGAGAACCCTGGCTAAGAAGGTTGTCTTCAAACTAGGTCAGACATCAAGACAATCACCAAGACATGGTCTAGTGATGGAAGATAGTGGGAAAAATTCCAGTAGGACCAAGAACAAATGTACCTAAGATGGCGTCGACAGCGCTAAAACCACTGCTCACGAATAAAGAGATACCTTTGACCTTAACCGCGGACTATATTTCACTGCGTGCTCTGGATGCACTAGTTTTTAAGTTGCTGAAGAATGATAAATATGACATCTTCTTGTCGCTAATCTCAAAACATGTCGAGGTTGAGAAAAAATTGCTGGGTAAAATCCTAGAATGTAGATGGGAGGATTATGATCTGCTTGCAGTGCAGAACGAGGAGCCTAATGAGCCGAAGTTCCCACGGTTTCAACCAGACCAGTACATGTGCTAGAAGAGAACCCAAAGGGTGAGCTTAATATGGTCGCCCAAAGTTGGCTATCCAGATTAGTCCATTCTGGGCTGCTCAATCTACTCAAACTCCCCCATTTCGATAGGTCACCGGAGCTGAATGTGGTGGTGCACACACTGATGGCATGCATTCACCAGGGGTATTTGTAACTCGATCACAATGTTGACCTCACCATTGACATCATTAACTGCATTACCAGCTTAGGTAAAAGGGGTAAGGATCCCAAGCAATTCTTCTAAGGGAAGAGCAAGGATAAAGAAGCGGTGGAAAAGATGAAGAAAACTCAGCCAGCCGTAAAAGGGAAGAGGGGCTTCCAAATAGAAGAAATAGATGATAAAGCAACAAGATTTATCACGCAGCTATTAGCAGGCAAGATTCTCCGCACATGCAGACCTCTCAAGGTAAGCGCAGGCGCAATACTGCTTGGCGTCGCGGCCGCAAAAGGAGACCAATTTAATTGGTCTCAATATTTGCTAAATGAGTTCATGGAAGAGCTCAATGACACGCAGCTCAACGGAGGGAGTTTCCATTACACCTAGATTATAGTATTAATTTATTTTGTTGGCTGGAAGGAGCTGAAGGATTACATTGGTGTCATCACTGATACCAACGAGTGCAAAGGAATGTGTTATTCAAATTTGTGGGAAAATCTGAACTTTCAAAGACAGCACGCGAACGCTGAAGTATTTTACCAGCTGCACGCAACAATCATACTGACACCACGGATAACAAAGCAGGTAACCAGTAGGTATATCCGCATTGTGAATTTTTATGCTGACATGTGTGGTATTTATATTTCATCCAAGGCACAAAAGAAGAAGGTGGGGTGGTTCCAAGGGAACTACCATATGTATGAGGAGGATATTGAAAATATCATGAAGGAATGGCCTACCAAGTTCCGTGTGGAAATTGTAGACATCACAAGTGACTCAGGTGAGGACGAGCCTATTCCATGTCCTATTACCGAAGAGAAGGAGACAGGGAAAAGGAAGGAAGTTGAGAGCCCAAGACAAAAAAAAGGGGGCAAGGAAGAAGTAGAAAGTTGATAAGGGTAAGTTGGACACAATACTCAAAAGCGACGATTATGAAATGATCGAGGTAAATTTCACAGAGTAGATGGAAGATCTGATGCCAGATGAAGAGAAAAAGGACAAGGCAATACAGGATACTCTGGAAAAGAATCTAACCGCGCTGCAGGGGATTACCCTGAAAATTGAGGAGGTCCACAAGAGATTACCTCAGCGACTTAGAGTTAGAAGGGAAGTCGGGAGGAACTTTGCAGCAGCAAACGCTGGAGTTAACCATGGTCATTCCTGCAAAGTCACGTATCATCCACCTAGACCCGATCACAGTAATTTTACCTATGACAGAACAACTCATGTTGGATACAAAGGATGTCGAGCGCATGGAGCTTGACTTGGAAAAAATACCACTGTCGGGCCTACATCATTTACATCTGCAGTGTATGGAGGAAATGCATGAATGAACCACTGACGCGCTGAAGGGGAAGGCTGAGCTGCAAGCAGCTAATTAGCAGTTGGAGGAGTCTAGCTCGTGGATTGCTATGCAACTACAGGATGAGAATGATCTTCGTAAAGGCTATATTCCACGATCACTGCAGTAGCAGAAGACATCAACGACTTGGAGGTATAGGAAGATCCTGGGGATACTATTGTTAAGATTTGTGAGTTGGTCACCACTCTTAAGACAGAGATGATGGATATGCAGATTGTGCATGAGGCTAATATCGCTGCTTTGAAGGAGCAGATAAATCCATGGACCCCACCAAATGAACAACATCTTAGAGCAGAAGCAGTGAAGGCCATAGCAGAGAATATTGTTGCCGAAGAAGCTAAGTGCCAAGATCTGTTGGAAGTGGCATTGAAGGCATTTACTGCCCTCGAAGAAGACCCGGAATTGTTGGAAGTAAAGAATACAGCGAAAGATAAGCAAGGCGTTTAGCAAAGGTTGGATGCAGAAGTGAAGGCCCTACCACTAAGAGATAGGTTCCATAAGTACAGGGAAATAACGAGCCTCAAGAAAGAAGTGCAAGCCTTGCGAGAGAAAGAAACTGAAATGGGTGATAAGGAGTAGCCATTACTGGAAGATGCCGGTACGATATCGCAGGAGATCGAGGAAACATTAAAGGAGCTGTGTAGAAATCTAGCTCGACAATGAGATAACACCAAAAATGATGGATACATCTAGACAAGTTGAGAAAGATACGAAGGACATAGTAGAGAAACTCATCAGCACATATAATGAGTTCACTGCGAAGCTAGCTCCGCAGGAGACAGAACAGTTCGAGAAACCGAAGTTCCAGGTGGCTCAGGGGCAAGCCACATGTAAGTGTTAGGGGCCTGTTGGGCCTAGCCCAATTGGGACAAATTTGAGCATGAAGTATTTTGGAACTGCAAGCTAAGCGTAGTTCGGATAAAAGTAATTTTGGTACAAGTTTTGGATGCTGCAAAGTTGTGTGCAGTGCAGTACTAGAGGAAGATGCGAGGATCAGTACTGTGAGGAGGCGGTGCTGCGAAGTGTCCAGTCCACGAGATGTCAGCAAAGCAGAGTGTTGGATGGAGGATGGCACATGTTCTGGTTATACCGTTGGCGATCTAGTTTTGGTAAAGATGCTCCAGGAGTGCTAAGCGGCAGGTAGGAGCAAATCGGGAAGAAAGCGACTGGTCGCACACGCGGAAGATGCCACTACTTGAACCAGTCGCTCAAAACCGTTAGAGGAAGAATCGCTTGGTGAAGGTAACCTATTGGAATGCACACAACAGGAAGGCCAATAGCGATGTGAAGCATGTGTGGAAGACCACCATGATGGAATATTCGCTACCTGGTGCCAGAAGTCCAATTTTGGGGAAACCGTGACATTTTTGTAAACCTAAGGGTTTTTTTCTTATGAACTGTAATGACATGACCTACGGGCATGATCTATAAATAAGGACAATTTTGTATGGGAAAGGGTTGTTGGGTTGTTGAACTCTCATTTTTGTTAAGATTTGAATATTGCTGCATCTGTTAAGCATAGTGCTATTGTAAAGGCTCTGCAGCTGAGTGCGCAGAGACCTATCTGAGAGAGAAGAGAGTATGCTGCTAAGTGCACAGGCTAAGAACTATTGTACCCTTCCCATAGACTAATTTAACAATAGTTCTTTTGGATGTAGCCTCCACCCGAGGGGTGAACCATGTTAAATTCTGTGTAGTGTGATTGCTTGTATTTGCACTTGTTCATTTGCTTAGTATGGATGCTTAATGCCACAGTTATCTGTTATGTGATTTCTTTTGTATGTATTCGCCATAGGAATGATGGGAATAATATGTTAAGTAATACATGTGTGGATGAATGTTAAGTATTCAACACTTCTAAGTATTTGAATGCATGAATCTATTGGATAATCTCATATTTAAGTACTGTAATTAAGCGTAGCGTTGGAGCGCATAGTATTGGATGTTTCATTCATTTACATACACCATAAATATAATAATCTAAGTGTTATTGAATGGATAAATATTGTTAAGTAATATTGATTAGAACTGATGAAGTCTTGAAGTAGATGCGTGGTCTAGTCGACGCGCTGACCCCTTGGAGAGTGTTGCGAGATGAGTTGTTGATAACTTATCATAGTAACACGGGAAGTACCCGATACCGCATAGACCTTGGATGCGATGGTTGCGCAAGAACCGCAGCTTGCCAAAGTATCTGACGCGAGGTAGAGACTTCGCGTAGTCTTGTGTCTGCAATAAGAGTCCCTTGTCGCGTTTCCCATTACTCCCTTTTACACTCGCATCACCAGGTTGTGGAAACGTGATTCTTCAACCACGCCCTCAGCTTCGCCTCGGGTGAGACCTCAGGCTTCTCACAGTCTGTTGCCGAAAGGGCCGACGAATAGGGGTTTTTTTGGTTCCTTGAACCGTGAAGTACTTGGGTCTACATTGGAAACCTCTAGATCAGATATATGCCAACAACCTCGACAGTATCAAATACTTTTCGATCTAAGTTTCTGGGCTGCGGTTCTCCAAGAACTTTTGTTTCGCCTGTAAGTTCAAATGAACCACAGGAATTCGTCCTCTGGCATCATGGTGGCGGTGGAGTATCCATAGTGAGTGGGGGAAGGATTTGCAACCTCTGATACCTATGAAGATGTTGGTCCTCCACAACTATAAAAAATAAACTAAGTAAAAAACCTAGTGGTCACTACGACTAAGGAGAAAAGAGCATACCACTAAAAAATTTCCTAAGTGGTCAAACCAAGCAATACAAGGAAAATACTCTCGGAAGCAAGTCTGGGATGATGAGGGCCAATAAAAGACTAATACAGTATCGATGGTCATTTATGTGGCATCCAATGGAGGTCCTCTGGGTGCAAGCATTTGAATCACCAAACCTCCCTCCCGTGATTATTGGAAAAGGGTTACCTTCCACGTCTGCCCGAGGTGGAGTGGGAATATCCTTCCACTCTACCTGTGTAAAGCCCTAGGGTTATGACACTAAGGATACCACCAATACGAAATAATATGTGGGAAGAATCGTCATCCTAGTTGAAACGCATGGGTAGGATAGCAAATCCCAAAATTCAAAAGCACTTTAAAAAGCACTAGTGGACCCCCATACGCGATTCAACTATGGTTTATGGTTGAGAGGAAAGTGAGGGGGTATCCTCAACAATTCCAACCACCCATGGCCTCGTGCTTAACTCTAGTTTGAGTAGAGCATTCCTAGGACAATTTGATAGAGGTGGATTTACCTAATAGATAGTCGTACTACAATTGTTGAGGAATGAAGCCGATTTCGGGTGGTTTAAGGTGATTTAAACCCAAAATCCTATCCTAAGCTAGTTGATGATGTGTATAGCTAAAATGAAAAATGTTGCTAGTTAATTTTATTAAGATTTCTTTTTAAGGGCTACTTTTTACTCAATAAGGGTAGTGCAGTGTGTGGAATGGTTTCGACAGAAAGGAAAATGCATAAAGAAATAATGCATTCAAATTCACAAAAGACTCTTTTCTTTTCATTTATATTCTTTCAAAAACTGAAAATAGGCAATCCTAAATGAAATTTATTTTTAATTTTCTTTTAAATTTCAAAGCAAAGAAAACTATGCTACTTCAAAACTAATAATAAATCTTACTACTAAGCTATCGAATTCACTTTTTGTCTTTTCTGATAATTGCAAAAGAAAAAGAACTTGGAAAGGAGCAAGTAAGACCTAACGCAAAGTGTGAGTAAGACAAACAACTTAATGCCTCAAAACAAAATCAAATCAGAAAGACTTGAGAAAGACTCGACCTACCAAGTTGTTTCGAAGGAAAAAAATCTAAGCTTGGACCAAAGTGTAAAAGAAGCAAGGAAAAGAGATGCCCAAACGGAAAGACAAACCTAAAAGGCTGCTCCAAAGCACCAAAACCCTAAGAAAACACCCGGCAAACAAAGGAGTAGGTAAGCAAACCAAAAAGTGACCTACCAACACACCGACTCAAAAGAAAAGCTAACTAGAAAACTTTAACTTACTCAAACTAGATTGAAAAGGTATTTAGAAGGTATCTAGACCAAAGAACCTTTCAAAGCCACCCTAAGAACTCAAACTGAGATAAAACCCTAAAAAAGGACAAGACACAGTAAAAGTGCGCTAATGTTGTCACAGACAATAAGTGTTCTAAACGTTGGTCTATATAAATGCAATAGGCTTCTTGGGAAATAAACATGCATCTATGTCTCACAGAGAGTACTGCACCACCTTAAACAGGGTTTAAAAATAGTAAAGACACCTTAAACCAGTACTTAAGCAAGTAAAGATAAACGAAATGACTTCAGAGAGGCAAACAAGACTCAAAAGAGACATACAATTCTCAGGGGTCAATCAGCGAAGCAAAGCAAAAGGCTAGAAGTGAACCCAAACACTTGGAAATCAAACCCTAACAGAGGACTTGAACTTACAAGAAAATGCACTACTGTGTAGTACAAAAACCAGTGCATGCCAAGAAAGATGCGCCACTGTACAGAAGACAAAGCAGCGTTCATGACATAAAATGTGCTACTACAAGTAGGGTAAACCAGCGCACAAGGACTGAAATCAAACAAAAAGGATTTGCAACAGTAGAGTAAGATGAATCCAGATGGAAAGAACAGGAAACAATGACCTATAAAACCTCTTAGAGAACAAATACACTGAAATAAACGGGAAGAAAAATCTAACAAGGTCTCCTAGAGCAGAAAAACAACCGGTTATTCCTCAGTGGAGTCACCAGTCTGTTGTGCAGGAAAAATACCTTATAGTGAGGAGAAGACACTACCAACTTGGGTGGGGTGACAGGTAAATACATTCATTGTCTTGCATTAGTTACTAAAAATGGAAAGAGATTGAGATATCGAAAGAAGTACCTTTTTATCGACGGTTGGTCCTAGCTTTCGCTTGATCTTCCGCTATGATGAACCTGCAACACAAAGTAAACCTTCCTCAGCGTATCTTTATTGTAATAAATATGATGAAATAAGAAACAACTTAACATCAAATACAATCATACATTAAACCAAATGAACATTCAATCCAATAGACATTCGATTTGGGACGGGAAGGGTATTTCCACCTTTTATTGTCAAAGAAATGTATATAAGTATAGATATACCTAATCTGTCCAGACTGTTGACCAACGCGACTCCAATTGACAGACGTTCCACTTCACTGTCGACACATGCTGTAGTCTCCCTAGGCACTGGCCCGGGCAGGTTTTATTCCGCCCAACAACAACTGCAGAGTAGATGAGGTCTCACCTGAGGCGTCCATGAAGAGCAGACAGAACCATGTTTCCACCGAGGAAGGAGGAGGGTTGAGGCTACATGAACTAACTCTATCACAACACTAAACCAGAATTTCAAACATTTGACATGTATTCCTAATGCATTATTCAATCGCAGCATTCATTATCATCGCAGTAATAATAGTAAAGCAACATTGCATCAAGGAAACATAGCATTATTCATGAAGTGTGACATTGTACTACCACAAATAACAGAAAGAACCCAGGGGTTGCACCAAAATAGTTTCATCATATCATATTATTACCGCAAAACCTTAGATACAATATCTCCTCAAGATCAAGTCTCGACAATACATTACAGATGCGCAAAAATACCCAAAAACATGTGCTTATTTTCACCTTGATTCCACTCTTATCTCCTTCCGCCTCTCTTCTCCTCCTTTAAATATGTATGACTCTTATCTATATATAGGCTTCCGCCATTACAATGCTTGTCCACTTACTAACAATTTCCTAACCGACATTTGGACAAGTGACCCAATATCTAACTAACTTGGTACAAAACCGACCAAAACCCACATTCTGCAGTATAACTGACTCAAGATTACACAATATGTGGTCCAAATGACCAAAAACCCGCATTCCACGGTACAATTGACCCAAAATACATAACTAATCTTCCGCTCCTCGCCATTCGCATCATCTTTCGCCTTATTGCAGCATCAGAGATGCTGCAATAGCACTCTACCAAACCGCCTGCCAACATAGACACTTCTGCAACTGAGTCCTCGGCTTCTGCTGTTCACAATGACTTGGGAATTCCTCCAGTGCAGCAGTTAAAGCATTTCTTATAGGTCCCTCTCTCATGGATCATCCTTGTATTTATGGGACAAGGTAGGCAGTTTGAATCGAGAGGTGGTTGAATTGGGAGGTTCGGGAAGTTGCAGAACCAACTTGAACTAATCCCAATTCGTAATCTTAATATATTTTTTGATTTCATATTAAGATGTGCACGGGTTTCATACAACCAGAGTAGTGCACGGTATGCAACTTTTGTGCTTTACAACAAGCATTTGCAACATTTTTAAGGTTGTGTGCTGGTTGTTCTTGAGCAAAGCAGCGTTTAGAACGTTGGTTCACTGTAGACAAAATAAGATTTGTCTTCTGAAGACAAATCAGTAGACAAAATAAGATTTTCAGCTGAAGAGTGTAGTTTCAACAATAAGTCATCTAGTTCAACCTAGCTTGGCAATCCATGGTGTCCTTTTGTGTGATCAACAGAGCAATGCGATCACGGACGGAGAAGTGCAGATTTGACCTATAACAACAAGGGGATAATTATAAAAAAAAATTCCCAAATTTTTTTGAGCATCGACTATTTGGGGTATTGTGGATAACAATGGGATCAAAGTCTCCTCTCAAAAAGAGCTAGAAGAAGTTGTTTTTGTGCAATTTAGTAATCTTTATTGAGATCTCGGTCTGAATTATATTGGTTCTCAAATGTAGGTTATTTAGTCCTTTCCTAGATTCTTCTCAGTTGAAGAAGGTTGGTGAGTTGGGGAAATTGTTTCTTTGAGAGAAATTGAGGAATACTTAAGAAATTCGCTAAATCTAAGAGTCTAGAGCTAGATGGATAGACTATAGAGTTCTTTCTAGAATTCTCTGATATCCTTGGAGGTGATTTGTTGAAGGTGGTGGAAGAGTCCAAGACTCAAGGGTATCTCTTAGGTGCATTAAATGCAACTTTCATTTCTCTTATTCCTAAGAAATCTAACTCTATTTCCTTCAATGATTACAAACCTATATCCTTATATAACCTAATTTACAAAATCATTGCAAAGATTATAGCAAATAGACTTACATCTAGATTGGGTGATTGCATGTCAAAGGAACAATTTGGTTATTTGAAGAACGGACAAATCTTTGATGATGTTGAAGTGGCTCAGAAAAGCATCCATTCTACTAAGGTTAAGAAATTGCAACCCTTGATACTGAAATTGGACTTGGTTAAGGATTATGATAAAGTGAACTAGACATGTTTAAGGTTAGTCATTCTTCAAATCGGGTTAAGTATTGAAGTTACTGTTTGGATCATGGGATGTGTCACCCTACAAATTTTGTTTTCCTCATAAATGGATCTCCTTCCAAGTTTTTCACTTGGCACAAGGGCCTTAGACAAGGTTTCCTTTTCTCACCTTTTTTTGTTAATTATAGAAGGTTTGAGCATATTAATTGGGAAGGTTATAAGAGAAGGGAGAATTAAAGGGATTAATATCTCATCCAGGAATTTCATTTCTCATTTAATATTTGTAGATGATGTGCTACTTTTTGGTAAGGGAACTGTGGAATAATGAAGATCTTTCTTTGATATTATTAAATTATTTTTTGATGCCTCTTGTATGGATATAGTATTAAAAAATATAGCTTCCTTATGAATAGGGTTGCAGATGAATTTCTCAAACAGGCACAAGGTCTTCTCCCTCTTCTTATGGATTCTATTGAATCAGGTTTTAAGTATTTGGGTTACTTTTTGAAACCAAATAACTACTTGAAGGATGATTGTTTGTGGTTACTTAAAAAGGTTGAAAAGAGAGTGAAAAATCGGTGCCACAGATGATTGTCTCTAGGGGAATATTTATCTTGGTAAACTCAATTATGGAGAGTGTTCTTATTTACTCATTATCCTTGGCCAAATTCCTAAATCTATTCTACATAAAATTAGACAAAAAATGTTCTATTTTCTCTAGACAAAAAGAAAAAGCAAGGGAGGAGTCCGCTTGGCTAGATGGGATAAGATTTCAACTCCAAAATACCAGGGAGATGGGATTAAAAAACCTCTTTTGGTTTCAACAATATTTGGCAATGAAGAGTCTCTGGAGAGGGCTATTTGGGAAAGGATTTTGTAGTGATATTGTTCAGGCTATATATCTAAAAAATAATCTTGTAATTAAATGGATGAGGAGAGAAAACAAAAATAGACCTTTGGTTTCAAATATGTGGAGTGGAATGGTCTAGACGCTTTTCATGGCTCGAGGAACTAACTTGCATGGAAAATCAAGAATGGAAACAATGTCCTGCTTGGTGTGGATCCATTTATAGGAGGAGAAAGATTCTATAAACTATCTCCTGATATTGTCTGTTATTTGAATGGTTACAGGTACTTGGCACATGTGAAAAGACTTGGTTCGCGTTCTTTTGGTATTCATTATTGCTTTCATGCTGAGTGTTGACCAACGTGACCTCGATCGATAGGGGTTCGCCTCACTGTCGACACATACCGCAGTCTCCTTGGGCACCACTCGAGAAGGTTTGAGCCCACCCAGCAACACCCGCAGAGTGGATGAGGTCTCACCCAAGGTGTCCAGGAAGAGCAGACGGAACCATGTTTCTGCCAAGGGAGGAGGAGAGTTATGGCGGCACGGACTAACTCTATTGCAGTACTTAAACATAAACTTTAAACATTCGACATGGAGTTATAACATATTACTTAATTGCAACATTTATCATCATAGCAACAGTAAGCAGACATTGCATCAAGAAAATATAACAACATTCATATATTGCAACATTGCACAAAGATAGTACCAAAACATCATCATTGTATTACTATCACAGTCATATACCATAAGCAAAACATAGATCTTCGTATACATTCACCTTCTTATCGCTCGCCTACTATTGTCCCTCTAACACTTACAACTCTCATCTATTTATAGGCCTCTGCCATTACAATGTTTTTCCACTTACAAACGACTTCCTAACCGACACTATGGACAAATGACCCAATATCTAACTGACTCAGTCCAAATGACCCAAAAACCTGCATACCGTAGTACAATTGACTCAACATTACATAACATGTGGTCCAAGTGACCCAAAACCCACCAACTGCGGTATACTTTAACACAAACTACCCCTTCCATGCCCTCATCTGATGTGTCACAGTGTTGGCAGTACTGCGACATTTCCTAATCGCACCGCCTGCCAACAGGCTCCCAACACAATCTTGTGGCTCGCCCTTGAGCCACGTCAACTACTGGACATCATGCATTGGAACTGAACTATGTGCCTGTAACTATTCTTGTTGTCTGGATCACGCAGTGTTGTCCTGCTCCTTCTGCTACACTGATCGTCGACTCATTGTCATGTACATCTAACCCAAAAGTGGTCATCGCCCGACTTGCTGTCATGTACTTCTCAAACTCATCCTCCAGTTCCTGTGAATGGTACAAATGAGAAGGAAAAGAGGAAAAATAGTACCAAGGTGTGAAATTAGCAGATGAATCTGGCACATCTGTTTCACACCGACGAACATCTCCTACTATGGTCGGGGAGCTACCTTCCCAACCATCACATTGGTCAAGAAGAACACAATCCTTCGAACAACTACTGCATACTTAAACATGTTGGGTTGGCACTTGGCTCGATCATTCCATAGTGTAAATGCACCCACCGTATCAAGGCGCTTAGGGACACTCGTCGTTCGGGCTCGCAGGGCCCTTGGGGTGCTACCATGGGAAATGAAGTGAAGCATTTCCATAACCTCCTTGGAATTCCTCACAACTCAACTCGCAAATTGATCTAACAACATAACCACACTATTTCGAAAATACTTCTTTGTAACGAACTACCACCAGTCTCTGCTACTTATAGCCAGATCATTCCTGGGTCACGACGGTGGGAATCATGCCCCACTACCTAGCATCTGCGTGCGTGAACCCATCGTCTGACACAACGGGTGGCGACCATGTTTCCACCGAAGATCCCACGTGCTAACGTGTGAGAAATATCCTCAAATCCTGCCCATCGTACTGGCCCATCGTGCCCTATGCAAAACATACCATCGTCAAGTGGTAACTAGGATGAATCTGGCAGGCACAATCATGTATAGGGATGATGGCACAAGGTCGCCAGATGTTAGTGGTACAAGAGTCACAACACTGCCCCGTACCCCCAAATCCTCCATAATCATTATTAACTCAACCAAATCCGCCATCGATCCTAGTCGCAACGCTGTCATGTGTCTCCGACTGCTACAAACTTGTGGCACAAGCCTTCCTGCTTGCACATTCCTTCTTCCATTGGTGCGCCATCTGCCATTAAGCAACCTGCAACACACACACACATTTTTTTTTTTTTTTTACTGATGTGACTCAGGCATCGTACGGTTCCAAGCCCGACTGATAGGGCTTCAACTTGTGACATTTACCAACTTGGGGAGCATCGCCCCATCCAACTGCTGCAACTAAACCGCTCCTCCTGAAGTAATACTATTGATGTGATATGGACCCAGCCAATGCATCAGCAATTTTTTTGGATGTTTCATAAACTTGCTGTTGTACAATAACACCAAGTTGCCTTGCTGAAACTGTTTACTTTTGATGTGGCAATCATGCCATGCCTTATGATGATCCTTCTCCACCCCTTGGTGAAAGCCAATGATAAATTGATCCTCTTCTAGCTGCACCAATTGCGCTAGATGTTCATCTAATGCTGTGACATCATCCATGCCCGTAACAGCCGCAATTCGAAGACTCGAAACTATGTACTCCATTGGCATAATCGCTTCCTTCCCATATACCAGCTTAAAAGGTGTCTGACTAGTCAACCTTTTACATGTGGTGCGATAGGCCCACAACACTGCTGGGATTTTCAGATCCCAGACATCGCGGTTCGCATTGCACACCTTTGTCAGCGCATGCTCCAATACCTTGTTAAACACCTCCACTGTTCCATTCACTTGTGGGTGATAGGTTGTACTCTTCTTATGTTGTATCTGCAACTCCTCTGTCAATGTACTGATGGTGTGATTAAGAAAGTGGCTACCTTGATCACTCAGCAATATCTTGGGGCAGCCAAAGCGAGTGATAATGTGATCAAGCAAAAATTGAGCAGCCGTTGCACTGGAATAATCAACTACCGGTGCTGCCTCGGCCCATCGGGTCAAATATTCTGTTGCCGTGACAATATACCGCACACCCGTGCGTTTCCCTAGTGGATTGATCAGTCCTACAAAATCCACGACCCATTTTTTGAACAGTTGTAATGTTATTTGAGGCATCAGTGGCATCTCATCGCAGCGGGACAATTTTCTAGTTCGTTAACAAACATTGCAAGACTGCGCATAGTCTGTCGCATCATTATGTAATGTGGGCCACCAAAGCCCTGCACATAGTACTTTCCGGGCAGTTTCCCGACTGCCATAGTGTCCTCCTGCTACTCCTCCATGTGCTTCAGTTAATATATGTGCTTGCTCATGGGGTAAGACACATCTGCGCAATATTTCATCAGCGCCCAATTTATACAACTCTCTTGCAATGAGCTGGAATTCTGTAGCCTTGACTACCAATTGCTTCTTCTAACTGGTGGTGAACTCATCTGGTGAAGTTCACGTTGTCAGAAACTGGATGACGTCATCAAAATAGTTATCAGCAATGTCAACCTTAAATAGTTGGGCATTCGGCAACCCGTCTTCGATATTAGTCGGTTCCTCCGTTGTGTCAATCCGTGATAAATGATCTGGTCCAGCATTCAACCTCCCTAGTTTCACGATGACTTCAAAATCAAACTCCTGAAACAAAAGTAGCTAACAACATATCTTCCCCTCCAACAAAGGCTTATTGACCAAGTATTTCAATGAAGAATGATCAGTGACCATTTTAAAGTGTCCACCCAACAAATAATGCCTGAATTTCTGCACTGTGTAAACCATGGCCAGGCCTTCCTGCTCCGTGGTAGTGTAATTTCATTCTGCAAAGGACAGCTTCCGACTGGAAAAATCAATAGGATGATCAAGGTCGCCTTCTCTAGGTTGAGCCAACATGACACCCAATGCAGTTGATGAGGCATCAACATGGACATGGAATTCCTTACTCCAGTGTGGAAAGACCAAGATCGGTGCCGATGCCATCTTTGTCTTGAGCATTTCGAAGCTATCCTGACATTCTGGGCTCCACTAGAATGATGTGTCCTTCTTCAACAACTTTTTCATAGGGGCAGTAATCGCAACATAACCCCTAATAAACTTTTGATAATATCCCATATGACCCAAAGTCGCTTGCAACTGCTTAACGGTGGCTGGCAGTTGCAACCCCAAAATGAGCACAATTTTGGTTGGATCAACCAGCAATCCCTGTTTACACATGATATGAACCGCAATATCCCAAACGTTGCACAAAAAATACATTTCTTCAAGTTCAACGATATTTGGTGTTGTTGGCATCGCTCAAGCATTAACCGCAGATTGACCAGATGATCACGAATCAACCCATAAACTATCCAATCATCCATGTATACCTGCAAAAATTTCTGAATAAAATCTTTGAACATAGCAACAACGACCCGGGAGAATATTGTAGGTGCATTCTTGAAACCAAACAGCATTACCATGTACTGAAAGCAACCCCATTTAGTAATGAAAGTTGTCTTATGGCGATCCTCTTTAGCAATGCGAATCTGATGGTAGCCATAGAACCGATCGGTAAATGAGTACATCTCCTGACCACCCACCCCTTCAAGTACTTCATCAATAAACCGGGTCAAAAAAGGGTCATGCAAGCAGGCATCATTCAACTTCCGCAAGTTGACGCAAATGCGCACTTCACCTGTTTTCTTGTCCTGCACCACCATAGGACTGATCCATTCGGACTCTTCCATAGGTTCAATAATTCCAGCATCCAACATGCGATCAAGTTCCACCTTGAACTTTTTCTTATGTCGCGGATTTAGCCAATAAGCTCACTGCCAGACTGGCTTAGCATCTGGTTTTAAGGGAATCTTCATCTCTCCTAAATCACCTAGGATTCCCTTCATTTCTGAAAACTTCATGGGAAACGCGTCTTGAAACTCATGAAGTAACTGAGTAACCTTACTCATAATCTCATCATCCCAATAATCCCCAACATTAGCAAACTTGGGAGTAGTCTCTGTGCCGATATTGAGCTTACGAAGCTTCAGTGGTTGATTGAACGGATGACTTGGCGCAGCAGGTGGGACCACATCGCGACTTCCTTCTGATTCAGGAATGTTAACGTTATGGGGATCATCATCATCCGCTGGCCCTCCGCTGATGTTGAATCACTCCATGAGAGACTGCATCTGACAATATGTGTGCAGGTCAACAGGGTAGGCCACCAGAACAACTTGAAGTACCATGTCACGGATGAGCTGTAAGTCGTTATTGACATCAGGGTTGGCATCCGCAAAAGTGAACGTTTGAGTAAAACAGACCATCAACTCCCCCCATGTTGTAATTTCTCTGCCCAATTCGGCTGCAGTATACCACGAGCATGGCATCTCATCTAATGTATGGATAAAAGCATGGACCCACTCATCTCTGGGTTGCACTGCCCATAACCATTGGCATTCCATCAAATGATCACCAGGATTATTCCGTCCATCATACTTGCCAGTGTGATAAACCTCAGTATCACCAAACCGAACCATCATCAACCACCGACACTGTGACCAACCATCAATGAATTGCTTGTGTGTCACCTACCAGCACGCTGGAGCAGCCTTCAGTGCTTCCTCCAATGCCAGTAACCGCTATCGTTCTGAAGCCCGTTCTTCAAATTCCGTCAAAAAGTTGGATAAGCCAGGGAATCTCTCATAGACAGGTAATGTGACCGTTTCTGTCGCAACACGACATAAAGACTGCGTAACTAAGCCACATTTTCAGAGTGGTGCTTCATGCAACCGGTTCTACCAAAGTTCGAAGGCATCATCAGAGTAAGAAGACGCAGAGATCTCGCTACACTATCCCATCTCACTGTTGGCGGTAGGGTGAATGTAGTCCTCAGAGATATTGAATGCATGGTCCCATCCAGTGGGATCATCATCTTTTACAGGCTCAACGTACAAATGTCCTTCAACTAGATCCAATGGGGCTATGACTCTGAAATCGCGATTCTCAAAGGTCATCATGCGCTTCTTGAATTTGATTACCGCTCCATTATCGTTAGCCCATCCAATCCCCAAGAGCGCCGGATAAGAGCTTCGTCCCTCAACCACTTCAATAACATCGAAGTCAGCATAAGTCTTCATACCCTCAATATCAACCATTAGCCTCGAGACCCGTCCAATGGGGGTTACTTTCGCATGGTTAGCCAACCGGAGCTGCATAGGAGACTAGCTCAATGGGGGACTCCCCATTTTCTACCACGCCTACTTGGTTAAGATGTTAACATCCGAACCAAGGTCAAGAATAACAGAGTCAACATCATATTCACCAATTTGAATATTCATTCTCATCTCCTTGCCAGTCTTTCGTCATTGTAAAGAGTTTACTGCCGACTCCTACTATCCTTTCAGAAATCGCTGCAACCATCCCTCAATCTCAACCAGGGCAGTCGGGTCTCGGGCCAATAACAGATAGCTTTCAAGAAAATTTTGCAATGTCCCTGGTGGTCGCGGCCGATCCTCGTCTGATGTAGTATCAAAGACAGGTGGCATATCGCAAACAACAGCCTTACCGCAATCTTTCTCCAAGGTGCGACGTGCCTCCAGGAATGTCTCCCGCTCTGTGTCAATGTCGAAAGGTACCATCTTCTGACCAGCCAACCGAATCTATGGTCATGAACTATCTTCCCGAGTCGTCTTTCCTCCACGAGTGACAATAGCCACCGAAGCATCTTGTGGTGGCGGTTCTGCAAAAATGGTTGCAATATTTGCACCCTCCGTCTGGTTCTACTGTAGATTCCCCGGTTGATTGATATTTTGATTGGTGTTCGTCGGTGGTCGTGGGGGCTGGTTCTATACTAGTTGTTGTACTTGATTCTGTACTGGTTGTTGTGGCTGAGCCTGATTCTGTAGCTATGGAGCATTCCCAGCCTGCCATTGTGCAATCAACTGTGGACAATTCTAAACTGTATGATCATTACCAAAACAAAACATACACTGGTTCTGTAGTAGTGGGCAGTCGCACTGATAATCCCCCCATACCGCACAATGGTAACATTGAATAGGTCCATGACCACCTCGGCCTCCTCCTCCACAACCAAATCCACCACCGTGTCTGCCCGTGTATCCTCCTCGGTAGCCACCCTGCTGCTGGTACTGAGGTTGGTTAAACTATTGCTGCATCGGTGCTGGTGGTATCCCTTGCCCCTGTGGTGCATACTGCAGTTGTTGTACATACTGTGGCTATGGGGGAGTCATCTGCATCGGAGTATATTGCGGCATGAATTGTTGTGGTTGATGTTGCTGTGGTGTGAACTGCATCTGCGGTTGCGGTAACGGCTGAGATACCTGCGGTTGCAGTTGTGATTGTTGCACGGTGCGCTGATCATCCTTGATATAGAAAGCATCACACATTCTCTCCTATAACAACCCATATGCACGACAATCCTTGTCATCGTGACCCACTGACTTGCAGAATGTGCAATAAATATTTCGCGGGGTTGTGACCATTTTCTGCATATACGGGCAATTATCGTGACTGTGCCCAAACACCTGGAAAACACGACACCACGGCATACTGCCGCTATTCAATGGGTTTGGTGCACCTGACACCAAATAATTACGAAAATTCGGGCAATTGTCCTTCGTATGCCCTTCTCCTTGGCATTGCGTACACCATACTTCATCACGTTGTTCCTTGTTTTTCTTCAAATCTTGCAACTGTATAGTCAAGTTAGCGAGCTGTGTCTGTATCTACGACATCCTAACTGCATTATCTCCAATCGGTGATGCCTCCAATCGCATTGCAATCTCTAGAGCTTCGCTAGGCGTCGATGTAATTTGTTGCATCAGCAGCAGCCGAATATGGGCTAGCAATGTCGTAATGAACCATTCTTTATGTTGGATGACACTCATATTGAAACTAACCTTTGCCATCAACGTCTTGAATCGCTAGTCGAAATCCCATGCTGTCTCATTGGGATACTGCTTAATTTCCTTCAATTCAGTAATATATTGAGCCTCCGACTTAGGCCTTCTAAATTCAGCAAGGAGCCCATCCCGAATCTCATCCAGCGACTTCTCTGGGGCTCCTGTAGGGACTAGAATAAAATTCATGAACCAATCTAATGCACGACCTCCCAGAGTCATGGCTAACTGTCCTTTTTTAGCATTAGCATTAGTGATCTATTTCATGGTCTAACTCGCTTCACACAAAAACCAATACTGTTCTGGGTTGTCTGTCGCACTTCTGTAGAACAACGGTAACTTAGCATCATCACCCACCATTCTGGGCTTCCTTCCTCCTGTTGCTGTGATACTACCAATTAACTTCTGCGGAATTCACGAACTTGGTGGTGTTGAAGTGGTATTTCTTGTTGTTTGTGAGTCAGTGAGTGGAGGTGTGGGTATGTTGGTGCCAAGGTTTGGTCCTACTTCTATCCTGGGCATAGCCTAGTCGTCCCGGTCAGGACTGTGAGGTCGCTTCGTCCTGTGTGGTATTCCTTCGCGGTTTTGCAGTTCGATCGTAGCAGGACCTTCTCTTGTTCTATGCCTCTTCTCCTGTCGAATCCTCGCTCCTCCTCTCATAAGACCACTTTCTTCCTTGGCTTCACTCATAGTCTCCCCATGGTCTGCACCCATCTACCCCTTACCATTCCATGTACCGTTCCCCAGCAGTCGTGGTACCCATGACCTCCACCCACCAGGCTGTCTACCGATTAAGGTGCATCTTTAATATACCCTTTTCCCAAATTAACATTTTAATCGACAGTTGGAGCGATAGCATAAACCTTCCCCTTGGTCCTCGGAAGAAGTATCTTTCAGCATCACTATAGGATTTCTTCATGTCGACCGCAAATTCAGTGATATATCCCTCCAAGATGCTATCAAGCCAAACTTCGACAGCCTGCGATGCCTTATTATCGACTTCCTGCAGCTCCTGAATCAACTCCGGGGTCCAAACCGTCGACTCACCACCCTAGAAGTTCCTCTTCTGGAAGGTCAACTTTGACAACCATTCATACAGAATGACCAGGAATTCACAGAAAAACAATTCATGTGGACCTTCGTGAATATACCTTCCCAGCCAGTGATCTATTGTTAGTCAAGTGTTCTGGCTTTCTTCTTCAACAAACTCCCGCAACTTCTGATCAAACCAGCTCTGTATCTCTGGCTTCATCGGGTGCCACAACATGGCCTCCTTTCACTCTGCACACGGTCCCGACAACGAAACCATTTGTTGACCAATGCAACCTTGGTCGACAGGGGTTCACCTCACTATCGACACATACCACAGTCTCCTTAGGCACCAGCTCGGGCAGGTTTGATCCCGCCCAGCAACACCCATAGAGCGGATGAAGTCTCACCCGAGGCGTCCAAGAAGAGCAGATGGAACCATGTTTCCACCAAGGGAGGAGACGAGTTGTGGCTACACGGACTAGCTCTATTGCAGTACTTAAACAAAAACTTTAAACATTCGACATGGAGTTATAACATATTACTTAATTGCAGCATTTATCATCACAGCAACAGTAAGAAGACATTGCATCAAGAAAATATAACAACATTCATATGTCGCAACATTGCACAAAGATCGTACCAAAACCTCATCATTGTATTACTGTCACAGTCATATACTAGAAGCAAAACATAGATCTCCGTACACATTCACCTTCTTATTGCTCGCCTGCTATTGTCGGTCTAGCACTTACAACTCTCATCTATTTATAGGCCTCTGCCATTACAATGTTTGTCCACTTACAAACGACTTCCTAACCGACACTATGGACAAATGACCCAATATCTAACTGACTCGGTCCAAATGACCCAAAAACCCGCATACTGCGGTCCAATTGACTCAACATTACATAACATGTGGTCCAAGTGACCCAAAACCCGCCAACTGCGGTATACTTTAACACAAACTACTCCTTCCGCGCCCTCATTCGATGTGTCGCAGCGTCGGTAGTACTGCGACATTTCCTCATCGCACCGCCTACCAACACTGAGGAATTGGGATTAGAAAGAGATATGGCAACAAAATGGAACTACTTTACTCAGGGTTTAAACCATTGTAGCATGTGATTGTCAGATTTAGAAGACCAAGTTGCTTGGACTTGGAATATTTCAAGTGGATAGGTAAGTCCCAAATTAGCCTATGATGCTATTTCCTTTTCAAATGTGGTTTATGTTGAAAAATGGGGGCATAATTATTGTAAGTGGCATTCTCCTTTCAAATTAAAGTTCTTAGTTCTAGAAAATAGAGTGATGAATTCGGATAATTTCTTAAAGAGAGGAGGTATTGAGGCAAATTGTGGCTTGTTATGTAACAAGGATTTTGAATAATTTGATAACTTGTTTGTCCATTGTCCTTTCTCCTAGTAGGTTTGGTTAGAAGTGACTTTAACTATTTAGATTGTTGCTTATTGGATTCAAGACTCCTTTGAAAATAGTTTACTAAAATGGGTTACAAATGTCAAATCCTTCAAGGAGCTCCCTTTGTTTGTTACTTGGGGGATTTGGAGACATACCATTTTTTCCCTTTTTTAAAATGTTCATAAATGTATTTCGAGACTTAGTTCTAAAATGGTTGGATTTTTTAAGGAGCATTTTAAGGGAAATACAGAAAAATATTCAAGGATCATCTATGTTCCTTCCATTTCTGGGAATGATCATGTTGGCTTCTTTGATGGTTCTTTACAGCAGGGACAATGTGGGGTAGGAATGGTCATCAGAATTAAAAGTAAGCACTATTTCCATTTATGGATGGGATTGGGGAAGGCTCTAATACTAGAGCTAAAATGATGGCTCTGTGGGGTTTGTTACAGTTTTCTTTTATCAAAAGTATTATATCACTTCAAGTTCTAGGTGAATCAAGAGTGTTGGTTGAATGGGCATACAGGGAAACAATACTTCAAGTGGTCCTCTTGGATCATTGAGAGCAACAAATTAGGGCTCTTCACAGGAATTTTCTCAAGTTATGTTTCAGTCATAGCTATCGTCGATTCAACACTATAGCAGATCACTTATCAAAAAGAGCTATTGGTCTACATGAGGGATTTCTTTTTTAAAGAAGTGCAGGACTGCCATGTAGCGCCCAATGGTTCAAGCTAGTTTTTTCTAGACAAGAATTGATCTTCCAGGCTATACTTCAAGGATCTTGGTCTTGTTTTAATTGCTCCTTTTTGGGGTAGATGTCTGTTTAGTCTAGTCAGAAATTGTGCTAGCATTATTATAGATGAAGTGAGGTAGAATGGGGTTGTTTTTATTTAGCTTGTCTCTTTATTGGACTTGGTTGAGAGTAAGAATTTCCCTTCAAAGTTGTTAATGTTTATGTAAGCTTATGTAGCAAGGATCAATTAGATCTATCAAAAAATTTGGACTCTTTTTAGCGATCGAGAGTTCATCTTGCTACTTTTGATACAAATTTTGAATAACAAGTTAGAGCCTTTTTCCTCTTTAATTTTTTTTTTAAACTTTAAGATAATTAATACATCTAACTTATCATTATTAAGATGATTAAAAGTTTAATAACTAATCAATTTTGAAGACCATTCTAGCTTAGATTTTGATTAAAATTTTGTAATTTTGAAAGCTGCTTATTGCCTCCTTTGTACATATGATGAAAGTACACTATGGTATCGAACTTATATTATTGGTCTATAAAGGGAAGGTAGTTATAAGACTTACTAAGCTTTTTTTTTTATGTATTGTAGTACTTAGAAGTTATGAGATGAAGATGTCTATATAAATAGTTGTATGTGACTTTCATTCAACTTTGAATAACAAGTTATATATTTTTATTTGGTGAAAAAAAAAATGAAAAAAAATCACAAAAAAGATGGTAAATTGACATTTTATAGTATGAACACTTTAGATGTGGAATTCCAACAATTCCTCCAAATTTTACGGGGTTAAGTGGCAGAAAAGTGGTCCAAATCAACTTAAACCCGGATCTATCAATCAATAGATAAAATTTCTTGAGTTTAAATTTATAAAAGAATTACACCTCAAAAAATTGGATCCCTCGCGATACTTGAACACCTTAGATGTGGAATTCCAACAATTCCTCCAAATTTTACGGGGGTTGTGGCAGAAAAATAATCCAAATCATTTAATCTTTAAGCTACTAAAAATCATCTCCTTTTAAAATGTAAATCAACACATGTAAAACCATAAATAAAGAAAGAACTTATATTAAGACTTTGGGGGAATGGTGGGAAAAGAGCCCCAAAAAGGTCCAAGTCCTCTCATCTTTACATCACTATTAATAAAAAAATACCATCACACATGTGAGCATGTTACCAGATGCGTTTTTCGAGTAAACTAATTTAATTAAAAACACTGAATAAAGACACTTTGCAACCGTGGCCACCTAATTATCCAATCAAAATCACTAAATCAACACACCAGTACCAATTTAATTAAATAAAAAACAAACCAACGCTACACCAATTAAATAAAAAACAAACCAACCCTACACCTTCCTCCAGGTCTAAAACTAACTTCCCCTCCATAAATATAAACGATTTTGAAAACTCAACCTCTCTGGACTCTTTTACAATAGTATCACCACCATAGATTTATCCACCTGCCCAGCGAGCGAGCACAACGGAGTACAGCCACTACCGTAGTAGCACAAGCTTTTTCTGAAATGTGGTTACTGTATTAACCACACACCTCTCCCCGTAAAACTAAAACTAGGCTTCCGTGAAATAACCATCAAACCCCACAATTAGCTCCTGCCTTCAACAAACCTCAGTTATTATTATCTGATAGCAACCCAGTTATTATTATCTGATAGCAGAGGCGAAGGGCGAATCAGCCGTTCTTAACCTGTAAATGCAACGTTCAGCCATGCAGGAGATGTATGAGCTGGTCAAAGAGGTGAAGGCCGGTTTGGAGATTGTACACGGCTCGAACTACAACAAATTTCTCAGTCGTCGCTTCCGCGTGTTGTGCAGTCTTTTGACGCATCGAATCAAACCCGAGGCCACGGAGAACAGCGACGGACACCAGCTGCGGAATGCTGTTTTAGAGATTCTAAGCAAGTTGCCTGTCAACCAAGTCCTGCGGCCGTACGTGCAGGAACTGATGAGGGTCGCCTTGCACGTTTTGATGACGGACAACGAAGAGAACGGCCTCATTTGCATGCGGATCGTCACCGAGCTCCACCGAAACTGCACGTCCTCTCTTGAGACGGAGGTTCAGCCCTTTCTTGATTTCGTTCATAGGGTAAGCTCTCACCACCAGGAATTTGATCATATTCATTGAAGGGTAGTTTGTTCCGTTATGAGATCCACTCTATCTAGCTCTGGAAATGCACGTCATCTTTTTTACCCAATCCTAAGGCCATGCAACCAAAAAAATGGAAATGCACGTCATCTTCTATTCTGTGTTGAGAAGAATTATTATTGAATCCTGTGACTAATTTAAAGTTAAGATAAATCTTTAGTCCTACACATAGCAATCGATTTGCATATTATTGCAATAACGCTGTCATTTAAGAGTTTTCGATCTAAAATATTTAGTTATGGGTCTGCTGGGTGTTATAAAAGTCGGGTTAAAATTTCTGAGAAGTATAATCAACCAGAGATCTGGTCTCCACGTTTAGCAAACAGAAGCGTTGTATTTATTGCTTCTGATCCGATCTCAGGGATCCTAACTCTGTCTAAATCGAATCGCTCTACCTCTATGAGAGTATTGAAGGTCTGCTCGTTTTTCTGTGTAATACAAATTGAAAACTCTGTTTTGAACCCTGTGCAATTTGATTCAGAAACCCTACAATTTGCTTATTTCTTCTGGAAGTCGATCCCTTATGGGTCGCTTGCCAAGCCTATGGGTTAAAATTTTGTATATAATATTTCCTTCGAGAGTATCGAATCCACGATTTGATGATATGGTCAATTTCGTGATTCTTTTCCCTAAAAAGACTTATGTCTCCATTTATGGCTAAACTCTGGTTCTAAGATTTCCCACTCGCATTGGCTGTCTCTTCCTTGTTTGTATCATTGAACATGACAGCCAGAAGGCATATAAAATGCATGTGATGCCACTATCTATCTCTCTTCTTTTATTCGACTGTTTGTGGTTCATGCAAAGTGTGCGCCAATTCTGTTTTTTCTTGATTTTGTTTAAAATGTTTCCACACTTAGCAGCTCTCCATTACTTCTCTATGTTTCCTATCGGACTGCCAGTCATGGGGTTGGTAAACTTCGTACATAGTCACCCTTTCTGCATGTTTTCCTGTCTAATTTAATGAAGTTCGGCGGGTTGACTCCTCAGCTTAACCATCAGAACTTTTGTTAAATGCACGTCATCTTTTTCACCCAATCCGAAGGCCTTGGAAATGCATGTTATCTTTTGGACCCAATCAGAAGGCCATGCAACAAAAAAAAGAGCAATACACCTTGCAAGGCCAACAAAAGGAGATGTTGTTAGCAAACCCTACCTATGACAGATTGAGACCTACATGGATGGATTCTCTTTGTCCATAATCACATAAAGCTAGGATGCATAGGAACAACATTAAAACCAATCTCAGAGCAAAGAGATTGGTTGTGTAACCTCCAGTGGCCAGAGAAACGTGCATATAGTGCCCAAGGGACATAATAAGGCATCTGTATACAATGAACACAATGTTTTTGCTTCAAAGGCTGACAACTTGCAAACTCTAAATCCTTTGTTTTTGGTTCCTGGTTTTACTTTTCTAACCACTTGTATAAATGTATATTTAATAATAATAATTTTGTGATTGTCATGTATCTAGATCCAAAGTTACCATGTCTGTCTATGGAGAAAGCCACTATTCTCATTTCCATGGATCCAAATCCAGATCTACTTCGGATACTCTTTAGTTTAGTAGCGTTGGAAGATAATAGTCTTGCTGGAAATCTCTAAGCCCACTGATCTTCAAGAGCCACTTTTAAAAGTCCAATTAAAATAACAGAAAAGAAAAAACAGACTAGGTTGCACTTGTTTATCCAACTACCACGCTTCCAAAAATTTAGGAAAAGGTAGGTTAGGGATGGTAATAAAATTATAGTTATGGTAATGAAATGATGCAAAGGTAGGTTAGGGATGGTAATAAAATTATTGTTATGGTAATGAAATGATGTATGTAGGTACACCTTGTGAAGATTATGAAAGAGACTAATTTAAAATGGCAGAATGAAAAACAAGAGAGAAAAGAAAACCTTGGATTATTTATCTCTCATTGATCTTTAGACTTGCACAGCTCCATACTTATATATATTACATTGCATAGAAATAAAGGCATTATTTACATGCCATAAAATCAACTGTAGATTGATGTATAATTCTGCAAATTATAAATTTATTTAATAAACATGTGCAACCTAAAATAGACACTGTCAAATTCTGCACAGCATCAATTATCAACATACTCCCCCTTGATGCTGAGAGGGCTCACAATAAGATCCCTGAGTTTCACAATAAGATCCCAGCAGGGCTCGGGTGCATTGATAATTGCTCTAGCAGGGATCGGGTGCACTCAGCAGAGAGTTTCAATGGAATTAAGATGGCCGCAACAGACCCTAACCACAAACTGTCTAAGGACCAGCAATGTGAAGAAAGAACCCAACAGAAAATTCACCCATGAACTATCTTTTGGAGCAGACAATGATACCCACGAACTGTCCTCAAAGACACCACGAATTGATTGATTGATGATGAGTTTGCTTTCTTATTTATAGTGGAATAATTCCACTAAAAATGAGGCCGACCTGTCCTTATTAGATTTATTTATTTATTTTTCTTTTCCCTTCCAATAATGAGCCGACCTGAGCTTTGATATATAGTTTTTATTTCTTTTAACAGAGAGTTGAGCTCTTAAAAGAGGCCGACCCATAAAAACTATATATTTATTTTTCTTCTTTTTAAACGATGGGTTCAAGGACCAAGCCAAGCTATGCTTGGGTTTCATTTTACTTCAATAAGTCATCCAGGTGTTTTTCAAGGTCTTCATGTCCACTCCAAGTACATCATCATAAGGAGACAAATTAATTGCTTTACTTCACCCTCCTGTTGCCACCAAGATCAAGTGCCAGGTATTTCAGCAAGGGTTGATCAGTCCCTTGAGAAGGTCCCATAGCCCATAGATCAAGGGGAGGAGTACACCACTTGCCCAGACCCGGTCTAGGGCTTACAGTGAATTCCTGGTAACTGACCAGGTGCCTCCATTCTCCCAGTGAATGGCTCTCAGCCCCAGGCTAAGCTTCCAGTCCCAGACTGGATCAATATCCTGGTAACTAACCAGGTGCCTCCATTCTCCTAAAGAATGGATCTCAACCCCAGGCTGAGCTTCCAATCCCAGACTAGATCAATATCCTGGTAACTGACCAGGTGCCTTCATTCTCCCATAGAATGGCACTCGATGCTGCTCAGGAAAAATCAACACTCACTCTCAATGAGAGGGTCATTCTTTGCAATACCAAGCTTGTCTCGAAAGTGCACAAGCTTTGTCAACGACAGAGGCTTGGTCAATATGTCAGCGATCTGCTCATCTGTATGGATGTACTAGAGCTTCATGGCACCTCGTTGTACCATATCTCTGATTAAGTGATACTTCATCTCAATGTGCTTTGACCTGTCGTGAAACACAGGGTTCTCTAAAAGCTTAATGCAACTCTGATTATCGCAATGGATAATTGTTGGCTCAAGTTTTCCACCAAACAAGTTAGAGAGAATCTTTCTAACCCAAACTGCTTCTCTACAGGCATCACTAGTAGCAATATACTTAGCTTCAGTTGTGCTTTGAGCTATGGAACCCTGTTTTCTACTCGACCACGAGATCATGGCTGATCCCGAACTGAAACAGTACCCTCATGTGCTTTTCCGGTCCACCGCACTGCCATCCCAATCGAAGTCAGCATATCCAAGTAGCATTAATCCACTGTTGGAGGTATATCTGAGCCCATAAGTGATAGTACCTCGCAAATATCTGAGCACATGTTTGGCAGCTATCCAGTGTATGTGCTTTGGCTCGGACATGAATTGACTCAATGCACTCACTGCATAATAGATATCAGGTCTCGTATGCACTAGATACATCAAAGATCCAATAAGTTGGCAATACTGAGTAGGATCCACTGCTTGTGAAGAAGTAGCTGAGTCACGTAACTTCTTCAGGTTTGATGTCATGGGTACACTCATGGGTTTGCAGTCATGCATCCCGAACCTCTGTAAGATATCAACTGTATACTTCCCTTGAGACGGGAAGATCTCATCTGGATTTTGCCACACCTCTAAACCAAGAAAATAGTGCATGAGTCCCAGATCCTTCATTTAAAATTCTGTAGTAAGCTCCCTCTTGCAATGAGCTATCAGTTGCTCCTCTCCAGTGAGGAACAGGTCATCCACATATAAAACTAGGATCAAGACATGGTTCTGAACAACCTTAAAATAAAGGTTGGAATCAACAGTGCTCTTGGAGAATCCCAAACTGTGAAGGTAACCATCAATCCTAGCATACCAGACCCTTGGGGCCTGTTTGAGTCCATACAAAGCTTTCTTTAGTTTGCACACATGAGACTGCATTTCATGAGTCAGAAAACCTTCAGGTTGCTCAATGTAGACCTCTTCTTCAACTTCTCCATTAAGAAACGTTGTCTTTACATCCATTTGATGGAGTTTCCATCCAAAGACAGCAGCGAGGGAGATAATGGACCTGATGGTGGTATACCTGGCAACAGGGGCAAATGTTTCATCATAGTCTATGCCTTCCTTTTGTGAGAAACCACGTGCCACAAATATTGCTTTATATTTCTCAATGCTGCCATCAGCAACATGCTTGATTTTATAGAGCCATTTGGAAGTCACCACAGACTTCCCTTTTGGTCTAGAACAATTTCCCACACATCATTTTTCATAATGGAATTATATTCTTTTGTCATGGCATCAATCCATACCTGATGAGTTTCTGCTTCTTTGAATGTAGAGGGTTCTACATCAATGAGCTTACTCATAAGACATGAGTATTTATGGGGCTTCTTGCTTTCTCTGAATGTCCCAGAAGGAGCTTTATGCTTCTCTGCTTCTTGCAATATTTCTCTAGCCCAAGCAGATCTTCTCTTGGAAGGAGGAGCTTCAAGTAGATCTTCAGCTGGTCTTTCTAGTTCTGAGTAAGCATGAGGTTCATCTTCTTTCTCCCTCTGATTCTCTGAATGAGAAGAGTCTGGAATGTTGGAAAGAGATTCTTCTATATCTTTTGGAAGCTCTTTAGAGTGGCGGAAAACAGCTTCCTCATGAAATATCACATCTCTGCTGATTTCAATGTATCTTTGACTAGGAACATAAATATGGTAGGCTTTTGAATTTTCACTGTACCCAACAAATGTGCCTTTCTTTCCGGAAGGCTCCAGCTTTAATCTCTTTTCTTTTGGCACATGGATGTAGACTAGAGTGCAAAAGATCCTCATGTGGTCAACTGCAGGTTTCTTACCTGTAAAGACTTCTTCTGGAGTCTTTTCTCCCAAAATGGCATGAGGACTTCTATTTTGAATATAGACAGCAGCACCAGCAGCCTCAGCCCATAGAGACAAAGGAAGATCTAGATCACACAACATGGATTTAGCAGCCTCACATACTGTTCTGTTCTTCCTTTCTGCAACCCCGTTCTGTTGGGGGTTGTAAGGTACAGTCAACTCCCTCTTGATCCCTGCTTCTTGGCAAAAGTCATCAAAATCATTCGATTCAAACTCACCTCCATTGTCTGACCTCAAGATACGGATGTGTCTTCCTGTCTGATTTTCAATCGGTGCCTTGAACTCCTTGAACTTATCAAAAGTTTCACTTTTATCCTTTAGAAATTAAATCCAAGATTTATGAGAGTAATCATCAATGAACAGTACATAGTATAAACAACCACTTAAGGAAGGTGAAGACATGGGTCCACAAATGTCAGAGTGAATCAAATCCAAATCCCTTATGATCTGCTGTTACTTTTTGAAAAATACTTCTTGGTATTTTTACCAAGGGCACAACCTTTGCAAATACCACTATGTTCATTAGAAAACTCAAGCATACCTGTAACCATCTTTTGAAGACCAAGGAGAGCTACATAATGAAGGGGCCCAAACCTTCGGTGCCATAACTCACAAGGGTTGATTGTATTGTGAGCCAATGCTTGAGTAGAATGCCTAGATGCCTTGTAAAGGCCTCCCTCTCGAACCCCAATCAATTCTGTTGCACTCAACCTTTCATTCTTTGACCACAGCAGAACCTTTTTTTCCATGAATATAACTCTATAGCCTTTATCTTCTAAGCCAGCAACAGAAAGGATATTTTTCTTCAATCCTGGAACATACAGTATGTCTTCAATGTGCAACATGGTTCCTGAATCAAGTTGAAATGAAATTGAACCCACTCCCTCAATTTTGTAGGTGGAGTCATCTGCAAGTTCTACTTGAGTGGCAAACTTATTCTTTCTATAACTTGTAAGAGCTTCAAGAGAACCTGTCATATGTTTTGATGCTCCACTATCCATCAAACAAGAATTTGAACTGTTGGTGATGGATCCCGCTAGGGAAAAAATCAAGTAGTATTCTTTTCTTGATTCTTCTTGCTTGGAAGACTTTGCATTTTTCTTCTTCTTTTGTTCTTCTTCTTCAGCTGTAGATGCTTGGAACTTTCTTTTGAACCTTCTCTGTGGCTGCCTGCAGTCTCTAGCATAATGTCCCCTTTTGTGACAGTTAAAACATTCAATTTGTGACATATTAATTTGTGGCTTGTTCTCTTTCTTCTTGGGAGGGAAGGGATTCTTGAATTGTTTCGTAGTTTTAGCTATTAGTGCAAGATTCCCTTCCTTAGGACCCTTAGTTCTACTCTGTACTCTGCCTTCTTCTTCCAAACAGTCATGCCAAAGTCTCTCAAAATCTGGCTGAGTCTCATGCCCACTCATAGAAGCCAAGAAGGTTTCCCAAGAACTTGGAATACCATCAAAAACAGTTTGTACAAGGTCATCATCATCTATTGTAACCCCAATAGCAGAAAGTTGATCTCTTACCTGAGCAATGTTTGTGAAGAAGGAGACCACTCCTTCATCTTTTTCCATCCTCAATGTACGAATTCTATTTTTCAAGACTCTCTTTTGACTGGGAGCTTTCTTCTCATACAGATTTGTCAAGGTGTCAAAACACTCCTTGGCTGTCTTTAGTGGTGTTATGGCAGGCATTATATTTTCCTTGACTGAGTCATAGATAATCCTCCTAGCCTTGGCTTGCTTCTTTTTGAACGCTACCCTTCCTGTATTTGACGTGGGTTCTTCTACAACATTGATGACCAAGTCATCAAGGTCATTTTCTTCCAAGGTGGCCATAAGCCTTGCTTTCCATGAATTAAAATTTTCTGAACCCTCAAACCTGTCCTCTGGTCTGAAAGAGGCAGAAGAAGCCATCTCTGGTTTGTCTGTATTGTCCCAAGGTCTATGTAAGACACAGTCACCTGCTCAAACGTTGTGTGCTTTACAAGTAGAGCTCTGATACCATGTTAAAATTATGAAATTTGATAGCAGTAACAAACTGTAAAATAAAGATAGTGCAGAGATAGCTAATAGTAAATACACATAAAAAATTGGAAACAATACTTTTCACGGGGAAACCTTTTAAGGACAAAAACCCCAAAGCAATTTAATAATGATATATCTCCAAAATGAGATGACTGAGTTTTACAATAGTAGGCTAAGAACAAGCCTCTTCAACAATTAGGATTTGTTCCACTGACCAAGAAGAACCCTGTTCTGCTGATCCTGATCTGTAACTGAATGTAGTTGATGCTAGATGCCTGAAGCAGTTTCAATCTTGCACAATCCACCTGTAGATGTCACTGTTCACTGGTATATACCCTATTGAGGGTGCCGTGACCTGTTCAAGGCTTTTCCATAGGATGCTATAACCTGCAGGTGTCATGTAAGGGTCGCCAAACTCAGGGACAGACCCTAAAGAAAACTTGGATGCACTGAAAGTTTCCCTAGCAGGGCTCGGGTGCACTGATAATTTCCCTAGCAGGGCTCGGGTGCACTCAACAGAGAGTTTCAATGGAATTAAGATGGCAGCAGCAGACCCTAACCATAAACTGTCTAAGGACCAACAATGTGAAGAAAGAACCCAGCAGAAAACTCACCCACGAACTGTCTTCTGGAGTAGACAATGATACCCACGAGCTGTACCCACAAACTGTCCTCAAAGACACCACGAATTGATTGATTGATGATGAGTTTGCTTTCTTATTTATAGTGGAATAATTCCACTAAAAATGAGGCCGACCTATCCTTATTAGATTTTTTTTTTTTTTTCCCTTCCAATAATGAGCCGACCTGAGCTTTGATATATAATTTTTATTTCTTTTAATAAAGAGCTGAGCTCTTAAATGAGGCCGACCCATAAAAAATATATATTTATTTTTCTTCTCTTTAAACGATGGGTTCAAGGACCAAGCCAAGCTATGCTTGGGTTTCATTTAACTTCAATAAGTCATCCAAGTGTTCTTCAAGGTCTTCATGTCCACTCCAAGTACATCATCATAAGGAGATAATTAATTGCTTTACTTCACCCTCCTGATGCCACCAAGATCAAGTGCCAGGTATTTCAACAATGGTTGATCAGTCTCTTGAGAAGCTCCCATAACCCATAGATCAAGGGGAGGAGTACACCACTTGCCCAGACCAGGTCTAGGGCTTACAGTGAAATCCTGGTAACTGACCAGGTGCCTCCATTCTCCCAGAGAATGGCTCTCAGCCCCAGGCTGAGCTTCCAGTCCCAGACTGGATCAATATCCTGGTAACTGACCAGGTGCCTCCATTCTCCCAGAGAATGGCTCTTAGCCCTAGGCTGAGCTTCTAGTCCCAGACTGGATCAATATCCTGGTAACTGACCAGGTGCCTCCATTGTCCCAGAGAATGGCACTCGATGCTGCTAAGGAAAAATCAACACTTGCATCTTCAAATTCTCGAATTCTATCCTCAGTGTCTGTAACTTGATAACTTTAACTTGATCACTTCCTTCGTAAGCTTCTTGTAGAGTCTTCCAGGCAATATTAGCTGACTTTGCTGCTGCAATTCTTGGAAATAAGCTCTTATCTAGAGCTATTTGAATATGAAATAAAGCTTCGACATTCCTCTTCTTGGCTTCTCTCTTAGTTGTTCTATCATTGGCTGTAACGGTGTTCCAATCTTCTGGCTCTTCATAGCCTGAATTTACAATACCCCACAAAGCTTTTCTTGTCAAAAAGGTCATCATCTTGATGCACCAATAATCATAATCACTTCCATCAAATTCTGGAATGGGAAAAGAGTTAGAATTTGACATTATGAACTTAATCCAAACAAAATACCTGCTCTGATACTAAATCAAGATTATGAAAGAGCCTAATTTAAAATGGCAGAATGAAAAACAACAACACAAAAAACAAGAGAGAAAAGAAAACCTAGGATTATTTATCTCCCATTGATCTTTAGACTTGCACAGCTACATACTTATATAGATTACATTGCATAGAAATAAAGGCATTATTTACATGCCATAAAATAAGTAGTAGATTGATGTATAATTCTGCAAATTATTTTATTCTTCACATGCATTAGCATGCAGTGAAGTTTGCTACAAATTTATTTAATAAACACCTGCAACCTAAAATAGACAGTGTCAAATTCTGCACAACATCAGTTATCAACACCTTGAGTGTCTCGACATATTAAGTTTTTTCTTAAAAGGTTATATGTTCCAATACAAAAGGGTTACATGTTCATACATTGATGAGTTAACTGAGATTTTTCTTCTAAAGTTAGGGAGAAACTAAATTCCATAATTAAGATAGAAGTATTTATTTCTTACATATTTTATATATGCTTGTTAGTCCTAATTAGAGAGCCTCGCTTTAAATTCTATGATACGTGTTTTAAACGTCTTTCAGGATGATGTGTAAAGATGGCCTTGTAATTCACAAATGAATCCGAAGAAATCAATGTGGAAGCTGTCCGCCAAATCTGAAGATGTCTGGATATTTTGTAACCTTTAGAATGAAAAAATCTTAAATTTGTTATCAGATCATTGCGCCTGTTTAATTTATATTGTAACTTTTGTTTACTGTATAGCATCTGCAATATTTTACTTGGCAGCGAGGATTTGTGTTGTAATTAGGCTTGGAGTGTTCCTGGAAATGACTATTCTGCCAGAAATCTCTTCTATCAAATAATTGTTCTGTCAAAATCACTTGCACAGGACCAAAACTGTACTTCATCCCAAGGGTAACGATTCTAATTAATTCGCCAAATCAGTTCACCCAACCTCATCTCTTCATAACTCATGACATAATTATTTTTGAAACCATATAAATTGTGCAGCGAATTTACATATTGTCCTGAAGGTATTGGAAAAATTTGTTTCCTGATGAAGTCCACTTTATCTAGCTATGGAAAAATGAGCGAAAAATATTCAGCCTGAGCAGGCCTGTTGACCATTGCATCTCCAGTTAACAGGCCTGCTGCAGATTTAATGCAGCTGCAGCAGGCCTGTTGAGATCCAACAGTCAACAGGCCTGCTGCAGTTGCATTAAATGACTTGCAGTAGGCTGAATATTGTTAGCCCTGGAAATGCATGTCATCTCTTTTACCCAATCCTAAGGCCATGCAACCAAAAAAATAGACCCTATCTAGCTCTGGAAATGCATTTCATCTTTTGGACCCAATCAAAAGGCCATGCAACAAAAAAAAGGAGCAATAGAAGGCCAACAAATGGAGATGTTGTTAGCAAACCCTGCCTGTGACAGATTGAGACCTACATGGATGGATTCTCTATGCCCATAATCACATAAAGCTAGGATGCATAGGAACAACATTAAAACCAATCTCACAGCAAAGAGATTGGTTGTGTAATGTCCAGTGGCCAGAGAAACGTGCATATAGTGCCCAAGGGACATAATAAGACATCTGTATACAATGAAGACAATGTTTTGGCTTCAAAGGCTGACAATTTGCAAACTCTAAATCCTTTGTTACCCTGTCTGTCTATAGAGAAGCCACTATCCTCATTTCCATAGATCCGAATCCAGATCTACTTCGGATACTCTTTAGTTTAGTAGCGTTTGAAGATCTCCTCTTGATATGTTTTAGTTTTGCTGGAAATCTCTAAGCCCACTGATCTTCAAGAGCCATTTTTAAAAGTCCAATTAAAAGAACAGAAAAGAAAAAACAGACTAGGTTGCACTTGTTTACCCGACTACCATGCTTTCAAAAATTTTGGCAAAGGTAGGTTAGGGATGGTAATAAAATTATAGTTATGGTAATGAAATGATGTATGTAGGTAAACCTTGAGTGTCTCGACATGTTAAGTTTCTTCTTAAAAGGTTCTATGTTCGAATACAGAAGGGTTACATGTTCATACACTGATGAGTTAACTAAGATTTTTCTTCTAGAATTAGGGAGAAACTAAACTCCATAATTAAGATAGAAGTATTTATTTCTTACATATTTTATATATGGTTGTTAGTCCTAATTAGAGAGCCTGGCTTTAAATTATATGATGCGTGTTTTAAGCGTCTTTCAGGATGATGTGTAAAGATGGCCTTGTAATTGACAAATGAATCCGAAGAAATCAATGTGGAAGCTGTCCGCCAAATCGGAAGATGCCTGGATATTTTGTTACCTTTAGAATGAAAAAATCTTAATTTTGTTATAATATCATTGCGCCTGTTTAATTTATATTGTAACTTTTGTTTACTGTATAGCATCTGCAATATTTTACTTGGCAGCGAGGATTTGTGTTGTAATTGCATTATTACAGGCTTTTAGGCTTGGAGTGTTCCTGGTGGTCCATTTTTCTGGATTCCTCTATTGCATAAATATGTTGTGCGCTTTTCTTTGTTTGTGCTAAATTTTAACTTTTTAAAGAACCGATAAGAGAACTAGAGATTCGTTTTAATGAAGCTTCTCATTTTCATTCCTTAAATATTCTATTTGAGCAACAAAACAGGGACTGACCGTATTCTTGTTTTTCCATTCGGGGAATTGCAGGTTTATCATAACTTCAAGGCCACCGTTGATTACTTTTTCGATTACTCAACGGGTAATGACAGTGAGTTGGCTACTAGTCAACATTCCATTGGATTACAAAGACCGATTCCTGGGCAGCTGAATCCAAGCTTTCGGTCGTTCAAGATTATTACAGAATGCCCATTGATTACGATGATTATTTTTAGATTTCATCAAAAATATATGACGAACAGTGTTGCTGTTCTCCTCCCTTTGATGGTCGGTGCAATATCCATTGCCGGTCCCAATACTCAGGATGTTCCAGCCAACCTGAAAAATCAGCATGTTCAATTCAAGTATGCACAAGTCAAGGTGAGGTTATCCATTTCTATCGTAATTAGTTTGCTTAGATCAAATTTTAATTAGCACTTCTCTATTGTATTCTCTTAAAAAATTTAGTTACATGAAAAGTATATATATATTGAGATATATTCCTATGTCATTATAAGCAATTGACTACATAGGGCAGAAACCATAGAAAACACATGCTGCTCATAAAGCAGCCCTGAGATTCTGAAGTTTCTCATTTTATGGAAAATACGAACAATCTGAGTTTCTTAAACCATCTAGGAAGCGTTTCTATTCACTTACTAGAATTTCTGTATGAGCTACTGCATGACTGCCTATGCAGTTGGCACACTGACTTTATCACCCTGAATAATCAGATCGCGAGGTCCTCTCTCAGTGGCCATTTTTAACCCTCTGAGTGGGTATTTTTAACCCTCTAACGAAATTTTGATGTCCTTTAACTGTTGGCCTTAAATAGAGGGAAAAAGCTTCATGGACTCCACCATATGCATATCCTTCTTCACCAACATCTCCCTAGTGTTTTCTTTTTCTTTATGTCGCATTTTATTGAAGAAGCTTACTTCAAATGTACACGTGCATTTGGTTTCGCTTGCTTCTTTCCACTAAAATCGAGCAGCTCCTTCTTTAAAAATACTTCTGTTATGAAAACCGTTGAGTGAAAGACTTGGGTACTGAATTAATAATAGGAAGAGAAACTTATGTATGAGTAGCCACAACAACAAGAATAGATGCAAAAATAAAAGAAAAAGTAGGGTCTTTAATTCGGCACCACAACCGTTGAGTCAAAGATTTGGGTACTGAATTAATAATAGGAAGAGAAACTTATGTATGAGTAGCCACAACAACAAGAATAGATGCAAAAATAAAAGAAAAAGTAGGGTCTTTAATTAGGCACCACAAATCTTGGAGGGACTAGTCGGGAAGATATCATAATAATGTGTAAGAGTTTTACCAAAAAAAATTGTTTTTTTAAAATGTATTATATGTTATCTTATGGAAAAAAAATAGTTTTATAGTGGAATAAAAATAGTTACAATAATCTAATGACAAGGAAATTCATGTCTTAGAAAGGTTAAAAAATTGAACATGTGCCTCAATAGAAGATGAATCTACATTTTGGTAGGAAAAAATAAGTTTCTCTTTGAAGAGAAAAGCTAATTCTTTCCTGAAGACATTCAAGTACCCTAGGCTAAAAGGGGATGCTTACTCATGAAAAGTAGCCTAACACCAACTCAAATGTGTGTCATGACCTATAACCTAGAGGTGTTACCTATTGTCACCTTAGTAACTACTTCCCTACAGTTTAGGTTGCCTCTTCTTTACATAAGGGCATAATCTTTAATCATAGGATTGCTAAGGCTTTGAGTGAAGAGGAAGGTTTAAGTAATGAAGTATTAGAAAGGAACACCCTTAAAGATGATAGAAGCAATACTAATACAAATGATACAAATGTAATCAAAGGATTGGAGGATATTTTCTCTCACAACCCTTCCAATTAAACAATTTTGTCTATCTATGGCTTTAATTAACAAGTCTAGTAATTGTATTTAACTCATTTACAATAGTCAAGAAGGACAATGTACAAAATAGCCACACATAATAGAAGGATAGCTTATTCTTCAATTTAGACCAAGGAAGATATGTCCATTACGCTTCAAGGATGAAGATCTCATAATCCAACCATGAAGAATGAGAAGAGAGAAAAGTTTTATATAGCTTTCAACTCATTTTTTGCTTGTTTGTTAGAATATCCTTGACTTTTGGGAGTGGCCTTTGGTCTAAGAAACCATGACCCAGGGGCATCTAAGCAGTCAAAATCACCTGGGGAACGCACCTTACTCAGGCCACACCAACCCTCAACTAGTTGGATTCTGGGTGTCTCCTCCCAACTAGTGCATCCTTAATGGGAATTAAACCTAGGTCTCCTATTGACGAGACCCACACCTTAACCAAATGAGCTAGTGGGAACTGAAAAATTTCAACTCATTTTTCTCTGTGATAAAAAATGGATATAATTCTAGATTTAATCTAGGGTGGAGTAAACAATGAATATTTATCCACTACAATATAACCAACTCTAACAAACACCATGATATGAGATGGTCAATGCCACATGTACATGTTTTCAATAAAGCATGATAGGTGCGCCTCCATATATGAGAGGATACACCAGCCTAGATCCAAATCCTAGGCTCTATCAAGCACCAAGAGGGATAAAATCTCCTGAGGTGCAAACCTCTTCTTAGGTATTGCACTCAAGGAGGTTCAAATCCATTCTATTTTTTCTATTTCGACAATAATATCGACAAACTTAACATTAGAAGATCTCCCTCATATTATTACTTTTTACTTTTTATTATTACATTTTATTAATGGCTGACAATAATATCGACAAACACTCGACATACAAGATCTCCCTCATATTATTACTTTTAACTTTTTATTATTACATTTGATTAATGTCCGACAATAATATCAACAAACACTCGACATACAAGATCTCGCTCATACTGGGCTGTAGAGCGCCTTTCGGTGCAACAAGTCAAAACATGATGAATTGGCCTCCAAAGGCTCTAAGTGTAGTGCCCCAATATATATGGTAAAAAAAACAATGATTAACCTTGGAGATAAGGTTTGGAACCTCCTAGATCCACTAAAATATACAACAACCTTCAATAAATTACCATCTAAACGCTCCAAAGTGAAAGCATCATTAACAAAGGATAAACTCCCTCCATGCTAAATGCTCTTCAAGAAATACTTGAATAAATGCACAAGTTGGTAACTTGAACAAATAGGGTGATATCCTCTATTTCGACAGCATCAATGGTCAAATCTATAAAAAATGAAACCAACCAATTGATAACCACCATGCCAAATCATTAATCCCCTATAAATAAGGAGATCATCCATCCATGAGAACAGAATCTTGATCACAATATAGAGTGTCAAAATAGACAATCAACCCCATGTAGAAGTGGATCACCCCATCCACAAATATCCACACATTGCAAGAGAAAAGAGGGAAATTATGATTTCTTGGGTACCTTTTTGGGCCAATATTTCATCTAGACCATGAAAAGCTTGAATTCTCAAAGAGAAAAGGTGGGATAAATCATCACATGAACTAGCATGGAGGAAAACAACTCAAAAATGGTTAAAATGGATTAAACTATTACGGTCCCATTACTCCAACTCCCTTAGGAATTTGGCTAATCATTGTACACCATTGGAAAGGGGTGGGAAAGATATTGCCAACCATATAACATATTCTTTCATCTGATCTAGAGTGAAAGAGGACTACCCTCTTAAAGACAAGTTGTCAAATTGCTCAAAAACTATAATCTAACACCCATAAGAATTGCTTCATTGTTTTAATTCATTGGAGAACTAGGTTGAGCATTTACCTCTATGAGATAGCCCTCAAAAATATATTTACATACATATATACCATAATCCCCTATCTAATGTAGGGTGTTGAAGAACCAAAGGTTTAAAAACATGGCCCTATTGTTCTCTATTTGATCTAGAATAAGCATGAAAACTAGCGGAAAAATATGTGCGAAGGTCAAAAACTCTATACCACCATGAAGATCATCAATATACTATACGAACCCTCATCAAATGAAAAAAATAGAAGGAATCAAATCTCAAGAACATACATAGGCTAGAATCACAAGTGGACACCCATGTCACCCCTATTGAAATTATGATGAAAAATCACAAGTGGACACCCATGTCATCCGTACTGAAATTATGATGAAAAATCACAAGTGGACACCCATGTCATTCGTACTGAAATTATGATGAAAAATCACAAGTGGACACCCATGCAATATCGGGGGTAATAGTGGGTGGGTTTAATGATTGATTGATGGATACCTAGGGGGTAATCCTTAGCATTAAATGTGGTGCATGTTTTTGACGGTACCTCTCCTTGCAAGGTTTCTTGAGGAAAAATTGGTGAAAGTTAGCTTGTGGTGATATTTGAGAGGCCTTTAGGTTGTGTGATACTATCTCTTCCCCACATCTATATCAACTTTCTAGATTTTTTATATTTAAGATCATTTCGGTTGCTTGGAATACAGTCTATTGTGGGTTTGGTAAGATGGAATCTGCCTAGTAGTAGAACGGCTTGGGATTTGGAAAGGCTGCCCAATTGGAGTTGAAGGTTGTATGATACATGTATTGCAAAGCTCCCATGTTTTTAGACCTGACATTTGAGTAAGAAGGGTGTCTTCTCTGGTAGGATCTTTAGACCTAGTTGCATGCACTTGGAAGGATTGACCCATTTTGGTTTGATTGCATGCCCTCCTTCCATCCTATTATCCGACTATCATTGAGCTTGTTTGGATAATTCCAGAATAGGATGTCTTAAAATTGATTTTTTCCATGTCAAGTCCATTTTAGAGGGATTTGGCGTAGAGCTTTGGTCATCAAGGTCAATACAACAATATTCTCATTAAGAGTTCAACATGTCATTTGTGAGAATTGATCATGGGTGGAGAGGGTAACATTCATTCCTCCAAACCACCCAAACTAGACCTAATTCACTAGTTCCATTGTATATACCCTTCAACATTTTTTGTTTAGATGATGTAAATAAATTTATATGAATATCTTTTTGTTTTGGTGTTGTAAATAGATGTATTTTCCCAAAAAAATTCCACTGCTATTTTATATTGCATATGGATTCAGGAATACATTATTGTTAGTGATAGAATTCAGCCTCACAATTGGTTAGTAAAAGAAGATATTTTGTATATAGTGACCTGATAGCCAAGTAAGGCATTCATATACGTCTTAAAGGCATACCAAGACTATCTTTGGGCATATCACCACTATCTTAGAGAGAATAAGAGATATATACTTAGAGGACATAGGGAAAAAAAAAAGATCATCCTATCTTCAAGATACCAGCTTTGCCTTTGAGAATAAATTGTTGTTATGATTTGTGGAAAATCTCATGTTCTTTAATGTTTTTGGTGTCATTAACTCATATTTTTGGAAAAAATGATGTCTTATTTTTATTGAGAATAAATTGTTCTGATTTCTGGAAAATCTCATGTTCTTTAATGTTTTTGGTGTCATTAACTGATATTTTTGGAAAAAATGATGTCTTATTTTTATTTTGAAGATCCATTCCTTATTAGAGATTTTTAATTGACCAGTCTTTATCAATTATTTTAATTTTTTCTAATGGATTTATTTTCTTGGCTGCAGACTCTTTCGTTTTTGACATATTTACTGCAGAATTATTCTACTCTTTTCAAGCAATATGAGGATATTATATCAAATAGCATAGTAAATTTGTTTGATACTTGCCCGCATTTACCTTTTATTCGCAAGGTATAGTACATATGAATTCAAAAAATCTCTATGAAGGAATATTTGCGTGCAAGCTTCTAATTTTGAATATGCTTCTAATTTCTTTGGGTCATCGACAACAATGAGGGAAAATATTTGTTTCTTTACGTGAGTATTAACTAATGTTGACTGATGTGCAGGACTTAATTAATGCTGCAAACAAATTCGTTAAATCTGATCTCAAACGAGGATTTTTTCCACATATTGAAAAATTATTGGATGAGAGGTATTTTTGTCTTTCTCTTTGGCTATTATATATAAAAAAGATAATTGTAATTTAAAAACACGACCATATTGATTGGGCATGCTATATAAATGCATTTAAATGATTATTATCGATTGTTATTATCTAATCATAGGCCTAGCCATTATATATGGATCATCAGTTTTCTAAATTAGTAGCTAGCTCATATAAATTTATTGTGTAGTTTATCTAGAATTCTTCTATCAGTTAGATGATTTAATTTTTTTATTAAGTACTCATTCTTCAATGTTTTTTCAGGGTTTTAGTGGGTATCGGTAAAGCTTGTGAACCATTAAGGCCTATGGCATATAATATTCTTGTCGAGCTTATTTATCATGTTCGAATGGAGATTTCGTTTGATGAGGTTAAATATTTCCCTTCTTAGATATTAATTTGTTTATGTTGACTAACTTTTATTAAAGTTACATTCTGTAGTCTTTTTATTGACTTAATTTCTGTATATTTAGTATTTGACATTATAACAATATTATAACCAAAAGAGTCTAGTTGATATTTTTTCTTTTAAAAAACACATTTTTTATTAAAACCAAATCTCCTAATTGATTTCCTAATTGATTGCTTTTTAATTCCTATCTTATAAAGAAATTATGAAAATATTTCATTTTCGAATTCTTATTCGACGTATTTCCCATGTGTAATTGCGACTTTTGCTCCACTTCCCTCCACACCTGTGGGATGAATGTGCAAAATAAGAAGAGATGGTCATTGGTTTCTTTCTATCTATTCTTTGTAGACAATCCCATAAAATCTTGTGATTTAAAACCAACCAAAGGAAAAGAGAGATCTTTAGTGGAAGTTTATTAAATATATCTCTAAGCTTTAATTGTTTTTAAAAATGAGTTGGTTTTGAAATAGAAGAATGCATGAGTATTGCATGTTAACACACATCTAGTAGAAAAATATTGATGAAGAAGTTGAACAATAGACATATTGTTGGTTTTTTATTATTCTATCTCCCATCTCCACTTCCACATTAAACTTCTAGGCCTTATAACCCACAAGAGCCCTTTTATATCTAGTCATATGCTTGGTGGCTCCACTATCAATCCACCATGAATCTGATGAGTTGGAGATGGATCTTGAGAGTGATGAAAGTTGAAACCAAGATGAACTATCTTTGATCTTTTTCTTTGGTCCCAGAGGTTCTTCTTCTTCTATAGCAGTTGAAGCATGATACTTCCCTTTATGCCATTTCATGTTAGGAGGATTTCTAAAAACGTTTGCATAATGACCAAGCTTGCTATAGTTATAACATCTTACTTTTGACTTATGAAAGTGCTTACCTTTGATCTGGTGCTGAGGGAAGCTTCTTCATTTCTTCGTCTTGGCAGCAAGAGCATTATTCTTTTTAGTGAGAGGCCTCGATCTACTATGTATTATTCCTTCTTCTTCTAAGCAATCATGCCACAACCTATAAAAGCTTGGTTGTATTTCTCTTCAATTCACTGTTGCAAAAAACGTCTTCCAAGTTGTGGGAAGACCATCTACTGTTGTTTGCACAAGATCATCATCATCTACTTCAACTCCAATTGCCATGACTTGATCTCTTGTCTGAGCAATCTTTGAGAAGAAGAAGGCAACTGTATCCTTTAATGAACGAATTTTATTCTTCAAGACCCTCTTCTGAGTAGGTGCCTTCTTCTCATAGATATTTTCTAGGGAATCAAAGCATTTCATAGCTATCCTTAGAGGAGATATTATAGGCATCAAATTGTCTTTAACTGAGTCAAAGATTACTCTCTTTGCTTTGGTTTGCTTCTTCTTAAATGTTTCTCTTCCTTGGGTTTTTGTGGGATCTTCCACAACCCTAGTAACCAAATCATCCAAGTCATTCTCCTCCAAAATATTCAAGATATTATCCTTCCATGCATTAAAGTTTGAGGCTCCTTCAAGCCTATGTTCTGCCTTCATTGAGTTAGAATCCACTCAAACCCTTACAATCAAGTTGTCAAATACACTTCTAAATCTACAGTTAAGTTGATTGAAGCAGAAACCCTTACCTTAGGATCTATGTAGATTATGTTATCTTGTAAAATAGATTTAGCCATAAGACCTAAGCTCCGATACCATGTTAAATTTTGGTTAGGGTTAGGGTTTGAAGTAGAAAAAACCAAACCTTATATACTTTAATGCAAAATTACATTTAATAAACTAGTACTAAAATGAAATACTACAACAATATATAAACAATGTAACTTAAAACATAATTTTCATCTCTTTCACCTTTAACATTACCAATTCGTCACCGCGTTAAAGTAATCTTCAATAACATGTAATTACTAACAACAGTATAACTTAACACAATGTGCATTAACAATAACATAAATAAAGAAGACAAGTTTAGGATACTTACTTGGGTGTGGGACCCTTCCTGTTTTATACTCAGAGATTTTTACTTTCAAAATTAGTTGAGCTTCTCAAAGGCTAGTCAACACTAGGAATTAGTAGGCCTTGACTTAGAGGGTAAGTACAAACAAGGGAGAGAGAGAGAGAGAGATGAATAGGCTAGGATATAGTCAAACAAGGACGGTCTATCACAGTCAAAACATAGTACATGACTCAGCACAATAGGTCTGACTCCCAAGAAAAAAATCACAGTTAAGCTTCAACTCATAGATCAAATCTCAATAATATAGATCTAGTCAAAACATGTCATAGTAATAGATCCGATTAAAGGAATGTCTTAACATAAATGAGTAATCAAGGCTCAAGACAAACTAATCATACACCCTACGGCCTCCTTAAATGAGTTGTCAACAAGTAGATTTAGATCAAAGAGGCTCATGGCCTCCACGGGTTCTCACACAATAGATTGGATCATATCTAAGGGCCTCATGGTAGACCTTAGCAAAACCCCAACAACCTCATGGATAGTAGACCGATCCCACAAGTAGTAGATCTAAACTTAAGCAATATATATGAGCTCAATTAAACCCTCGACTAAGGTAGCTCAAAGATTCCAAGGCTCATGATTTAGTCATTCATGGAAACAATAAGCTCTTAAAAAATCCCTAGTTGAGAAAGAGGCTTGACATTAACCTACAGTGATCAATTTTAGATCAGATCTGATGTAATGTGATGAAGGTAGTCTTCAATAGGAGGGCGACCCTAAAAAATTGAGAAATCAACAACAATAATCTCCTTAAAATCCTTGACGTTAGGCAACATAAAACAAAACTGAAATACGATGATGAGATGATGTTAAATGAAGAGAATAGGACTTTAATAAATAGGATCTTAAACTTCTAGAAAGATCATTAAATTAAATCTTCAGGGTTCCACACAATTAGCTGGGTACCTCAAAAATAAAAATCACAAAAATATAAAATATAATTAAAGTGACTTGGGTGGGTACAACCATTTTAGGGTGTTCAAACAATAAATTCACTTTTAATAACATAAAATATAAATAGGGTGACATTAGGTGGGTACTAGGGTCATTTAAATAATTAGGTGATGGTACAAGGACCAACACATGACCCAACATAAGAAAAGTGTGGGTACATGACCCATAATCGCTAGGACCAAGGGTATACCACAAAGTGGAAAAATAGCCATAGTACCCATAGGACCAAAACATTAAAGGTGGTACAAATCAAGATAACTCAAGGTGGGTGGATTACCCTACTAACCACAAATCAAACAAGACAAGGTACCACAAGACCAATAATCAACAAAAGACCAAGGATGAACAACCAAAAGATTAAAACAAAATCCTTGAGCTTCCATGCTTCCCAAGTACATTAAAGCACAAAAGAACCACAAATTCTGAAATCCTACACAATAGAAATAACATCATAACATAGTCCAATATGCATCTAATATTGTTAACATGCTTCCCATTATAAATTCCATGCATAGGCAAAAATTTGTAAGGTTTGTCACAACAAAGTCATTTAACAATCCGTTATGTCGAAACACAAATGTCTTGAAATCTAATTTCAATGAGACACAAGACACCTCTTTTTTTATATAAGTACAATCTTTCCATGGTACTATAGCTAGTGAATAACAACCTCCAAATTTAGGCCCTAAAAACACATTGATATTTTTCGAGTTACCCAGAACATGGAGATGATAGAAACTAATGAGAAAAAAATATGAAGATCCGACATAATTTTCTCAATATTTGTAAGTTCAATGTTGAAAGGAAGATGACAAAAAAACCACTTTTGAATCTTACGATGAATACATCACCAATTCCAATCAGCCAAAAATTGGTTTTGGAATTACCTATCACCGTTGTAGTTGTAGGATATGTTTAGTAAGGTAATTGTTTTCCAAGCACTTCCCCTCATTTTGAAAATGGTGTCTAGGGTAAATTGGATTCTGTAGAAACTCAAGGCTTCTGTCAACAATACTCATTTAAGAGCTCAATGTGTCACTTGTAGGAATTGAACTTGGTTGGGGAGGATAACACTCCTCTTTAATGACTTGGGCTAGACCCAATTAACAATAAATACACATACACACAAAATAAAAAAACTAGCATAATTTTATCACAAAGATTGTACAATTCAAGTTATTCACCACCCCACCTATGTTTGGAACTAGAAACCTATGCCTTGAGGAAAAGATGGATGGATTTTATGGTGGCAAGAAGCTAATAAGATAGCCATTAAATTCCTTTGTGGTTGGAGGAAATTGGTGGTCATATCTAAAATAAAATGGAAAAAAAAAGTGAGGAAAAAATAGCTAAAGGTTCCTTTGCTTGCAAGCTTTTGTTGACACAAACAAAGTATCCTCATCAATTTCATAGGCATACTTGACAATATTTCCTAGTTAGACCTTTCTCTATGGAAATGGAAGGTGCTATACTTATGGCCCAATTCCCATAATGTGTGTTTTTATGACTTTAAAATAAATGCAACTACTAAGCGATGCATGATTGTAGTATGGAATGTGGCTAACCAAATCTATATTAAAGGAGCAAAAGCAATATCTAGTAGTGCCGCAATTGATAATAAGAAAAGGGTGAGATTTGGTAGCGTAATTGACAAAATGAGAATATTTCCATTTCTTATCAGAAATGAACCCAAATCAGATCCTGGTGACTCCCTCCCAAGGTGAAACAATATGACTACTAAGATCACTTCCTTGTCACAGAACTAGCTAGTAACCAACCTGAAATGAAATGTTATTAGCTATATAACAACAGGGAGAATAGTACACCAACTAAATCATATACATAATCAAATATTTTTAGCAAATGGAAAATTCCAATCATCAACAAACCCTCAATTTCATATTGAGCATTAGGAAGAATGAGATAACTCATAACAAACATCACAACATGAGAAGTGTTAGCTTTCATGGTTACTTCAAAAGTGTTTACACCATGTTTGGAGGTGCTTCACGAGAGTTGGGGTAGATGGTGTATGTTTAACCCTTGGATGGTTTGTTCCCCTGGATGGTCTATAATGGATTTACACATGGGAGATGGTCCATGGTGGATTTGAACCTTGGAGATGGCTTACTTAGTGGTTTCTTCACCTTAGTTCAAGGGTGCTTGTTTGGAATTTTGATTCTTCACTAGGAGTTGGATATCCCCTAATAACTTGGGTGATGTTCTACATGATGGTCACAATTTCTCTTTCTTGGAGAGTGCATTACTTAGGAGGAAGATAAATTTTCATCTTGTGGATGGGACCGAGACCTAGACAACAACGTACAACCAATGAAGTCCTCCATAAACTATTGAAAAGTCACCATGACCCATCATCAATCCAACCACAAGAAATTCTAGTAGGTGGCAATGAGCTTATGATTTGATGCCAATGCATGACAAATAATTTTTTTCCTATTGAATAGAGAATGTAAGATGTAGTTCCAATGCAACAAAGGTTTGAGATGTGATTCGCGCTCAAAAAAATGTGGAGGATTTTATTCCTACAAATCAATAAAATAATCATTTGAAGAGACATACTGAAATCTTGTCATATAATCAATGGACAAATCTACAGAAAATGTAGAATAAGATCATTACAACCCATTGGTAGATTAACTTTCACTTGATAATAAAATCCTAAAATTTCCAAGACCTCCTCACATTATTCTCATTTGAAGCTCAATAAAAGTAACGAATTTCTATCCATATTTACCAAGTTGTTGATCCACATATCCCATCCAACCAAAGCATTTTAAAACTAAGATATTTAATATGCTTCTTAAAATAACGAGAGATAACTAATTATCCGGGAACAATGTTTGAGTATTATAAACACAAGTCTCATCAAGAAAAACATCCATTTGTTCAACTAAACCAGATGTAGGAAAAGTGCAAAGGTGAGTTATAAGAGGAATAACATGATCAACCTTTTTAAAAAATTAAATGGTGTTTAATAATCAAGCCTTGAATGTTACACTTAATTTATAATGAGTACATAAAAAAGGTGTCATAGCATTACTTATTAATTATTACTAATTGTGTGTGCTAATACAATGAAGCTTTCCTTTTGCAGTTGTCCAAAATTATATACATGTATTCAAGAATTATGGACAACCCATTGATGCCAATGAGAATCCACGCAAATTCTGCAGCATTGATGCTTAATTTGGTATGATCACTGCATTTTACGATCCCCTTTTATAGTGAGGAGATCCACCTTATAGAGAGAAACAGGGATCATTACTTTATATTTTGAAACTGTAAAGGTTGAATATAGCTATAATTGTGAAGGTTGAATGTGCAGATTAAACTAATTGTTAAATTTGGTGTAGACCCTACCAACAAGGAGAAAGCTCAAGCCCTACTGGTGAGATTTTCCTGTCAAGAAAATTTTCTTTCGTTGTTTATTCAATTAACTAATGAATCTATAAAATCTATCATTTTGCTGATCAGCCTCAATCTTTTGTACTGTTGAAATAGGGAACTATATTACAAACCTTTGTAAGAACGTTGCGTAAATTAAAGCACACCATTCCTCAGGTATGTACACTGTCCCTTGCTTGTTATTTAGCTTTGGATGTTTTGTCGATGCGGATTAAAATATATGTAATAAAAAATATTGTGGTGTGAAATGATAATGTTTTATTGAGCTATCAACCGATTGGATGTAAGCAGGCACATTATACAGTTTTATTATGTTATATTTATTTATTCAATAATGCCTGTGTGTCAGCTATCAAGTGCCGGTAGTTTTCAAATTCCGTAGTTGTTGATTATTTAGATTTTGGAATGAATGATTGGTTGTTATTTATTGTATGTAAAAATACCAGCTAATTGGAGATTGTGAAGCTTGGAAAGAGTATTGCAGCTTACGGTCCAATCTAGAAATGACTGTGGAGGTGAGAATTTGTTTACTGATTTTGATTCTTGGTTTTGAAAAAATTGTTTATATTTTTCAAAAACATTATGTACAAAATGGTGAAAATATGTGCAAGATAATTAGAGTATTTATATCTATTATCTTAAAAGCAATTCCAAAATTTATCGATGTTGGTGTATCGAATATATTTTAAAAACCATTTTAGGAAAATGACTTACAACTTTGTTTTTATAAAAAGTAATTTATAAATTGAGATAACAGTAAAAAAGTAAATGGAGTGTGCTCTATGTACATTATCCTAGAGATGTGACATAAACTCACTAGTTGTTCACATCCTCAAAAGAACCAACGCAATATAGGGAGGCCAACCTCCTTCTCGGAGACTTTAAAGTTTAAACATTACAAAACATAAAAATGGCATAATTAGAGAACAACACAGCCGGGCAAACTGCATGTAATTGACAACTTATTCATCTTCCATATTTGGGTAGGGCAATTCTCATGTCCAAGATGAGTAAGTATGGCTTAGCAAAAGAGGCCCAATATTCTATAATAAAGTAAAACATAAGAATCTTATTTACTGTGATGTTTAGATAAAAAACGATTATGATAGTGATAAAAAATTATGACTGAATATTTAAATTTTTTCATGCCTGGATGGACATGGAAAAAAATTCAATTCATTTGGTGACTAGAATGGTTCTATTGGCAACCAAATTCCATGCCACTCGTAGTTGTAGTTTTTTTTTAAATAAAAAACATACCAATAATAAATATTTTGTTCTTGTTGTTTGATTCAATGATGATAAGTTTGAGCAAATGCAAAATTAAAATTGAATATTTTTTTCATTAATTAAAAAATATCTAATATAAAAAAGACTACAAGTTAAGATGTATATACTATCAATAATATATATTTAATACTGAACCAGACAGATCATAGAATAATTGGTACAATGCCATATGACGTATACAATAAAATTGTCAAGAAGGTATATCCATTTAAAATGTTTGTATTCTATTTGATGTATTAATGATCGAGATTTCTAACAAAAGAAAGACAATATGTTGAAATCCATAAAAGATCAACGATATATATTTAATAATGAATAATATAGATCATAAAATATTTGGTATAATACCATATGAGTATAGATAGATGCATTGAGTAGTTGTTGGGTCATGTTTTCTAGTTAGGATGTGTTGTTATTGTTGTTGTTGTTGTTATTATTATTATTATTATTATTATTATTTATTGATGTTTATTTCTATATTTAAGTTCATCACATTTTCTATCTTTTTAAATATGCTTTGTCCTCGAAGCATTTTATTGACAAGTTTGTCTTTGTTTTGGCTTTTACTTCATATGATTCTTTACATTTTTAAAGTTTTAATGATTGATAACAAGAGATGATATAAGTTACAAAAAATTGAGTAGAATTGTTGAATTGTGAAAGGGTTATTCGCCCTAATTCAATTTTCTACAAAACTATATAGAGACAACTTCCATGGTTTGGAGAATGATGAGATTCCACACTTGAGTTTTTTTTCATTATAATATGTGTTTCTCATTTAGTTTCTCATATTGATTTAATTTTGGGTTAGTTAATTGAATGATACAATGAATTTTATAATTAGGATGACAATAGGGCTTCCTTGTGTCTTGTGCCTTGTTATTGGCACCTTTGTTTTGAATACTTCTAGTGATATATATTGGTTGATAAGATTTCAATATAAGCATCTTTCTGATTTTTTGTGTTGATTGGATATGTATTGTTTTCTTTCTCTATGGTTTAGATTTTGCATATAACGACTTTATATTTCAATGAATCCAATCATTGTTTATTTATTAACCATCGACTCCTTTCCCATAAGTTCCTAAGAAAAATGTGTCAAATGGCTTCCCACCAAACCTAAATACATTGATTTGTTAGCATTCAATGAGTTGCATTACGGTAAGACTGTTAGGTCCTCTATACCATAGCATAGATAATCTGATGATAAGAGCTTGCAGAGGCATTTGATGTCAGAGCTTCCTTATCATCATTTTCTTTGTTCTCATATGAATCCTCCTTTTTGGAATCAGACTCAAAATATGAATTTGGTGAATCAAGATGCTTATTTGATTCAGCAGTTGTTGTTCCCTTTCCGTTTGTTCTTACTTAAATCCCTCACCCTCGTTTCTTCATTCCATATTATTCTCGTCCCTATATTTCATGTCACTAACTTCATTGTTGCTATCTTCCCATTATTCATTTTAATTTCTTTCATAATCAGATTATTATAGTATGGGCATGGGGGGTTTTGAATGGGAATTTGTGTATAGGGGGGTTGTCGTTGTCATTGAATGGCTATTTTCTTGCATGCTAACTGAATTTTGGGGTTCTAGTCCTATGTAGCCCACGCTTGTAATTGATTTTTCTTGGGGTATTGTGTTTCCTGATATACCTCGTCTTCTAGAGTATTTTCCCAAGGTAGTGTCTTTACTAGTGCCTCTAAAGACTCTAGATTATCTCACAGCCTTAATGATAGGGTTCTTTCGTTCAGATTCATTTATTCCCACTCATTCGAGTCACCCTACGTTATCCACCACTCATGTTTATAAACAAATTTTCTTATTCTAACCCTTTTTCACTTTTTGACTTCTTAAGTTGTTTGATCATACTTTGACTATGATTCTTGAGATGAGATATTTTTCACCTTTATTAAAAACAACATTATCAAATTCTTGTTCAAGATCCAACAAATTTTATATTGATTTCCATATATCTTGAAGGATGGTTTATGATACATCCTTGAGGTGTTTTGTTCTAATAAGAATGTTAAATTTAAAATACACAATTTTTTGTTAACCCTTCTTATTTTCTTCTATTAAATAGAGCTCCATGCCTAAAATACAATATATTTTGGCTTGACATGCTATTTCTAAATGGATGCAATATTTGACATTTGGTTCAAATGGGCACACCCTTCCACTCGGTTTTGATATTCACACCATGAAGCTTGAAATATGTTGGGGATATTAAATAACTTTGAAAATTTGTTTGTTTCACATAGTGGATTCTAATTGGTTGACTTCAAGAAGGCACAATGGTTAATCAGATGAAAACTCTTGAGATTGATTTAGGCACAATAGTTCATCAAAATGGCAACCTTGAGATTGATGTAAAATTCTAAACCACAACTATGAGGTGTCTACATGTGCTTTGACATTCTCATGCTTCACTCAGCAGTTAACGGGAACAATTATTTAGCACAACTTGGCACACAATTGTTCTAGTGGTGAATACGTTGCATGGTGATTAACACTCAATGACTAGATTCAATGACTAGATTGGCCTTTGGAAGTTATATTTACGAATCATTTCAAATATACACAATTTCCTAATAACCCGTGATTTCCCCTATAGTTTCTAGTAATAGTTCTTATAATTTCCCCTATAGCTTCTAGATGAATTTCCTATTAACTTACATGATTTCCCCTATAGATTTTAGTAATAACTTGTGATTTACACAATAGCTTCTAGATGCTCCAATAGTACAATCTCTTAGATATAACGATTTACTCAATTTAATCAGATGCAACCTTTTCAGAAAATTTGGTGTTGTCCTCAATGTTTCGTACATAATTTTCACACAATTTGGTGTTGTTCTCAATTTTTGGTGCCTGATTCACAACATTGTTGTTTTATTTTTCCTTCTCTTGTGTAATACCATGTCTTGGGCATCAATTTATCTTCATGAGACTTCAATGTATGAACACGGAAAAAAATTCAATGGAAATTCTAAAAATTTTCTAGGGAAAAGCCGGTTGTGGTCAAAGACCTAGTAAATGGAAAAAAGGCAGATTACACAAGGTTTGATAAAATGTCGCCAAGGGAAAAACCAAACAATGGCTATGAAACCAAATGAAATGTATAATAGTTTATTTACTGAGGAATATCCAATATAATAAGTATAGTAGGTTGAAATCCCTACACGAATAATAATATATATTCAATAATGAATAAGATACATGATAGAATAGTTGATATATTAGTATGTGCCATATGATATAATACTAATAATAATATTATTATCTTTTATTGATATTACTATGTTGCTTAATTAGTTTAGCTTCTATTTGAGAGATGGATACTTCATGTATTAAACTATGAAATAATTAAATAACTCTGATAATTAATTGTTTTTGTATTTAATCCAATGATAATTAACTTTGCATATAATCTCAATAAACCATCATCATAATGAAGTTGATTTAATGATTAAGGTTATATCCCTTGGAAATAACTTATTGGGAAACTTCACTTTTCCTCATTCAAAGGATGGTACAAAGTGTAAAGAATGAAGTACCTTAGTTCCAAGTACTTCAACCCAAGGGAATCAATGAGAGTTTCCTATGAACTCCCCTACATCAAGGGAAGATATCTCATGTCTAAACCATTTGAGGTAACTCTCAAGTCTAATCATCATCTAACATGCTTGTATTATAACTAATTTAATGATTGTTGACATATCCTTAGTAACACATGTTTTACTTAGGGGCCTAAGAGAATAAATATCATATAAATATACTTTAACAGTACCATGCTACAACCCTTAGGGTACATTGTTCATGACATATAACAAATTTGAATCTTATTTAAATACAAATTATAACAATAACAAATTTGTTCATTTATCTTTATGATATGTGTTGAATCATTTAAGTAATTTGTATGTGTCATGTCAAATTAACATGATCAACAATTAAATGTGCAAAGAGAATATATTTAACTCTTCAAAATCAGTATCTTATATTGTTAGTCGAACTTGACAATTTTAAGACTAGAGTGCACTAACATTGTATGAGTATGAGGAGAATCTACAAAATCGATATTAGGTCTTCCACTATGGTCTTGCATAAAAAGCAAGACATCCATGGAACATTAAGAATCTACACACAACAATAGTGTTTCATTCCTCAAATCTTAGGTCTTCAACTCTATTTCTAAAGAAACCCTAAAGGAAATCATCCACCTCCCTATCATGTATGTGTTCATGTGTGGTAGTTGTGAGATAGTTGTAAAAACATTGTGAAGAAACCCTAAAATAATCATTCATTGCTTCAAAATGTTATCGTGACTTTAAGGGTTAGATCAAGTAGTCATGAACAATATGTGAGATCTCTTTTCCAAAGTTAGGGAGGTCACCCTTTAAAACTTGCTTAAAAGCTAATAAGCAAAACATATATCTTATGCTTATTTTTATTTTATAGCTCTAATTGCTTGGTGGCATTTAATTTTGTATGAAGTGATCATTTTGTATACTTATTTGCTCAAAAGCCAACAATCAAAACATAAATCTTATGCTTATGTTATGGAGTACTAATTTTATGTACTTTTTTACTCAAAGTAATAATTAAAACATGAGTCCTATATTTATGTTATAATTGGTGGCATCTAATTTTATATGAAGTACTAAATTTATGTATTTATTTACTCAAAAGTTAATAATCTAAATATACCTTTTAAATGTTATAATGGGTGGCATCCAATTTTGTATGAAGTACTAATTTTGTGTATTTATTTACTCAAAAGATAATAATCAAAACATGATGGCATCTCATGCCAATTTTTTTTACTTATATTACATTAAAAAATAATAATAATTACAACATATCTTTTATATTTTATTATTATTATAAATAATTACAACATTTCTAATTTTGTATATTTATTTATTCAAAAATAATAATCAAAACATATCATACCTCTTATCCTCGTGTTATAATTGTGACATCCAATTTTATATGAAATACTAATTTTTTGTAGTTATTGACTCAAAAGGGAATAAGCAAAACATACCTTTTATGCTTATTTTTTATCTCATAGCTCTTACTGGTGGCGGCATCCAATTTTGTATGCAGGCAACTTTGATGCCTTTAGAGCATTCCGTGGAGCTAAGCGACTGCAAGCAACTGATTAGGAATATTGTGCAGGGTATTCAATTTCTTATGCTTTTCTATAAATTTTGATTGGTTTCAAATGAGGATTTCATAGTGCGATCAATTCGTCTTTTTGCTAATAAGTTGTGTTCAGATGTTTTGGTGTATACGTGTCTTTAGGACACGAGTCTCGTCTTCATATATTTGTTGTCGTTCCATTTTAAAGTGAAAGAAGATTATTGTGCAGTGCTGATAAATCTAGAATATGGTACTGTAGAAATGTAGCTCCCACTGGGAATGTAACTTCATACTACATTTTGGCAGGAATGAATACATTACTCTATGGTTTAACTCTCGTCAATAAATCAGTTCAGCCATCTGGTAGTTCACATGGCCTGAAAGGCATTAGAGAACAGGAGGTATACTGAAAATTAACTGTTATTATTTGCATTTCATCATTAGATGATAGAGCTGAAATTTCATTTCACAGTTAAGATTAAATATATGGTAGGAATGAATATTTTTTTAATTTAACAGATTTATATGTTCAGGTGCGGCTTACCTTGGGAGTCTTAAAAAATGGAGTGAAATGCCTTTGCATTTTCAAGGACGAGAAGGAAGAGAAAGAAATGCTCCTCCATTTTTCTAACATGTTTGTAGGGATGAAAAATAGAAACTTGATGGATGTGTTTGCTCCCTGTATGACATATCTTTTCGATTGCATGCTTAAAAACGATCAGCTGTTGACTGTGTTTTCTAACCTTCTAGAGACACCTGAGGTTGCACGACACTTTGCAGATGTGCTTGTAAATTTTCTTGTTAGTACCAAACTGGACATCCTTAAACAACCAGACACACCGGCATCAAAACAGGTCTTGCATTTGTTCCAGCTATTATTTGTTGCTGTTGCAAAATTTCCTGCGGATTGTGAGTGTGTATTACAGCCTCATGTATCAACTCTAGTGGATGTATCTCTGAAAAACGCTGCTGAGGTAGAAAAGCCTCATGGATACTTGCAACTGCTTCATTCAATGTTTCATGCTCTATCAGGAGCGAAATTGGAATTCTTGTTCGAGAAGTTTATCCCTTCTCTGCAGCCTTGCATTAATCTGTTGTTGGCTATGGTGGAAGGACCACTTGACGTTGATATGAAAGACCTTGTGCTTGAGCTTTGTCTGAGGATACCTGCTCGCTTAAGTTCATTGCTTCCACATCTCCCACGCCTCAAGAAGCCTTTGCTATTGGCTTTAAGAGGGAGTGATCAACTTATTGACTTAGGTTTAAGAACACTCGAATTTTGGATTGACAACCTTAAACCAGAATTTTTGGAGACCAGTATGGAAAATGCCATTTCAGAAATATTCTTGACTCTATCGTCTCATATCCGGCCAAAACCGTATCCCTGGGGTGAAAAGGCATTGCAACTGCTTGGCAAACTAGGTGGTGAAAACAGAAGGTTTTTAAAAGAACCTTTAGCACTTGAGTGCAAAGAAAATTCTGAGCATGGCCTACGGCTTATGTTGACATTTGACCAATCCATAACGTTTCAGCTATCTATGGATCGCTGCGTTAATCTGGCTATAGCAACTGTTATGGAAAATAGAAGTGATGTGGGTCTATCTCACAGGAGGTATGCCCTCAAGTTCCTGCATGTATGTTTGTCATCAGTTCTGAATCTGATCGGAAATGTTCCACGTGAAGGAGTTACTTCGGGTCTTTTGGGCATAATACTGATGCCATCCAAGGATCCATCAAGGTGCAGAACTAGAACAACGAACAGGAAGGATGAAAACGAAGACCCAAGGATGAAAACAAAGACCCAGCTCATGGCTGAGCAATCTGTATTTAAAGTTCTCTTGATGACTGTAATTGCTGCTAGCTCAGAACCAGAACTTCAGGATCCTAAGGATGAATTTGTCCCCAATGTATGCCGGCATTTTTCTATGATATTTCATATGCATTTATCAACTACTTCCTCGTCAGTGACATCTGGTCAACTTGGGGGCTCGATGGGGAGAGGAAGTGGGGACTTAAGTTCTACGTCACAGAGTTCATCTCATTCCAGTTTGATCGAGTTAGATCCTTTGATATTCCTAGATGCATTAGTTGATCTTCTTGCAGCTGAAAACAGAGCACATGCTAAGGCAGCTTTGAATGCAATGAACATTTTTGTGGAAACACTTCTTTTTCTGGCTTGTTGCAAACAGACCGTTGTATTGACTCAGAGCAGCGTTGGCACACCTGGTCCTTCTACGATGGTTACTAGTCCATCAATGATTCCTGTTTTCGCACCACCTCCAGGTGTTCATATCGCTATCTTTGAGCAGCTTCTAGCTCGACTTTTACACTGCTGCTATGGAAGCACATGGCAAGCTCAGATGGGTGGGGTAATGGGTTTTGGTGCTTTGGTTGGGAAGGTTACTATAGAGACTTTGTGTCTTTTCCAAGTGCGGGCAATACGCAGTCTAGTATTTGTCTTGGGGCGACTTCCTCAGCATGCAATTAAGGAGCAAGCAGAGACAAGTCAAGTACTTGATCATTTGCTGAGGGTTCTGAACTGTGCAGATGATGCAAACAGGGAGCAGTACAGACAAAGTTTCCAAGAAGTTGTGGATTTTTTTGCTGCCAAGCTATTCAATCCAAATACGACACTTATTGTGAGAAAAGCCGTGCGGTCATGCCTAGCATTGCTCGCTGGCCGAACAGGCATTGAGGTTTCGGAGTTACTTGAACCCCTGTATCAACCACTATTTCAGCCTCTTATTATGCATCGTCTTCGTAGTAAAGACATTGAACAGCAGGTACTATAATGAAATGTATCTTATACCTTGTTGCTTCAATGGCATTTTTCTGTTGAGGAAATTACACAGTAGACTGATTTGCATTTGCTGTCAAAATGGACTCTACCAGAATTATTTTGTATTTTAATATCCCTGAATTATCTTCAATCCATTTTGAATATAGAATTCTGTTTTATTTATATCAATGCTAGTGTTTGTGCAGGTCGGAATTGTGACGGCTATAACCTTTTCCCTGCCCTTTCGGCCTCCACTTCTAAAGATGAGTGGAGGTTTTACAGATGTTCTAGATGACGCATTGCAAATTATGGAGGAAGATGAAAATCTTTCCGCTGGGAAATTTATGATTCCAAATTTGGTTGTGAAATTGACCAAGCTCCGAACTGTGTGTATTGAGCTTTTACGCGTAGCCATGGACTTGGCTGAATTTGAAACTCTTACAAAAATGGGATGTCGGATAATTTCGGTGTTCTTTCAGTCTCTCTCATGCCGGAATCCCGAAATTGCGACTATTGCCAAGGATGGTCTTCAACAGGTGATTTAATATTTTTTTCTTTACTTTATTGTTTGTTTTTATAAGCGACTATTGCCAAGCATGGTTCACCAGGTCATTTAATATTTATTTTCATTATTTATATGTTTTTAATAAAGGTAGTATATTAGGTAATTGGCAGTGTGACACTCTCCATTCATATTCAAATTTAAAAATGGATTGCTTTTATTCTGTATAGGTTATCATCAAAGAAAATCTGCCGGAAAGGGTCATCAGGCCTAATCTTAGGTTAATTATTAAGAACTCGCTTAATACTGTAAACTTCACCATGCCCATGCTCCAAGGTTTAGCTCGATCAATTGAGCTTATACCTCTCCACTTCCACGTAAAATTCGGTGAAAAACTCCTCGGGGATCTAAAAATGTTGCAGCAACCAGAAAAGCTTGCTCAAAGTCAGAAAGCCTGGAAAGCTGGCGAGGAACCAAAAATTGTTGCAGGTGAGTTAATTTATGAATTAAAGGATTTGTTTATCTGAGACATGTCTGCACCTGCACTTAATATAACGATAATCGTATATTCTTTCCCCTTTTTTATTGCAGCATTCATAGAGCTTTTCCATCTTCTGCGACCTGAAGCAGGAGAGTTGTTGGATGATCTTGTGGAACTAACAATGGAATTCGAAGCAGCCCTACCTCAACACCACGTGTTTAGCGAGTTGACGAACCCGTATCGCCTTCCACTTACAAAATATTTAAATCGTTATGCATCACATGCAGTAGATTATTTTCTTGTTCGATTGAATCGGCCAAAACATTTTAGAAGGTAATTTTTATTAGAATATGTTGTAACATATGTTCCTATTGTTTCAATGATGTTGTTTCTAAAGGGTGTTGTTTCCTTTCGTTTGGAATCAGATTCATTGATATCATCAGGTCAGAGGCAGGACAACCCTTAAGAGATGAACTTGCTAAGTCATCGGATAAGATAATTGCTACTGCATTTCCGCAGGCGATACGAAATCCCTTTGAGCCTGTTAACTCTGCAGAAAGTGCAGGCCAGATGCCAGATGCCCATTTCCATGGAATTTCACTTGTCTCAACTTTGGTTAAATTGATTCCAGAATGGCTGTACAATAATCGTGCTGTGTTTGATACTTTAGTCCTTCTGTGGAAATCAAGTTCAAGACAAGCCCGCGTACTTAATGAACAAAGCCTCAGCATTGAACAAGTATGTTGTATTTATTTTCTTTTCATTGATTGTTCAATGTTTAACGTATACAAGATGCTTTAACAGTGCCGTTGAGTGATATCTTGTATCACTAGACAATACTAATAATTAGATATTTGGTATTTTATTCGTATTTCTATGGAGTTATGCCCAGTTCTATCCCACTACTCTTATAATGGTTTTTACCGTAGGGAATTAGTTGTTTCAAATTCTATCACTCAATTCACTCAGCTTTGCCAATTTGGCATTTGCAGATACTAATGCATTCAATTTTTCTTTCTCCTATTGGATGAAAATGCCTGGCTTATAGTTCGTATTTATTTCCTTTCCGTTTTTATTCAAATTACAAAGCAATAGCTGGGACAAATTAAACTTCTGCACACAATCACTAAGTTATGTTGAGGCAATTATTTAAAAAATCAAACAAAATACAGAAATGAATTTCTGTTATAACATACATAACTGTCATGATAAATTGGCAGAACATCACAATCTTAGGGAGGTGAGTAAATAATATGCTTTAAGAAGCACAAGTGTTATTTTTTGATCTGAAATGGATTTTGATATAATCAATCATCCATTTTCATTCTGGTCAAGGATCAGAGTCGTGGCGTTGTAATTCAACTCAATATAATGTTGTCTTTCCGTGAAATATGAAGAAAAAACGTGGTTTTATGAATACCCAACTCATATACAACAATTAAGAGAACTTAAATATAATTGAGGAAGCTTGAACAAATCTAAGAGTGAGTTTATAAATACCCAACTCAAATACTATTGAGAACTTAAATATAGTTGAGGAAGCTTGAACAAACCTAAGAGTGGGTTTTTAAATACCCAACTCAAATATTATTGAAGAAGAGATAGAATGCACTTGGAAGAACTTGAACACAATATGTGAGTAGGTTTGAATACAAAGGTTACTTGTTGCTAAGAGAGTAATTTTGGGTTTTGGATACCTAACTCAAAATAGTTCTGGCCCTATTCACTACACTACCTCTTAAGATGAACAAGAGGCCTTGGTGATAAGACAACATAAAAAATTCCCCATTTAACACTAAATGTGGGCCACATAAGAAGATAAAAACCCCTCGAGTGTCATATATCCATATAAACCCCATCAACTGTCATATATCCAACACCAACATGGTTCCAAAACTTCTTGAAAGCGACCTCTAGAAATGGTACAAAAGAAGGATCGACTAAAGCATGTTGATTGATTGAATGTACAAAGGGTGTGCAAGCTGTGTTTGATCACGGAGTTATCAAGTGTATTACATCCAAAAAGAATTTCCATCATAATGTGGAAGGAAGATAGCCCCTGAAATATGTTGAATCATCTATATAAAATAGTGGGATAGTTGTTGCAAGCTTATGAATAGACTACATCAAACAAGGTGAGAATTCACTTAGCCTCCTCATGAGAGTGACTGATCATATGGTTGAGAATGTCACTATGGACCAACTCTAATGGTTGAGAGGTGAGCCTTGCGTCATGCTAAAAAAAACATCCATTGGTAAACCACCAACTCCTGGAACATAAACAATGTCTCCAAATGTGGCATGGTCAATAATGATATCATCATATTGTATAAGAAATAAAGCTTGATAGGAAAAATGCACAAGCGTATATGTTAGCTTTCGAGGTTACTTCAAAATGGTTTACATCATAGACAATGGGGAATTAAGACATATTAATTATGTTATCTTTCGAGTTTACTTCAAAATCGTTTACGTCATAGACAATGGGGAATCTATTTGCTCCTCGATCGAAGAATAATAAATTTTTTGCATTACTAATTATTTTAGCCTACTGAGTCTAAGGAAGCTTTCAAGAGGTATGCTAGATAGTGGCCATTGTAGTTTTCATATTGAGCTTGTGGCACTTGTACATTCTAGTGGGAAACTAGTTGAACCTTCTATTCTTCAGGAGGCATATGTAGAGCATGTATGGTGGGATTCCATGGAGATAGGTTCAAAATATATTATGGAATTAAGGATTGATTCCAAACTTGTAATTGATGGGAGTGTTGTAGAGTACAAAGATAGAGTTGTTAGATTCTCTCAAGTAGAGCGAATTGATTATGTTGATACTCTTTATTCAAAATTATGTCAAAAAGAGGGAGCTAACCTTCTTAAGACTTGGGAAACTAGATACATACCCTAGAATCTCTTTGTCTGTATAAGATGTATGAGATAGATATTCATAAGGACATGTGTTTGACACATTCCAAATCCTTGTCGAACACATGCCCTAGAATTGTCTCGCCTATCAGACACATGTAATAGAAAAAGGGAACCTTGTACACACTTAAAACATGATTTGGCATTTATTTTTCACATTTTTGTCAAGAGACATAGATGCAATAGGTTTGCATTGTGCTGGTGAAGGGGTTTGAAGGATTTGTAGGTCCATTTGAAGGGTTTGCAAACATAACTTCCAGCATATTGTTTTCATCACTTGTTTCAAAATTTTCTTGTCTAAATCTTCAAAGGAAGTTGGTAAAGGTCAAAGGAAAGGGAGGAATGTCCCTATTGATGTGCCTCACCCCTCCTCCAATGTCATCTATCTCTATTTCGAGTAGTGCTCCATCTAGTGAAAGTATCTAGTTGCACTCAATCTTGAAAGAAACCCTGATGTAACATGACAACAAGCTCAAGAAAATAAATATCCATTGTGGAAGTAAGTAACAATACAACAAGGGCCCGAGGAAAATATTATTGGTGGAGGGAATGTTTTTTGGGCATGCAGTTTCTACAATAGTGCATAAAAGACTACCTACTTATGAGTTACGCGCCATTTGTTGGCAATTGAATATGAAATTGGACAATGTAGAGTGGTGAGGCATATAAAATGAAAAGAAATGGAAAGAGAGGACAAAATTGGCTTGGGGAAGGTGGAAGCAACAAGTAGGAAAAATACTATAAGATTTGGGAGTGGGATTACAAGTTAGCCACCAAGAAAAAGGTTAGTCCCAAGTGGAAATCCAATGGACACGATTTTCCAACAAGGGAGGCGAGAAGATATTGATGTTACCATTGGGTTCTTTTTCTAACTCAAATTCATTTCATTTATTGTTGCATGGATGTCTTTGTTTATTGAGATGCGTCGAGCTCTAGTTGAACAAGCTCCAACAAGGTATGTGCCTACAAATTTAGAGAAGCTTAGAACATTTATTGTTGGTTAAGGAAAAGAAGGGGGTGGATAAAATCCAGAAACACATTAAATCATCATGGTCTTCTCAATATTGTTTCTGATGGATGGATATATGCATTACACCATCCACTCATCAATTTCATGGTGTCTCCCCCAAATGGTCCTCTTGAAAGTGGTGGATGCTCTTGGAAAATACAAGGTTACAAAATATATCGGTGAGTTGTCCATTAAATTTATTGAAGGTGTAGGTGTTTATTCTTGTGTGCAAATTATTGCGTCGAGAAGGCGCATTTCTACAACCCGAGTGGAGGGGAAGTGTCTGTCTGTCCCATAATAAATAAAGAAAAAAAATTAAAAAAAATGCATGCATGAATGTGTTGTAGCATTGTAAATTATGGGTGGGGGAAGTGTTCGTGGGAAGTGTACATGTATTATAAAAATATAAAATAAGAATGCATGTATCAATGTGAAAGGTTTGTAGATTTGATCCCTCTCAACGCTTTGTATAAACGAATTTAGACATGGGTCTATACTGGTCATAGATAATGCACTTCTTTGCAAGGATTCTTGTGGCAACTAAATATCCACATATATTTTGGATACCTTGCATTGTTCATTCTTTGAATTTAGCTCTTAAATCTAATGCTTTTGATGTGACATGGATGGGAAGACTTATTGATGATTCACACCATGCCCACATTTTTGTACAATACCATACCAATGCCCTCACATTCTATAAAGAGTACGCACATCTATCATTATTGAAGATTGCATATACATGGTTTTCCTAATTCATCATGCTTAAGAGGTTGAGGGAGGTCAAGACCATTCTTGGTTCCATGCTTATTTTAGTTTTGGTCTTTTTGGTGAAAGTTGGATCAAATTTATTCAATAAAGGTCAAGAATATGGTGTTGCCAATAATGATTAGTGGGGAGGGTAGATCTCACCATTAATATCATGGACCCTATCAATTCTTCATTGTGTTTTGAAGCATGGATCAACCTAATTTAGATGTTTATGAAGTGTAGGATTCCATATTTGAGGTGATGAAGATCATTATTTTAAAGAAAGAGTGCCCTGATAGCTTATTCATCACCACACTATATTATTATCAATGGTTGTCTATGAATTGCACAACTTTGCATTGCTTGGCTTAATCCTTGAATCCCGAGTACTACAATAATGATTGCCTCAATGGTCGGCCTTCACATAAAGTCTCTCCTGACAGGATGGAGAGATTTCATAGGGGAGGAAGGAATAATTTAGAATGATGTATCATGATAGAGGATCCCTTGATGAGGTGGAGGACGCCTTCGTAGAGTATTCCACTAGCTTTGGGAGATTTGGAGGTTATGATGCACTTGGAGATAGGGGGTTAAGAAACCCTATATGCTTGGTGTGAAACTCATGGGGCAAGATGACCTATTCTACAACATTTATCTATGAAGATCCTCTTAAGTTACTTCATCCTCTTGTTGAGATAAGAATTGGAGCATGTAGGGGAATTTGTATAGTTCAAAGGAGATTAGGCTTGAGTAGTCCAGGGCAAAGACTATTCTGTATGTGCACTCCAACCTCTTTCTTATTTATAGGAAAAGGGAATGATTGAAGGAAAAGACGAAGATGTGGTGTGTTTCTTGATGATATGGGTTTGGACAAGAGGGTTTAGTTGGCATTAGCTTAATTGGATTGAACAATGAACTGATGTTAGTGCCAGACACTTTTGATGATAGTGATTCTCTTGAGGGGCCACCCTCCACATTAACATATAGAAATATCAAATTGGATATAGAAGAGGAGGAGGACATAGGAGATAATAAAGGTAGTGGTTTTAAACTTCTATTTTATGACGTGTATTCAATATTCTAATTTCTTGTGCATGATCATCATTGATGTTACATGTAGTTTTTTTTCCTTAGAATATAATTTCAACCACCTCGTCCTAAGGTTCATAGATTGTCATTGTTCTTTGGAGGTTTAATATTTTTTGATAGTATCTTTTTTTCTTGAATAAGTGATACTTCCACTACTACAACACTGTGGTGAGGTGAGATCTCAAGTTTCATGAGGATGTGAGATATTCTAGGTCATAGGATTCTCCTTCGGAAATTGAAGGGAGTAAGGAGGCTTTTGTTCTGAAGGATGATCTAGAAATTAGATCTAAGTCAAAATCAAGAGTGGACAAGGCGACATTGGAGATGGATATGCCCTCAACTCCTTTTAATACATTAATATACCTAGTTTTCAGTTTGTACTTTTTTCTTTTCCCTTGTGTGTTAGACAAAGAATATTTGAGATCTTCCACTACTTATAGGATTGATATTCTAGCACAAGACTATGGTGAATTGGGATGTGAAGTTTGACCAGGATGTGAAATCTTCTAATTCACATGTTTCTTCTTAAAAATTTGAAGGGAATGAGGAGGAGATTGTGCTAAAGAATGATATGGAAATTAGGGGTAAGTCAGATTCAAGAGTGGACAAAGTGATATTGGAAATGGATATGCCCTCACCTTCTTTTATTAGATTGAATTAACTAGTTCTTTTTATATGTGTGTCATACATAGACATAGAGTATTTTCTGATCATGCATTAAGTAAGTTTAATTTATATTCTAATGTGTATAAACCACTCTTGTTAGTTTGTTCTGATCCAGATATTTTGCATTCTTTCATTAGATTAAGATCCTTGGTTTTCAGTTTATACTTTTTCTTTCAATTATGTGTTGAATGTATCAATTTTTTTTTAATATGGTTTTAGTATGTTTCTTTATGTTTTTATTTTTTTAAACAACTCGGCCTTGGTTTTCAATTTATACTTTTTCTTTCAATTATGTGTTGAATGTATCGTTTTTTTGAGATGATGGTTTTAGTATGTTTCTTTATGTTTTTATTTGTTTAAACAATTCGGGGAATAAGTAGAAAGAGCTATAAATGGATCTGTGAAATCCAAAACACTGATGATTAAGGAATGTTAGAGGTACTCTACGTGTCACGTGATGTTTATTTATTATATTATTATCATATAAGAGCCTTTAGATTGATATTTCTATGTCATTTGTAAATGCTCAATTGAGAGTCACGGAGGAAGCAGGATTAAAAGGGATAGGAAATTCGACTTCTTTTATAAAAGAAGCCAATGATATTTAAGGCATTACCTTAATTGCTATTCTAATACGGAACAACTGTTGCAGGTGACAGAAAGCAAGAAGCTCGTCAAGTGTTTTCTAAGTTATCTAAGGCATGATCAAAGTGAAGTTGCCGTTCTATTTGATATGTTATCTATTTTCTTGGTCGGGAGTCGCATTGACTACACCTTTTTAAAACAATTTTATATCATTGAGGTTTGTTAGTTACTCTGTTTTGGCATTTCCATTGATGGTGGAGCTTTAGTGCAATCATTTTGTAAAGTACAGAAAGCAAGTTTTGATATGTTTTGGTCTCTTGTTTAAGATAAATCTAATGTGTAAAGAAATTTTGGGAAGCAGGTTGCAGAAGAATACACGCTGCAAATGAAGAAGGCAATTCTGGTTAAGTTTCTTAGTTTATTTCAGTCCAAGGAATCAACACAGAATCAAATAGTCATTGCTATGCAAATGTTGATTCTTCCGATGTTGGATCACGCCTTTCAAAATGGTCTAACTCGGGATATTATTGATTCCTGTATCATAAAAACTATTGTAGAAAAGTTGTTTTATCCACCTGGAGAGGTATCGAGTTTAAGTTATTTGTTTTGAAACTCTTTTCCTTGATTTTGACTCTCCAACTGTATGTTTGGCATTTTAATTTCTCACGATTGCTAAGATTGATATCGACCAGAAAAGTTGCAATTTTGTTTATGTGTGATGTTTTGATTAAGCGTGTTTTTAAAAGCCCTTCTGAGCAACTTTGATGTCAAATGATTTTACACTGCAGGTAATCCCATTGTACGATGAGCCGTTAAGGATAGAGCTTTTGCAGCTATCAACACTTTTGCTGAAGTATCTTCCGAATGATCTTATGGATCATAGAGAAACACTTTCCAAATTTGGGAGAAACCATCTCGGGGAAGATGAAAGTGCCAGCAAGCAGTGGGCCTTTGTTAATGTTTGCCAAATTCTTGTGGCTTATAATGTTCCTCTTGAAAGAATATTCGAGGTAGAGCATATACTCTACAAAAATGCTTTTCGTTTTTCAATTAAACTGGCTGACTTTGTAACTGTCATGGAAGCTCTTTGCTTTTACTTTTCCTATAGCAAGAATTGTAATTTAGCTACAGTTGTTGATGAGAGTAGGTCGTTCAGTCTTTTAGAGAGAACACCAATAGCTGTGAAAAATGTAAGACACATCGTGGCTTATTAAAAACACCTGCAAAACAAATCACCAAATCCCACTACAATTAAATATCTACGAATGGAATGAGAATGTTTCTGGAGATATGATAGTTTCTTTCTGAAGCATTTGACCAACTTGGTTTACAACAACATATTCAAGGATTTTGGGGCCTTTTCATCACAGTAAATCCGTCTGAAGCCACATAATGGATGTTCCTTTCTCGATTGGAGTAGTACAGAGTGTTAATTTCTCACTGTGACTTAGAGAATATAATTCAGATTCCAATCCACAAGTATTTCTTGGACCAATCATTGTGATCTTCATTGAAACTATACCTAGGCTATATGAAGATTCCTGATATTCTTTCTTTTGTTTCTTTAAAATGGACAGGCCATGTTCATTTTCCATTAGCACGCCACGTTCTGGCCTCTTTTGAGTGGACAGCATCATATACCTTAAGATGTTTAATCTCTCATAATAGAAACTAATTCTTTCCATACGCAAGTTTCTAGAACAATGGTTTTTTGAATGCGTTGGATCTGCATGAGAAAACATAATATAATTGAAATTTATGTAAACAGGCATGCTAAGAAAAGAGAATAGATCGCGCAAATTATACAGAAAACAGTAAAGGTGAACCAATATTTCTAGGAAATTATTGTGAGTAATGGGGTCAGCCAAGCAGAAAGGGGACATTTTGTCCAATGCCTCTTATCTATTTGTTAATGATCTTCGCATGAGATATCTTAGTGGCAACCAAGTTGATAATTACACTTATTTCACATATTTTTTCTACAACCACTGTATCCTGCAAATAAAAATATGAAATATCTTTTCGAACCAGTGAAAGTGATGAAGTTGTAAGTTTCTAGGAAGCTGTCTATTTTTAGGTTGTGCAAAGGGTTGTGTTTCTTCTACACCCAGAGGGATAATTTTCTGCCTAAAAAATTTGATTTCTGTTATTGTTGTCATTGTTATTTTTGCATGTTAGAAATTGATCTTTGTTATTGTTATTTTTGAATTTTATATGATATTTGTGTGATATTAATTGGTGGAGCATTTATCTTTTAGCTTTCTTCTTTGCACTATGCTGATAATCAAAGGCTAGGTGGAATTAATTGTGTTTTTTTTAATCATGGTAGAAAGTGACTGTGACAACTTATCATCATTTATGTGTGTTTACAGGTATTGGTTATTCTTTTAAAAAGGTGCAAGGAGAACAAACTGTTAGCTCAGCGAGCCCTGGATATACTCATACCAGCGCTACCACGAATAAATCCCTCCAAAGATAATAACGCACCTAAATGGATCCTTTTGATGAAGACAATCTTAGTTGAAGAGTGGCATTCATCGGATAATTTGATTCACATTTTACAGCTTATTGTACGACATTCAGACCTATTTTACACCCACCGGGACCTATTTGTGATACTACTATTAAATTCACTGACGCCCGTTGGACTGCCCGACTCCCAGACCCTGGAGAATAGATGTCTTGCTATACAGATTGCTGGGCTTATTGTTACATGGGAGAAACAACGTCGAGCAGAATCAAAGGCAGCTTTAGATATTTGTACACCATTATCGGCGGGTCCGCATAAAGGGTTTAAACCAAATTCTGCCATGCAGGAAGAGATTATTAAGTTTCTTATAAAGGTGAGAATTTGCAACTCTCTGTACAGGCTACAGGCTACTAATAAGGGGAGTAGTTTTGACCATTACAGATTTTGGGTTAAAACCGTAATTATTCTTAATATCTAAACACTGCTTCATCTTATATGATGCAGGTTTCCTTGCTTACAAACCGTAAGGATAGAAAAGCGTCTGAAGTGTATACACAGGCGATAGAGATGCTATCACAGGCTTTAGAGCTTTGGCCAACAGCTAATGTAAACTTTCATTATTTGGAAAAAGCACTTGAGCAAAGCACAGATCTGTCAACAAATCTTGCCCACGGCCTTGATGTTATGAATAAGGTGTTAGAAAAGCAACCACGTCTCTTTATTCCAAACAATATTAAGAACATAACTCAAGTATGTTCTCAAACAAATCCTATGCTTCACTCAATTATGATTGAAACACTCAATTTGGACATGCTTTTCAGTTTTAGTTCGACGATTGCATTTATCTCTATTTCTTTTGCAGATACTAGGGGCTTGTTTCAACGGCACGGTAATGGATATCGGGAAGTCATTATGTACATCGCTAAAAATGATCTTTAACGCCTTTCCATTAAATGATATAAATACGCAACATGATGTTAGATTATTACATTCGAAAGTTGTGGAATTGATACAGAATCATCTTGCAGAGGTTTCTACACCTCAGATCTCACATGACACTACCGCAGCTAATTTGAGAATAAGCCTTGCAGTTTCTGTTATAAAAGCTCTGGCCGAGGGGCAGAAGGATTTTATTGACTCTTTTATGATGCCCTTGATTGGTGTTCTTCAACGTCTCACAAGGGAGATCAGGATGCTTACGAGTTCTACTAAAAACCAAGTACGGCTTACTCTTTATTCCTTTTCTCTTTTAGTCATTTTAAATAAACCGTTTTTCCATTCTTTGTAGATAGTAGAGTTTCACTTTGTAAAAGGACCATGTCTCACTTCTGAGGGGAGAACAAGTTATGGGATAGTTGGAATGTTTTCCAAATTTCTAAGCAAAGTTAAGTGTGCGACACAGGGTATCTTTCTAATATTAAATAAACAATATTTAATGTTGTATTATTATAGAAATGCAAGTTTATAGAACTTTAAATGTGAGTTGAAATTATAAAGAAAATTACATCAAACAACCATGGTGTATATTATTATCTTGGTATAATACAAAGTAATAAATTTGTGGAGGTTTACTTTGTAATATGTTGGTATGTCAATTGAGCAAAATAGGTGTATCAACTTTTTAGATAAACATACTAGCTTGGTAGATAACTATTAGAACTATATGTTTTCTGGGAATAGTGATCTCTTCCATCAAACACAAAGTAACCACCAACTCCATCATAGGACCTACGTGTTTTTTTTGCAATAAAAAATTGATGTTTTTTGATATCATTCTACACCATTGGAATTTGACTCAATACAAAGTAATAAATTTGTGGAGGTTTACCTTGTAATATGTTGGTATGCCGATTGAGCAAAATAGGTGTATCAACCTTTTAGATAAACATACTAGCCTGGTAGATAACTATTAGTTTACTTAAAATTAAGAACTATATGTTTTCTGGGAATAGTGATCTCTTCCATCAAACACAAAGTAACTACCAACTCCACCATAGGACCTACGTGGTTTTTTTGCAATAAAATTTTTGATATCATTCTACACCATTGGAATTTGACTCTTTAGAAGGGAAGGAGAGTCATCTTTTTTGAGTAATTCTGACATTGGTAAGTTCAATGGTTAGTGTGATTGCTCTTTTGATTAGGATCATAGTATGGAATTATTAGAAGTGTTTTTTATCTTGATTTCATCATATATACTAATTTGTTATTTAATTGATCAATAAATTTCATGAGTAGAAACACTTCAATTTTTTATTTAGAATGATTTTCTAAAGGTATTTTTACCCATAATTTTTAGTTCATGGTGCTTGATAGATGTAAGTTTAAGATGGATCCCTTTGGGTGCTTGATAGATCCAAGTTTAAGCTGGATCTATGCTAGTATTAACTTAAGTCGTTGTTGATTGGTGGTTGAATCATCTATATAACACAACTCACAAAAGCATACAAAACCGCTACTATATTTTTTGGACTCGAAGGCAATCACTTAGATAGACGTTTCTAGAGTTGTTCATGAAGTAACAATTACTACACAAATGGTTATTGTTGAGGAGGAAAAGATAAGAAACGATTTGCATGATCATAGCCTTGGTTGTCTCCCCCTTGAATGCATCGACCCAAGTCACACAATGATATGAGTGACGCTCATGGCTATTTCATGATTGTGCAAGTCTTGGTCCCTCTCCATTTGTCGAAATCGACCCTTGGCATGTATGAACCTCTTTGCACACTATGAGTTTTGATTCTCTCGTCTAGTCCACCATGTTAAGGATCCTATCCTTGTTAACCCACTTCGCTTAGCCACCCTCCTCTTATTTTATTTTTCCCTTGTAACCCCATGCTCCTCAATCGTCCCCTCTCGTCCCTCTACTTTCTGTTAACCCCATTTTGACCTCGTCATCCTCCCTATCTCCCAAACTGACATCAATAAGATCCACCTAGAGATCCCTTCCTCCTTCCCTCAATCCTCCTTTGACCTTTTCGTTGTCATTGATCATCATCTCTACTCCCCATGGAGATATTTATCTCCCACTTGACCTTGTCTCAGACATATGAATCTAAGAATATGAAGATTCCACCTTTTGTTATCTTAGGATACTTTGCAAGTAAGAATTTGTTTCCTTCAAGATATCCTTGATTTACTCAATTATTTTTCTTCATTTTGGTCCCCAAAAGGTTATTATAGAGACCTACAAGAAAATATACTTGTCTCCTTACCACATAGGATATTTTAGAATGCTAATATTACGAGGTCTTAGTTTGGCACGCTCAAATGAGCAGAGGGGCAAATTATGGTGGCCACAAAGGAGGATATATGGGTTATTATTCATGATCTTGAAGCAGTGATTCGAGAATTCTCCTCTCCTAGTTTTATGATCCTATTCCAACTAAATGATACTTTTATGAGGGCATGGAAGAGTTGGGTCATCTTCCATATTCATTACCTATTGGAACTACAATTTTGTGCTATCATATTCATTGGGCATGTTTGACAATGTGCTTACCTCCTAGGACAAGCTTTTCCTCTCATAAATCCATACAGTGCCTGAGTTAACTACCTTCTATCACAATTTATCCTTCAACTTCAAGAATATTTTAGTGGAGTCCTATGATGAGCACACCAAATTCATGTATATTTTAGATCATAGAAGTGCATCTCTAGTTCCACACATTTTCATGGCATTTTATTTCTTTTCTCCGATTGCTTGAACTTCACACTCCACTCTCAGTTTGATGGGGAACCCTTTCTTGATGGATACTTTGACATTTCTCATTATCCCTTTTGGAAGGGTATTTCCACAGAAGATTTCATTGCATGCACCATGTTCTTATAGATACCAATTCCAGACAAATTTGATTATGTTCTTTGTTTTCGCAAGGTTGAAACAACCTTAGTGGGTCTCCACAAGTTTTGAAATCATGGTTTGGGGGCCTGTATACAGAAGATGGATTCTCTAGTGTGACAAATATCACAACATACTACTACTAAATCTTCAAAAATATCTATTGTTTTATGTAATTTTGAAAGGGGTTTGACTTAGTCTCAAGAGAGATCTTGTCCTAGAGGTTGCATGACATTAGTGTCTTAGAGATTCTTTTGGTTTTCATGAGACACTACAAGTTGGTTCTTGGTCATAAAAGCATCACCTATGGGATCTCAAAATTTATCCTGACTATTATATGGGTTAAATAAGGGTGCCATCTCTTATTGACTCTTTGGAATCAACATTGGCTAGAATCCTTTCTCAAGGAGAACATATAGGATGAAGATGGTTATCTTTTGGACCACATGTTGGTCTCCTTGCTTATATTTTTTTATTGTCCTTGGATTCCTCTCCCAAGTGTCTACAAAGACAACATATACGATCTTCAATAGTTGTTGGTTAACATGGGTAAGACTAAGTTTATGATCTTTAATGCTTCAAACAAGGCTCTTTGCAAATGCTAGTTCCATTTATGAAGGAACGAGATTAATATTAATTCCTTTAGATTTTGGTTTAGCTTGAGTCATGGTTTCAAATCCACTATCGAGATATCATGACCAAGATACACCTCTTGGAGAGGATCATCATATTCACTATCCTATACGGCTTCAAGGTTTGGGTACCTCACTTACTGTGGGTTGATAGTGTTAGGAAAGAGAGTGTGTAGGCCCTTCTTCTACAATGCATCATTTGTTAGAAACAAAAAAATTCTTATTCCATCATTGAAGTGGATTTTATGGTTCATGTTTTGCATCTCGAGGCCATTTTCCTACTTTTTTATTTCCTTCATAGAATTTGGGCTCTATGAGAGTCTACTACTTGTCGGGATTGATAATCATACATAGATCTATGTTTTCCTAAGTCCATTTCCGTTGAAAGGCCCTTTGGATGGATACATTACTGATTTTTAGAGTATTCCTGCTTACTTTAGTCGGTGTCCATTTGTGGTCCATCTCTCTTGATTGCAACCCCTCATTCAAGTACTCTTAGACCTTCTAGGTCACTTCCTTCCATTTAAAGAAGAGTTGAATTAGGTTGTTAGAGAGGACATATTTAAATAGTATATCCACATCTCTCGAGTCATAACCCCGAGAGTCTTAGTCTCAACATGATCTTATACTAAGAGCACTTCATGCAATTACGATAAGATAATATAAGATAATTTTATTAATGTCTAACAAATGACCACAAAAGTAGTTCAATGGGACTATGCAGTACCATGATATCAATACTAAGTGGAAGCGTAAAATTAGCTCCTATAAAAAGATAAAGGGAAAACTCAAATAAAACCCTAGTACTATAAATGGAGAATCGAACTCAGATAAAGATATATATAAGCAAAAATATAAAGAGAGCTTATCCAAGAACTGTGATGCAAAAATGGTGATGGTGAAACTTTCATGGGCCATTGAAAGCACTAGGAGCATTGGAAGCATTAGCAGTATCTCTCCTACCATCTGAGGCCAACTGAAGGAAGCTCAAAAGAGAAAATATTATTGTTAATCCTACGCATATGTTCAAAAACTAGATTTATGATGTCAATATCCCCCTTCAAAAGTTTCGAGTAAGTTCCCATTGTATTTGAGTAGAAACTGATCACCACGTCCCATGTCTTGATAGGAATTCCAATCTATTCCATTTTTAGAACACTAAGTTGGAGGAACATATCTCCTTAAATTGTTTAACCATTGAAGAAGTCGAGGCATTAATTTTTACCAAAATAGTTTTTCATTTACATTAACCATCAAGCATTAATGTATTTGAATATTCATCCTAAGTTGAATCAAAGGCATATGAAGAAGAACCATATTATATTAAAGCATAGAATGCAAGTAAAGACTCATGGAATTGTGATAGAAATCCAATATCTAGACTTTTTCAATCAACAAGGGTATTTATTTAAAAACCATGAGTTGTCTATTTCAAGAGGATCTATGAGGGAAAATTTGATTTGTGAGTTGCACGATGGAGGCTTATGTGGACATTTTGGTTCTGATAAGGCCAAGGCATTAGTTGAGGAGTGCTACTATTAGTTAGGAATTACTAAGACTAAGGATGCTAAGAAATGTGTTGAAGACAATAGAATTTGATAACACGCTAAGGGAAAAAGTCAAAATATATGGTTGTATGTACATCATTGGCAATACTATAAGCACCATGGGAGGAAATCAACATGGATTTTATGTTGGGCTTGCTAAGAGCCCAATAAGGTAATGATAAGGTCTTTGGTGTTGTTGAATTTTTTTTTAAAATAACACACTTTATTCCTTGTAAAATTACTAATGATGGGCCACCAATATATATACTGACAACAAGAATGACATTTTATTGCATGGATTGCCTAGAAGAATAACATCATATAGGGACAACAAATTCATTGGGTGTTTCTAGAGAACATTGTGTAAGAAATTGGATACTAGATTGTAGGTCATATTTTTTTATCATCCACAAACTAATGGGAAAACTTAGGTTGTTTATAGAAGCCTCGAAAATCTACTACGATGTTTCATTGGTGAAAGATAATATGCCTCATATTTAGTGCTAGCACAAGCTAATTTTTCATATAATAATTCAATAAATCCTTTTTTGACTCCAATGGTACTCTTGATGAAATATGACATCCCATTTGAATTGTAGAGATGATCTACAATTCAACATGATGAATGTTAGCAATGTCTCAAAGATGCAGATGTCCTTGAGTCTATGAAAAAGGGCCTCCCACGGGACAAAGTTGAAGGATTTTCGAAAGTATACAAAGCAATAGTAAATTTTTAAAGAGCAATGATGTGCCTCATCAATGGTTTCTCTAAGAGTAAGGATGTGATCAATAGTCTGATGTGCTAATCATAATCCAACTTTTCCCCTAGCACTAAGTTGTCTCCATTCGATCAATGTGGAAATATTCAAATGGAGAACTATAGTATAGAGCTTGGAGAATGTTTGAACCACCATGATCATCCTATAGTTATTTAGATCTTTTTGGAGGCTTGATTTGTGGATTGTGTGAATGGTGTGGTGCACCCAAAGTTATGGTAATTCAGTGTAAAAAACATGATTAAACATGTATGTTCTAAGGTGCTCATGCTTGAAGAACTTTTCCTAAAACCCTTCTTCATCTATAAATTTGTCGATATTCATCACCTATACCACCTCTCATACGTCATTGTATGAGAAAAGGAAACATAATGTGGGGGAATAGGTGACTTGAATCCAGGGTTTCCTTGGTGCATCATATAATGTGGATGTATTGGAGAACATGGAGGTAAGGTCAAGATCATATGAAGAGCAGAGTGGCAAGGGAAGACGGTGCACCAAATTATTTTGGGGGAGAGGATAAGAAAAGCGTCCAAGCTATGTCTCCTTTGTGAGATCAAGAGTTGTTTGTTATAACAGGTTAGGTGACATTAAGAGGCCTCTAGGCTAGACTAGGAGTGGTACCCTTGAGAGAAGGCTTCATGAAGATGGAAATGGATATTTTGCCATGAGGGCTTCACTCAATAAACCGCTATATTAGCACGTTCGTTCGTGGCATATGAAACAATACCCCTAATTTCACTAAATATTGGAAAATACCTTCCAAAATTGTTTTTTTCCACCCCCTCCCAATATGCCTTCCCAATTTAAAAAAAAACCTATTTTCACTAGATATTGTATGTATAAATTTTTTCATTAACATTTTTTATACCCCTTTATATTTCTACCTAGTATATTGATATGATACCCCTCTTATGACCCCACATGCATTCTACAATGCACCTTGGTTATTTCAATGTATATTGTCGATGCACATTACTTCACCCACAATGCAATTACTCAACCACATATTATTATGATTTATAACATCTAATGGTATAATGAAAAGATAGGAGATCACTTCTTGTATGTCACTAGAACCAATGCACATAGTATAACATTTAGATTGCATGTTGTAGTTCCTCAATCACTGACTAAGCCTGTTGTGGGATAGGTATACAAGCCCCTAGGGCCAGTAACAAGCTCTAGGAGGCTGACTAAACCTCCCAAGGCGTGTAATAGGCACGAGTGGTTGGGTATTCAAGCTCCCAAGGCCTATAACAGGCCTCAGAGGCTTAGAGCCTCTCAAGGCTATTGGTAACAACTGGTTGAGTGTTATTGGTAACAATTGGTTGTCAATGACCATTATCTCTCGACTATGATCGATTGGAAATGCACTTCACCACAAAACCCATAGCCTCAAGCATGCCTCAAAACGCGATTTCCCTGCATATTGGTAAGCTTGAGCCTTGCCTCAACCTGATTTCTCATCCGGCCGAGATCCCACCATCTCCATTTAGCGGATATTTGTCAGCACGCCGATATAAAAAAGACCCCAAAGCATTTTTGTAATGTTACATTAAATAAAAAAACCCTTTGCCCCTTAATATATAAGCAATATAATTTTTCAGTTTTCATGAATATTTAATACCATAATATGAATGAACGTGATATTATATTTCCTTCTAGTGAAGCCCCCGTGTATTTTGGATTCTACATGGTACCATGTATTCATGGGTAATGAGTTGGGTTTTGGGGAGTGAGACATGATAAGGATGTGAGGGTACTATTTCAAGGCTTCTTCCCAAATGGTGGAAGAAAGACATGCATATTTGGTGGATACAAAGTTGAGGGATGATAATTGGGAGTTGGAAGGTAGTATATACCAAAGAAGGTCTTTGGGCCCCTCATAAAAAAAGATCATGGTTTGTGGTGGGCCAAAGGGCAGTGGGGTTGAGGAAGGAGGAGGGTTAGCTAGAAGGGAGAAGGAGGGGAGGGCATGGTCAGCTATGGGAGTGTGGGTTAACACTAAATGGATTATAAATAGACATTTAAGAAAAAAATTAATAGAAAAAGAGAAATTGAGAAATTACAAAAGAACATAGAAGAATCCAACTACTAGATTTAGATGAGAGTATAACATTTTCCCAAAATTTATAACCTTAATTTTATTTTAACACATATTACAATGATTACCTTATATTTATTTTATTTTAACCCATATTACAATGGTTAGAAAATATATTTCCCTTTATAACCTTAAAATGTTTTCCACATATAAATTACAAAAGTAAAGATTTAAATGAGAACATAAACATTGACATTTAAATCTGATTTTACACAAGGTTTCATCGCTCTCTCCCCTTATGATTAAACACATAATTTGTTTTAAAAATTTGAGAGAACTATACCATAAAGAGTTTTCTTAATTACATAATATACTTAATGAATACATAATGTTTAAAAATATAAAAGTAATAATTTATATTAGTGTTCATATAATGAATACATAATCATACAAATAATATTTAACATAAATTAATAATCTTTTTTTTCTAAAATATGTTATATGTGAATAAACAAAATAATATGATTAATGATGTTATTGTTGATTATATATATATATATATGAAGGTAAGAATTTCAATTCTTTCTTCGTTGTTACTTAACAATTCGAATTATAAATAAAATTTGGAATTATGAATAAAATTTGAATAAGAGTTAACGTACATATTCTTGTGGTTGTAAATATTTATAAATTTGTAAACATACATTAAGTATTCCTTTTATTTTTTTAAGTTCAGAACCTATCATATATTCTTTAAGTTCAGAACATATCATATATTCTTTATGTACCTGTACTAAATTAATTTATAATGTTTTGTACATTAGTAATTTTCTCGAACTTGCAAAACACGAAATTCATCATACTGTTGTGGATCGGTAGCTTTCTCTAACCATTCTGGTTTGCATTTTTTGCTTGCTTGTTGTGTTCGTTCTCCTTTGTTCCATGATCAAGGCTTCAGGTTTTGATGGTATTGATCTGTTGTGTGACTTTACTGGTTTACATTTTTGAAGAACCCGTTGGCATTTTTAAGAAGGAATTTGCCGTGCTGCTACAGGTTCACAGTATAAATCATGAACCCTCAGCTGCTACTGAACGTCTGAAATCTGATCTTGGCGCTGTTACGTCCAATTTGAAGTCAACACTTCAACTTGTTAGTGGAAGAGGAATGCTTGTGCCTGAATGCAAGTGCTTGATTAGCCAGATAGTGCAATCTTTACTGTCTGAAGAAGGCACAGATGCCAGTGTCCTTCTCACGATACTTCATATGATAAAGGATTGGATTGAGAATGACTTTAGGTCATCTAGTTCTGGAATCTCTAATGTGGTCTTGCACCTAGAAAGACTGTCACAAGTTGATAGACAGATGCTATCTACACCGCTTTTGGAAGAGTGGGATGCGGAATATCTTCAGTTACTTTATGGACTTTGTTCAGACTCAACCATGTGAGTGATTGATGTTTATGATCCAAACAGTTTGAACTTTACAAAACAAAGAAACATCTTACATATTTACATTTTCACTAATACTCGTGGTGTTTGTCAGGTATCCATTACCTGTGAGACAGGAAGTGTTTCAGAAGGTGGAACAGAAGTACATGTTAGGCCTGAGAGCAAAAGATCCTGAGATGCGAAAAAAATTCTTATCCCTTTATCATGAATCCATTGGGAAAACTGTGTTTGCAAGATTAGAATACATAATACAAACTCAAGAATGGGAAGCTTTAGGTGATGTGTTCTGGCTAAAACAGGGCTTAGATCTTCTTTTGGCTATCTCAATTGAGAACAAACCTATTGAACTTGCTCCAAATTCAGCACAAGTGCCTCCTCTATTTGCCTCAGGTGCTGTCCCACAGCATGCTGGAATGCAGCAAGTAGGTGATGCTCCAGAAGCGATTGCCGGAGCTCCCCCTACTTTTACCGAGTTTGTGAACAAGCATGCAACGTTCTTGAATGAGGCAAGCAAACATCAGGTTTATATTCTTACTTTCTCTGTTTATAAGTCATCTTTATGTAGAAGTCATGTCGGAAAGCTACTTGTGTAAAAATGTTTTTGGTTGAGTTTTTCTCATTGTGGATTTCAAAATTTAGCTGCATGTCTAATAAGATACGTTGTTTCAGGTTGGAGATGTTTTGAGTCTACTAAGGGAACTTGCCCACACAGATGCAAATGTGGCATATCACTTGTGGGTCTTAGTGTTTGATAATGCGTGGCATTCTCTACAAGAGAAAGAACAACAAATGCTAGCTAAGCCTATGAGCACTCTGTTGTGTAAAGACTATCACATCAGACAAAAAGATAAGAGGCCCAATGTTATACAAGCACTACTAGAAGGAGTGTTTTTGTGTTCCCCTCGGCCTAAAATACGAGGTGAGGTGATCAAGTATCTCGCGAAAAGATACAATGCATGGCATATAGCTACTTCTATTATTGAAAGTCATGTTGTGCAATTTCCTTGTGACACAAGCTTCTCTGATGCACTTGCTGAACTATATCGTATGCTTAATGAGGAAGATTTACGCTATGGATTGTGGAAGAAAATGTTGATCACCCCTGAAATTAGGGCAGGACTTTCCTTGTTTCAGCATGGATACTGGCAGCGTGCTCAAGATCTTTTTTACAGGGTAATGAATAAAACAATCGAAGGTACACAAGACATTTTTTGGAACGCTGAAATGCGTTTGTGTGAGGAGCGGTGGCTATCTTGTGCAAGGCAACTGAGCCAGTGGGAAATACTTGTAGATTATGCTAAAGAAGTTGAGAATTATGAAATATTACTTGACTGTCTGTGGAGGATTCCTGATTGGGTATATTTGAAAGAGAACGTGTTTCTAAATGCCCAGGTGGAAGATACACCGAAGCTTTGTTTTGTAAAGGCCTATTTGGCTCTCCATGATGGAAGCATTAGTAATGTTTCTGAAGCTGAAAATATACTTGCTCCAGGAGTTGATCTGGCATTAAATCATTGGTGGGAACTACCTGAAATGTCTTTAGAATCTCATTTACCGCTTTTGCAACAATTCCAGCAGTCGGTAGAGCTTCAAGAGTCAGCAAGGGTTCTTGTAAAAATTAGCAATGGCTACAACCAACACGTTGGAACTAATCCCCCTGGAGGGGTTCACGGTAGCTATGCGGACCTTACTGGTATTTTTGAAACTTGGAGGCTGAGGACTCCTAATCGATGGGATGATTTGTCGGTCTGGAATGATTTGCTTCAATGGAGGAATCACATCTATGAAATTGTAATCAATTCTTTTAAAGATTTCTCAAATACAAACCCCCAGCTTTCCCAACTTGGATATGGTGAAAAGACATGGAGTGCTAACAAGTTTGCTCATGTGGCCCGCAAGCAAGGTGTTTATGATGTCTGTGTAACTGAGCTGAACAAAATGGATGACTATTCCACAATGGAACCTCAAGCAAGTATCCAATTCTTTTATATTTTCTGGAAGGTTTTTTCGAACATTTTGTTATTTGTTTACCAAACAACATAACTGGAAATCTAATGAGCTAATTTGTGACCTATGAAATCCATGTGCAGGACACATTTGTGAAAATAACAGAACAAGCAAAAGCTTATCTAGAAATGGGCGGGGAATTAACGACTGGAATTAATTTGCTCGGAAGTACTAATCTGGAAACTTTTCCAGCTCAACACCGGGCAGAGATTTTTCGCCTTAAAGGAGATTTTTTTCTGAAAATGAATCAGGGTGATAACGCTAATGTTTCATATTCCTCGGCGATCGGTTACTCCAAAAATTTAGCTAAAGGATGGATAAGCTGGGGCAACTATTGTGACCAGGTAATTCCTTTACTTGTTATGGAACTAATCTCTTCTTTAACCCTGGGTTTGCTCAATGTGGCTGCCTCCATAGATTCTTTTGTAAGCTCTGTCTTTCACGTTGTTTGCAGGTGTATAAAGAGAATAATGAAGAGATATCGCTAGAATACACAGTCAGTTGTTTCATTCAAGGTATCAGGTATGGCGTTTCAAATGCTGGATGTTATTTAGCGCGTGTTCTGTATTTATTGAGCTTTGACACCCGAAATAAGTCTGCGGGGAGAGCATTCGATAAGTACTTTGATCAGATACCCCGCTGGATCTGGCTTCCATGGATACCTCACCTACTGCTTTCCCTACAAAGACCTGAGGCATCTCACTGCAAGGTCGTTCTTCTCAAAATAGCCACAGATTACCCACAGGTCGGTATATAATTTAGGTTCTGGATAGACGTATTTTGCAATGCAAACTGCAAAGTCATGTATCATTGACTTAAACTTGCTCTCTGTGACTGTACCTGCTTTTCCACTGGCTATGTTTTGATATGATATTTATTCATGGCAGAACCTCTGGTGTGAATAGTTAAATGTGTATAATACCCGCGGGCTTCTAATGTGCTGTTATTTTTGAAGGCTCTATATTATTCATTGCGAACATATTGCCTTGAACGCGGTAACCTTGCTAGCCAATCAGAACTGGGAGCATCAGGAGAGGCGGCATTAAAAGCTGCCACGGAAGTCATGTTGGCTTTAAGGAACAACCACAAAAATTTGGCGAGTGAGCTTCAGGTTTGATTCCTATCTTCATACTAGCCCAAGTATATTTTTTTTTTAATTTTAAAATCATTTTTTTTTATTTCTTTTTATATAATCAGCATAAATTCATCTGAAATCTTGATTTACTAACTATAAAGAGATCCAATTTCTTAAGGTGTAATTTTTTATTTAACTTTTTACATATTCATAAAAAATTATCTAACTCTTTTACATGGTTAAAAAATATTTACACTTAAGTTGAAGTTTAAGATATTCCTCTTTATCTTTTTTACTTCTTATATTTTTATTAATGGCCGAGATTACAATATTTTATTTTTATTATTTTGTTATTATTTTGTTACTCGACAAACACTCGACACATGTTACAAGATCTCCCTCATACTGAGCTGTAGAGGCCTCTAGCCACAATGAAATGTATTCATAGTTATCTGCTTATTTTAATGATGTCAAAATAAACGTCTAAGTTGAATTGTTATAGAAGACATACTTCCATCATCTTTAAAAAAATTGTCTTTATATTAAAAGTAAAAAGTAATAAAAAATAAGCTTTTTGTTTTTATGTTAAAAGTAAAAAGTAATAAGAAATAAGTTAGTTCATAGAAAACTAAATGAAAAGTAATTAAAAAATAATTCATTCATCAATTTAGAAAAAGATGATGATAACCATGAATAGTGAATTTCTAAAAAATAAAGGAAATACATGAATAAAATGTTGAATTTTTATGTAGCCTCAAAATAAAAGCCATTGTGAGATGATTTTGTACATAAAATGTGTTCAATGCTGCATTTCTTGATTGGTTTAATCTCTAGGACAAGATTGAGAGGCATGGCTTTGTTTTGGGAATGATATCTCTTTCTTTGAACAATCTCTCAAGGACTCACATACTTTTCAAGGTCCCTTAATATGGATGGGAAATCATTTTAAGTAGGGAAAAGGCCTTTTCATAGCTTGAAGCTTTCAAGTTGTTTTAAATTTCATCTTCTTTTATAAATATTTTTAGTTTGTGTCTTATAAGTTTTTTAATCTAGATTTGTTATGAAAAGTTGTTGTATATTTAATTTCTTTTTTACATATCTTTATAGTTTGTATCTTCTGAGGTTTTCAATCTAAATTTGTAATTAAAAGCTTTTAAGTTGTTGTATATTTCATTTTTTTAAAATTTTTCTACTTTTCTTATAAAATGAAATTTAATGATATATATTTTGTATTTTGTTTACTTGAAGGGAGAAATTACAACATTGATAGAGTATGGCAATTAGATGATATTTAAATACTAGATGTAGTTAATTAACATTTGCTAATCATTTTTTGAATTATTACAACAAACAGAAGTTATTCATAGATAACTAAAAACCATTCTTTTTGGGATGGAAGATGAGGTAAAATCGAAACCTGATGAAAATCCCCAAGTGCTCAAATGATGTACTTGACATATAACTCCCAAGACAAATCGCTATTCTAAGTTCAACATGTAGGTGCCAATGAAATAGTAAGTGCCCAACTATTTGAAACCATTATGAAATGAAGAGAAAAAAAGTATAAGCAGTGGAGACCGCATTCTGCTTGTATCTCTTGACCTACCAACCAGCCGGAATCTCCATGCCATCGGGTCCCAAGGGGGTGGAACCATCACACAAGACCAGGCTGTTGAGATTGAGCACCAAAGGAGAACTATTAACCCAAGGCTGATCCACACGACCCATGGGAACCTTCGACAAACCGGATTCCCGAATACCTAAACCACCAAAATCTGCTCCACCAGAAATGGAACCACCCGAGCTTCAACCACTAGATCCTAGACCACCAAAACTTGCTCCACAACCCAAGGGGGCTACACTCCTAACTGTTGAGATCGAGGGCATAGAAGTACTACTAGTCCTTAGGCACGACGAAGAACGGGGAGCTGCAACCCCAACCTTACTCGCTGCCAACATAAGATAGAAAGGGAGGCATATTTCTAGGTTTCTGGTTTGCTGGTTATTATCAGTTTAAGTTGAAATGTAGAGCTGCTTGTTGAATATAGATGGGTTCTCTCTATACTCTGCTTTGTCTATGAGTTCAGTACGCCTGACACAATTATTTTTTCCAGTTTTTTTTGAAAGAGATTCATAACATATCAATCCTTTCGCCCGAGGAGAAACTTCTTTCTCTACTGGATCAATTGGTGGAGGAATCTAATAAGCATCCTATCGCCAGAAAAGCAGAGGTTCCCCAACCTCTTAAGGATAAACTTTCAATATTGTGTAGGAGTTTCTTTTCAGCAGATTGTGCGAAGAATTATGTTCAGTTTGTGAATGAGTACAAACGGGACTTCGAAAACCATCTTGATCCACACAGGACATCGACATTTCCAGCTACAATGGCTGATTTCATTGAGCGTTTGAAACAATGGAAGAATGTTCTGCAAACCAATGTGGAACATAGATTTCCTGGTGCCTTGAAACTGGAGGAAGAAAGCAGTGCCCTGTGTGAGTTCCATTGGGTTGATGTGGAAGTTCCAGGACAGTACTTTGCAGATCAGGTATGGAGCTTCTTATGCATCCCGAGGATTTGTTGAATACGAAAGAAACCATTCTAATTTACCACATAAATACATGAATGCATGTTTTGAATTTTCTTGTACAGCTTTAGGGAAGGTTCTACAAGATTGCTTTGCCTTATTGTCCTCCAGTTTCAAGAGCCTTATTATATTACTTTGATGAAAATTCAAGTTCCATAGTTTCTGAGAAATTGTGGCATATCTTCTGTGGATATATAGCATTCATGGCGATGGGATTATGGCTTCTAAATTACCTTCACTGGTATCTTGCAGGACATTGCACCTGACCACAGAGTGAAATTGGATAGAATTGGGGCTGATTTGGCTACAGTGCGAAGACATGGTCGTAGCTTCCGTCGTTGGACACTCATTGGTTCAGATGGATCTCGAAATCATTTTCTTATACGTCCAGCAGTTCCTAGTGAAGAACGAATGGTGCAACTGTTTCGTGTCCTAAACAGGTTCTTTAACAAACACAAGGAATCGAGACGTAGGCATCTTGCGTTTCACACTCCAGTCACTATAGCAGCTTGGCCACAGGTATGTTTTGATTCTACCCAATCAGGACAATTGGTTGACCAGCAGTGCTATTTTTATTTTTATTTTGCATTAAGCATGTTTTATTGTTTAACTTGTGGACCTATCATTTTATGCTGAATTGTTTAGACTGTTTTCACATTATGAACATTATCAACTGCAAGCATTTATTTACATGTTTTGTTGTTTAACTTTTGGACCTGTGATTTTATGCTGAAATGTTTATATTGTTTTTATATTCAGGCTTCCATGGTGGAGGATGATTTGATGTATAGTACTTTGGGGGAAGCATATGAATTTAATTGCGCTAGATATAATCGTGATCCTGATCGCCCAATGTCCTTCTTCAAAAAGGATTTGGATCCAGCTATTACTGGTCGGTACCCACCGGAATTTGTTGCAGATTTAAGACTGCAGATATACAATAGGATAACTTCATCAAAAATGGTCAATGATACATTATTTTGTCACTACATGTATAAAACACTTCGAAGCTGCGATCATCTGTGGGTATTCAGAAAACATTTTACAGTTCAGTTAGCATTATCAAGCTTCATGTCATATATGTTACAAATTGGGGAGCGAGTCCCGAACAGAATCTTATTTGCTAAAAACACTGGAAAGATATTCCAGAATAACTTCGAGCTTGGTAAGTTTATTCACTGGATAGGAAATATAGGTCATAAGAATTCAGCATGACTTTTGAGTTTCTCTTACATTCTTGTTTTGGACACTGACTTGAAATTTGATTCTTTTGTAGCTTACAATGATAATGGAATGATAGAGTTCAATGAGACTGTGCCATTCAGGCTGACCCCTAATTTGGAAAGTTTCTTGAGACCTTTTGGTGTTGAAGGTCCTTTTGTTTCTGCCATGTGCGCAGCTGCACAATCAATTATTGCACAGAAGGTGAATGCACAAAGATTAATGAGATACAACATGCTTACCTAAAACAGTCATTGCATTTAGAAGAATTGTGTCTAAGTGTGAAGTGTGAATTGTTGTTTGAAAGTTTAATATCATTTTGTTTATAAGTTGACATAATTGAAATTGTTTGTCCCTCATAAGCAGAGTCAGCGTATTCAACACCATCTAGAAATCTTCTTCAAGGATGAGCTTTTGTCGTGGTCTTGGAAAAGATCACTTGTAATCAAATCAGCACCAGCTGCAGCAGATGATGGTATAAACCCCGTAGAATTAAAGCAAAAAGTGACAACAAACGTCGAGCAGGTTATGGGTCGTATCAGAGGCATTGCTCCACAATGCTTCCCAGAAGAGGTTAGAAACCTAAAATACATGTCAGATCTTTTCTGTTACTCTTGCAGAAAATTTGCTTATTTTTATTTCTATTTGATTTCAGGACGAACCACCACAATCTGTCCAGCGAGGTGTCACAGAGCTGGTGGAGGCGGCGCGGGAACCCAAGAATCTCTGTATGATGGATCCTACATGGCATCCATGGTTCTAATTGGTTCAATGTGCGTCAATAAATTTGAGTCTTTAGGTTAAGTATTTACTCAGTCAAACTTGTATATCAAATTGTTTGTCGAATTCAATTATGGTATACATCGAATTGTTGTTATTTATGTTATTAATACATGTTTCACTTTTTTGTAAAATGGTGCATAAAGAGGTATTGGATTGACTTTATTTATACTTTAATTTAAAAAAAAAAATGAAGCTTTTTATTGTTATAAGAGTCATTGAAGTTTATTTGTTTTGACCAAACTTTAAAAAATAAAGAAAGGTTGAATAAAAAATAAGAGTTATTATTCCTTTTATGGCCATCTTCAGTAATATAAGAATCATATTATATTCATGTTTATTTGATTTTGTATATGGAAATAATAATGTTATATATTTAATACATATGATTTATAATGTGAAAATTATATATTGATTTTTTAATTATACAAAATTTGTTAATAATTTTTTAAATAAAAATTACAATATAATAAAATTAAATTGTAAATTCGTTTTTAAGGTCATGAAGTGATATATAAAAGAAGTTGAACTTATGTTCAGAATATTAAAAATATGAAGTGATATATAAAAGGTGTAAAATTAGATCTATTTATTCACACATGTGCGATGATTTAGCTTGAACATTCATATTTAGTGAAGTCTTGATTCTTTATATATATATATATATAATTAATTTGACGTTGTAGTAAAAATGAGGAATCTATTTTCTTGTCAAAAGTATAACGTTCCTTTTCCTCCAACCAATGGTTAAGTTAACCCTCATACCCTTTTGTATAAGAATAATGGACAAGTAGGTGGTAAGTTGTTTCCCCTTCATGTTTGCATAGAGAATAGAGGCTGTAGCCTTGCCTAGCTTGTTTTTGTAATATTTCCTAAGTCGAAGCTTTGTTGGCTAAAGAAAGGCGTATGAAAACATGTGATTTAATAGGTGCATTCACCTTCTAAATGGCTCTCCTCCGCTAAACAACCTCTACTACACGTCTCCTAACATTGTCATATAGCCTAAAGTAGTAGTGAAAAGTCCTATGAAAAGTTCTAAACTAGTAAATCATTTCCTGATGTTACCTTAGTTAACTTTTTATTCAACTAGTGAGTATTAGGATGTGGAACATAAGTAAGAGAAATAGTCATTGATATTCTAATAAGTTTATTATCTTTAGAGGATAATGATTGTGGACTTCATATCCCACCTCGGAATCAATGCCAAATCTAACCTTCTTACCATCTTCAATTTTCCATGCCCGAATTGAAAAAATAACTGTTTCTAGAGAAAAGAAAGTTTTGAAATAGAATTGTATGGTTATCTAATCCATTCCATAAATGATTTAGTAGGTTCAAGTATTTCTATTGGATAACATCCTGCACAAACATTCTTTATAGATTAGCCTCCACATATCTTAGTGGTGAGTCACTTGCCAAATTGATGAATCTTCTTAACCCAAACCACCAACGACCTTGGACTTCGCTAACGGGTGCATGCACGAAGTTGGTTCCACTTTTTAGTGCCACTTTAGAAATCAGAAACACATGTCCGAAAACTATTGTTTTTTATATAACTTTTGATTTCCTTCACCATTTCCCAAGAAAACTATATGGTGCACTAAAGGAGAGCGAGCTCTGCAATCTTATATATAGAAATCAAGGATTTCATTAATTTTTCCCTTAAAGTGTTGCACCTGCACATAACGTTTTCATTTCAAGGTTTTCTGACTTCAATAATTAATAATAATAAAAATAATTCATGAAATTTTTTGAATAAATAGTGTTGCACTAGGCCCATATGTTCTTTATATGTCTCCAAGATTTTATGCAAAATTGATATCATTTACCTCAATAAGTGTTGCACCCGCACAAACAAATATGTTATGATGTGCTGAAAATTTGAAAACCCAATTTAACGGAAACTAATTTTATAATCATTTACACAATTTTTCTATAGATAAATGTTATATATTGTGAAAGCTGATTTAATTACCTATACTTTGTCTTTTTACTTCATCTTCAAATATGTTAGGGAAGTACCCCTAATTGTACCCTAAAGTCAGAGGTTTCATATATATATATATATATATATATATATATATATATATATTATTTTTATTTTTATTTTTATTTTTTTCAGTATTATGTGGCATCTAAAGTGTCTTTAAAGGAGTCCATGATTGTGCATCAGCCCTGACATATTTTAATTGATTAATGCAATACCACCTTTCTCCCTTTTTCTTGTCGATAACATTTGGAAACATTTTTCCCAAACTTTTCCATCATCATAATTTAGGTGTAGGCTAAACAAAGGCAATATACATCAATTTCTTCCAACACTGTTTTTACTAGGTTCTTTAGTTTCTTATGAGTGAACCTATGGTTATCTTTCTCTTGGTTATGGTTGAATGTATTAATGGAGAAATAGTGGATTAAAAATGTGAAAAGGGTTTTCATGTGAGTGGAGGAATTCAAAGCATTTATTTCCCACCTCCCTTGGGAATTATATAAATAGGGGTTTTGGGAGTCATTGAGCATGCCTTGTAGGTTTCTTTGTAAAAACCCCACTCTTATATAAAGAGTTGCAGCTGTGTTGTAGAGCCAAAGGAGTGAGCAAATTCAACTCCCTTACCCACCATGGGAAATGGAGGCATATGCAATGTAATATCCCTCACTCTAGAGCCCCCTTAATATTGTAATCTATATGATGTAAATTTATGTATGTACTAGTTCATGGTGAGGGGCTCAAGGCCAAGGCCTTGCCAGTGAACATCATAAGCATTCGACAACATTGTAATTTTGCGATAGAGCCATGTGCTAGATAAGAGTATGGCGATGTTATGTATACAATGTAAAGTGCAATGATGAATAATAAAAAAATAGATCTTGTTGGGTGCATCCCAAGAAGAGGAACTTATGAAGGAAAAGTATAGTTAGGTGAGGCCTCACATTGACCATTTTTGGGAAAAAAGTGACTACACAAATCGTAGGCAGAGGGTATGGAGTGATGTTCAGTTGAGAAGAAAGGACCTGCTCCATTGGTAAAGACAAAGTAATAAGGACATCCAGAGGTGGTTTGCAAAGTTAAGGGTTGAGCGACGACCTGGCGGCTACAAGAGCAGGAAGTTATGAAGCGACGTGGTGTAAAGGACACACCACTATAGAAGCTACAGGTGCGATATCAGAGAAAGAATTAGAGTCAGATGAGTCAACCCCAAAGTGACAATGAAGTTAAAGCTTAGCATGGTCTACATGAAAACCATGGGGTTTTTTTGGGTTTTGGGTACTATGGGGGTTGGCCCATATTTATTGTAATTTGTGAACTTCGTGCACATATATATATAAGGGTAATTTTGTATAAGTAAGGGTTGGTTAGACGTGGTTGGTGTTTTTGGGTGGGATATATAACTGTAAGCGTGGCTTGCTTCCGAGTTAGGAGAATAGTGTGCCAAAGGGAAAACAGATTCTACAGCTGAGTGCATAGAGATATGACTGTAGAGAAGAGTCTGTAGCCGAGTGTGCAAAATCGAACTATTATCCTTCCAAGTTAATATAAGAACAGTTCATGTGGATGTAGATCGCGCCTGAGGTGAACCACATAAATCTATGTGTTTATGTATATGAGCTTATGTTATGATTTGTATATGATTTTGTGGTGTGTTTATGTATTTTCTTTCATGTGTATGTTAATGGTAATTGCATTCTAAGTAAATGGAATACATATGTATGAATGTTATGGAGAAACAATGAAAATGATTAATGTGTAGCTAACTAGTGAATACAATAGAGATTCAACATAGTTCTATATATTGTTCATAAGCTACGAAGTGCGAAGTCATTTATTTGTTCTATTTTGCTAGTCGATGTTAAAGAAGGATTTTAGCGAGGTTGTTAACCACATCTACACATCACCACAATTACAAAAGCTTGATTCTTTAACCCCCCATATTTGATTCGGGTGATACTTCACCCTATTTACAGGTTCATCCTGAAAGGGTCAGTGAAAGGGGTTTTGTTGTTGCTGCGTTAATTCCACTGAACCCGAGTCTTCCTAAGAAAGCAAACAAATGGTTCAGTTGCCGACTTTGGAATGACATTCTGGTGATGTTTCATGTTGATTTGGAATCCAGAGAAGAGTGATACAGAATTGGGTGAGTCAGACAGAACGCGAGTTTGCGAAGAAAGAAAACAGAATCCTCGACTTACTACAGAATAGTGGCTACTGAGATACATATTTACTGAGTTGCACGAAGTTTTCTTCGCATCTTTTGCTAAGAAGTTATATGAGTGGATATTGAGGGTGGAAGAAAGAAAAAACTGTTTTCAAGGTGGAGAACCTACAGTTTGGAATCCAGAGTTGATATTGAGGATTAAAGGGACTAATAACCAGATTTCAAGAGCAGTAGAATTTTGGCTGGATAGCTTGTTGGAAGGCTACATTACAGATTTTTCTATGGACACTTTGAAGTCCTATAGCGTAGCTGAAAGATACTTTTTCAAGGGATTTTGAGGTAAGTACTTGAAAAACCTGAGTTTATGCATTAAAATGTTATTACCTGAAAAAGGTGTGTTAAGAATACAGCCAGATTCCTAGGTTTTGAGTATGTAATGTTAAAAAACACAGATAATGACACAGATGAAGACATTGGCATTCTGCGTAGTGGAAAAAGATATAAAATTAACACTAGAAAGAGGTTTCACGAAGTTGAACCTTGCACACTACTAGAAACCAAATTAGAGAGTGATATAAACTTGTCTCAAGCAGAGTCTGATAGTGAGACAGAACCTAGACATATTGGCTATCTTCCTATTACTCTGCAGAAACCTATGGATGTTGAAATAAATATTACTAGTTCAAAGAACACTAGTAGTAGTAATACTACAAGAACAAATAGAAAGAATCAAATGAGTGGCATTTCAGAACCCTACACCTCCTAGAAGAAGGATGTAAGATCATATAAAGGTACTTGTTTTTAAAGGAACCAGTCTAGAAGATTCATAGTAACATTGGTTTCTCTACGATGTTGTCTAGAACATTAAAAAGTACAAGATGTTGATATAAAGCAAGCCCAACTAGTCACTACATTAAGAGATAGAGATTTAACTTGGTTCATGAAATATTCTGTATGACAACACATAACACTAGTTGATATCAAAGCTACATTGATTAGAGAATTTAAGAAGCCTAAATCAGAATCTCAATGCATTATAGAGTGGAAAGAAATAAAACATAAACCTAATGAGACTGTGTGGGAATTTGATTAGAAGTTCAAAGCCTTGTTGGATCAATTTAGCTTCGACATTGCACCACAACAACACCAAGAGTGTTTTATAGCTGCGTTGTTTCCCCGCATTAGATTACCATTGATGCAATAGAAGGTTGCTTCGCAAACAGAAGCATTGGAAATTGCGATGATACTAGAAGCTTCGCTCGTAGACGAAACAAGTGCAGGTATGCTACAAATACAGACACAACTAGAAAACCTAACATTACAACTACAAGATATACAAAAAGAAAAATAAGTAAGAGAAGAGGTTTGGTGTACTAAATATAAAGGAGAAGGGAATTCCAAGGAACATTTTCCTGTATTCAAAGATTACCTCTCCAGTGGGGCACCAAACCCATTAAATCAACCTCAAGGGGACCATGGTGCAATATTTGTCGATGTAGAGGACATCAACCAGAGGAATGTTGCCTACTCCAGAAGTATGTATAGACACCAAAGAACCTTCATTGCACATTTTGTAAGTTAGTTGGCCATGATGACAACAACTGTAGAGCATATGATCTCATGATAGAAAGAAATCATGATGTCTACAGAGTCTAAGGATAAATACAAAACAATAATGAAAATGCACAGTACGATCAGGGTACATATAAAGGACGTGGTGGATTTAGAGGAAGGGGACGTAATACTGGACCAAGACGAGGTAGAGGTCAGATTGTCTGTTAGAATTGTGGTCAACCTGGACATTTAGCAAGAGATTGTTAGAACCCTTGCACTACTTGTAAGTATTGTAAATCTTATGACCATATCATTGAAGCATGCCCATTTTGCCAGGAAAAATGCACAAAAAAAAACCATAAGGAAAAAACCAAAATATTCAGATGATCACAACAGAGAAAATGAATGAAGATCGCAAAATGGATGTTGTGGCGCGAAGTATAGTTTTGACAGGAGACAATAGGACAGACAAAGCTTTGACTTTTGATAATCACATAAATAGACCAAATCCTACTGATGGATCATGGGTGAGGAAAGAAGTTGGAAATATACCTGTATTCGAACCTAATAGAGAAAAATAAGTATTCATGGAAGCAAGAAAATAATTTCAGGACTTGGGAGCTTCAAATACAAGGATCCCTTTGCAAAGTGATTAGACACCTATACTAGGTATGCTAGTCTTGTATGATGAGTCGCGAGATTTGCCAGAACATACAATTCTGGTAACACAATTTCTACAGAGTTGCATGAAGATGCTAAGGCATGAGAACACCTTCGGGGAACTAAAAAGTGTAATGGGATATTACGAGCAGCATAGTACAGTAAACAACGCACATAGAGAAATCCATCAAATTAAGAACTATAAAAGAATAGGAAGAGAAATGAGGTTTAGCGCACAGATTGGGGATTTTGAAATGAACTAGATCATTTTCGATCTGGGTCAGAGGTGAACGTGCTGAAAAAAAAAACATGGGAACATATGGGGAAACCAACGCTATCTTGGTTGCCTATACAATTGAGATTAGCTAACCGGGAGAAGGCTATCAGGTGTTCCTGTTGATATTGATGGAGTGCAAAGTAAAGGAGACGTCGAGGTGACTGAGATTCTGCTAGGGATTGACTGGGAAATTGATAACCTCGCAATGATAAACTTGAAGAAAAAACAAATTATATTTGAAGGACGAGATATTAGGGTTATTGCACCCCTGGATCCTTCACAAGGAGTGAGGTATGTTGAGCCAATAAGAGAAGAATGAAGAGCTCAAGAAATAGATAAAATCTACAAGATGGCAGTTAATCAAGGAGATTACATTAATCCTAAAGAAGATGGAATGTTGAGTTGGAGATGTGATAGTTCCTGTGTATCAGAGTCAAGCACAGGACTGGAGAAATGGCAGAGTAGAATCCATGAAGTATCAGCTAGACGATGTGCGAGGATGACAAAGTCACTTCGCTGGATTGGAACAGAGGTAATTCCAATTCCTGTTTAAGATGGTTTAAGTAGAATACATGCATTATTTCATGAATATCTAGCATCAGTTTCAGATGAACATAGGCTATCAACTCTAGATATATCATTGTGAGCTACACTTGATAGATGGTGGGCTATTTACAAGAAAAAATTGAGCACATGGGAAGAATGTAAGCACTTAATGGAAGTTAGATTTGTTGAACAAACTAAGAATGTACAAGCAAAGTACAATGGACAGATTGATCCTATAGATCATATAGAATCTTGCTTGAAGGCATGGAGGAATATACCAAAAACAGAGTGGGTTCAAATGTTTGTGCACACGTTGGATCCAATAGAAAAGAATTGGTATATAGAAACAAAACTTCGACATGGTACAACAGATTGGCACATGATGACTAAGAGCTTTCAGCTAACTTTAAGTTTTGAGGATGTCTATCCGAGCATTAATAAGGCTCTGCAGATCATTAAAAAGAAGATATTTGATGATGTCCCGTTTCCCCATTTCCTATGTATAGTCAACCAGATTGGGCAATACAGTTGAAACATGCCCTTGAGTGTTATAATTTTACACTGGATGAAGATGAAAATCAAGACCCCCACGATGTGAATATACCAAAATATGAAGGAAAACGCAATGTACAAGGACCTGAGTTGGAAATTCCAGATATGAGTAACCCCATTAAGACTAAAAAGATCAATATTAGCACAGATGAAGAACCAAATTTTGCCTCTATTGGAGATTATTGGGATGAATAAACATTGGGAAAGATTTAAAACCTACTGCACAAATATCAAGATTTGTTTCCTACCAAGTTTTCTGAAATGAAAGGAATTTTAGGTGACTTGGGAGTTATGAAAATACCTCTCAAGCATGATGCAAAACCTATCAAACAAAGACCTTATAGATTCAACCCTAGATATAAAGAAATAGTGAAACAAGAAATTGATAAAATGTTGGAGGCACGGATCATTGAACCAGTAGAAGAGTCAAAATGGATAAGTCCCATGGTGATTCAAGACAAGAAAGCTAAAGGAGAAATCAGAATTTGTTTCGATCTCATAAAATTGAATGATGCATCTCTGCATGACCCATTTCTGACTCTATTCATATATGAAGTACTAGATAATGTAGGTGGACAAGAGGCATACTCTTTCACTGATGGATTTTATGGCTACTAGCAGATCATAATTGCTACAGAAGATAGACACAAGAATACATTTGCTACTGAATGGGGATCATTTCAGTACACTGCTATGCCTTTTGGATTGAAGAGTGCACCTTATATATTCTTAAGGGTGGTTGTAGCTGCATTTAAGGATTATATTCATAAATTCCTGGAAGTTTACTTTGATTACTGGACAATATTTTCTTCTGAAGGACGATCATGTGAACTTAAGGATGATGTTAGCGAAGTGTAAACAATATCAAATTTCCTTGAACTTAAATAAGTGTGTCTTTTGTGTTCCTTATGGCATATTGTTAGGACACATAGTATGAAAACAAGGATTGATGGTTGATACAAGGAAGATAGATATCATAGTAAATCTCCTACTCCCTAATTCAGTTAAGCAGTTATGCACTACATTGGGACACATGGGATATTGCATAAAGTTCATTAAGGGATATGCATGGATAACTATTCCTATGGAGAAAATATTGAAAAAAGAAATGAAGTATGAATGGACTGAATATTTCCAAAGAGGACTTGATGAACTAAAAGAGAAAATGGTCACAACACCTATTCTAGTCTTTCCTAACTGGAACAAGCCATTTCATGTACACATAGATGCTTCATCTATAACACTTGGCATTGTACTAGCACAACCTAGAGATGGAGGTGTCGACCATCCAATTGCATTTTATAGTAGGAAGCTATCTTCAGTGGAAAATAATTACACCACAACAGAGAGAGAAGGCTTAGCCATGGTGTATGCATTGCAGAAATTCAGGAATTATTTGCTAGGTTCGCACTTTTGCATGTTCAGTGACTATTCAACTTTAAAATACTTGGTCAACAAACCAGTGTTAGGGGGAAGAATATGCAGATGGCTTCTAATTTTTCAGGAATATGATTTTGAGATCATAGTGAATCCAAGAATTTTGAATGCATGACCTAACCATCTCTCAAGGATTGATTCAGGAGAGGAACCTAGTAATTTGGAGGATAATATACCAGATGCATAGTTGTTTTCTATTCACATAGCAGATGAATACTTCATAGATATTGTAGAATTTATAACCACAGGATTATCACTTATAGAATTCACTACATAGCATAAGAAACAATTAGTGGTAAGATCAGCTGACTTTACCTTGATTGCAAGACAATTATATAAATTGGTACCAGATGAAGTGTTGCATAGATGTGTATTAGAGCATGAGATACCTATCATACTTGCTGAAGCACATTCCAGAGTATATGGAGGACACTATGCATGGAAATCTACTACACAAAATATTTTGAGAGTAGGACTGTGGTGGCCTACTATACATAAAGATTCAAAGGAGCATTGTAGGAGTTGCGAGGTATGCCAGAGAACAGGGAGTCCATCTCATAGAGATGAGATGCCGTGGATACCACAGTTGAATTTACAAGCATTTAATAAATGGGCTATTGAATTTGTGGGACCTATTACCCCACCAGGGAAGAGAACTGGTTCAAGATACATCATTAAAACTATAGATAATCTAACCATATGGGAAGAATCAAAACCATTGAAGGACTGTAGCGCAACTACAACAATGCAGTTAATCTATGAAAACATCTCGACAAGATTTATATGTCCAAAGATTCTGATGAGTGACCAGAGAACTCACTTCCTGAACATAACCATTGAAACCCTGAGATAAGAATTTAAGTTATATCATCAAAAGTGTACACCATATCATCCACAAGCTAATGGCACTGTGGAGTCCTTTTATAAAGTATTGGAGAATGCATTGACCAAGGTATTCAATACAAACAGGGATGATTGGGATCTCATAATACTAGCAATGTTGTGGGCATATAAAACAAATTGTAAAAATTTGATAGGTCATACACCTTTTAGGTTAGTGTATGGACAGGAAACTGTCATGCCCATGGAATACATAGTACCGAGCTTGGGAATTGTAGCATTCATAGACATGGATGATGTTGAAACGATGGATGAGAGACTATTACAAATGATCAGATTGGAGGAAGACCACTTCATTGCAATGAATTTCACCAACAAGTGCAAAAATCTAGAGAAAGGTATGGCATGATAGACATATCAAACACAAGTTCTTCCAAGTAGGAGACCTTATTATCCTCTATGATAGAAATTTTTTGAAATTTCCTGGAAAATTTAGAATGCAATGGTTAGGATCATACACTATTAAACATGTTACTGATGGTGGCACAGTGTATTTGGCCACATTACTTGGAAAAAACTTGCAAGGACTTGTCAATGGGAGTAGGTTAAATACTTAAAGAGATGGCCCTACTCCTACAACAAAAAAATAGTCAATGCAAAGTTGTTTAAGTGTCAAGTGCAGTTCTACTTGGACAATAAACAAAGAGCAGATTCTGCACACAATAGTTATGGTACAATGCAAAGTTCACAAATTTGAATATGTGCTGCGAAGCACACATAACAAGTCAAGTTGCGAAGTAAAGAAGGGGGCATTGTTACGAATTTACATCAAGAGAAGGGGAATGCGAAGTAAGCTTCTCCACTCACCTAACCTTTGGCGAAGCTAGAGAAAACAAGTCATTACAATTTTGGTCAAAAACTAGCCATTATACAGTACTTTCGGGAAACCGGATTTTTTCGCTTTAAGGGATACGTTGAAGACACATTTAATGAAATGAAAGGAATATGATCTAAGCTATATTGAGACAAAAAACATAACATTTAATGTTAACCTATCCTTTTTTGGGCGTGTCTCAGTTTGAGTTATGGCTATAGATAGTAAAGAAGCGCACAATTACCTGTTTTATCATGATTGTTATTTTTATTGTGAGTAAATTATGAGCTTTTACCAGTGAAGAACAAAGCATTCCGAAAATACATGTCTAAGCAAGAAGAACTACAATAAGTGTTAAAAAAATTTCAATAGTTTGGTCTAGAAGCAGTCATGAAAACACCTGTCAAGAAAGAAACTCAAGAGAAGGGTGGGTCTTCTAGAGCATCACCGCGAAAGGATGATGCACTAGTGGTAGTATTAAAGAAGAATCCACATTATGAAATCCCCATGCCTCCAATGTCAATAAATGTTTGGGAAAAGGACAACTTGGTGGGAAATATCCTGAATGTGAAGTTCGCAGATTACAATTTGTTGGATGCGAACAAGTATCCGCAATTCTAGCCGGACATATATATGTGCCAAAAGTTTGATGAAGGCACTAAGTAGACAACCATACAAGCACATAACTGGATTGCACCATTATAGTCTTCAGGACTGTTGAACCTTTTAAGAATTCCGCATTTTGGGCGAAGTCCAGAGCTAACAACCATCATGCATGTGTTGTTGTCATGCACACACCAATCGGATACTTGTGGCTAGACCACAAGATAGATATAAATATCGATATGATCTATAAGATCACCCATCTGAGCAAAAGAGGTACTGAACCCGCAACAAAATTTGTGGGTAAGAATAATGTTGACGCAGTGTCTTCCAACAGGGGTTCACTTCGTACTGTCGCCAACAAACTATAAACCCAAACTTCCTTATACACCGGCCCGGAAAGGTGTAACCCTTCCCAGCTGTTGATGTATATGTAACTTCGGAATGTATTTCACATATATGTATATTGTATTCCTATAGAGATGTTATTATTCCTCTATATGGAAGTGGTTGTATTCCTATAAGGATGTTATTATTCCTCTATATGGAAGTGTTGTCATTTATATTGTAAGTGTCGTAACTTATACTTGATGGGTTATTAGACCACCTTGTTGGGGTTGGCCCTGTATAAGTCATGTGGGTCAAAGGGTTATTAGACCACCCTATTGGGGGTCGTCCATGTGGGTCAAAGGGTTATTATACCACCCTAGTGGGGGTCGGCCCAGTCAACATTATGTTAAGTGGTTAAGTTGAGTCTGACCTAGTTGAGTAAAGGTCAAGTCAAGTTAGTGTATAAATAGAGAGTGTGTCTCTCTCATTTTACACATTCTATTATCTCACTCACACTTGGGAGAGTGGCGCACTTGTGGAGGAGGAGGCTCTGCTGCAAGGAGAAGACTATCTCTTGTATTCTGGTTGTATCATTGCTCTATCTATCTCTGAGGAAGTTATTGGGGTTTTTCACCTTTATCATTTTCCCTAAGTAAACTCTGTGTCTCTTGTGTGCTTGCATTATTGTGTCCATGATTGATATGCTGTAGATTTCCTATACATGTTGTTCTCTCAGTTAAGATCCTAGATCGGATTGAAGTAAATTCTGAAAATTTAACACCAGCAACACTTGCGGAGCAAGTGTAGTCTCACCCGAGATGGATAAGGGGGCTATTGCTTGGGTTTTCACCCAAGCATGTGCTGATGAGAACCTACTAAGTTGCAGTAGCAGTTTAGATTAAACAGTAAAATTAAATGAATGTAAATAGTAAATCTTGATCTAACTTATGCAAATAAAGCAATTTAGATTAAAAACATTAAACAAAATAGATCCATGAGAGACAGAAATAAAAACTTGAATATTTTCTATTACCTCAAAGGGTGAGGATGGTTGAGCTTGAGCAGCTACAATGGTGAGGTGCTCCAAAGCTCCAATGATCTCTTCTTCTCTAAGATGCTAATGGGGATATTCAAACTCAAAAGGGAGGTAAGGGCTCTCAACAAAGAATTTGGCAGCATAAGGATAGGATGAATGTGGATGAATAGTGAGGATCCCCTATCACCTTTTTATAGTTTTTTGGTGATGGAGAATACCATTGTGGTTTAAGGAAATCAATGGTATTGATAAAAATGGTTTAGGTTTATTTTTCCTCTTTTTCCCTCTTTTTCCTTTTTTGAATATATTTTATATTTTTATTCCCTTTTAATTGATTTTTGAGAATTTTGGACCCTTTTTGAGGGTTTTTTGTATTTTTTGAGGGAATTTACATATTTTTAGGGGGAAAAGATGGATTTTGGTCTTTTTGGTGACCTGTTGAAGGTTTTAGAGGCTCAAATGGTGGAAAAAGTGGACAAATGGGTCATGAAAATTGGGAAATGAGCTAGTGAGCACTTTTTGGGTGTTAATAGATTGCCCCCTGATGTGTGAGGGAAAGAGCTCATTGTATGTCCAATAGACATCATAGTTTCTTTGTCATTTTCCTTGGGTTTGGAGGATGTGAAGAACCTACAACAAATAATTAATGAGAATACATAAGATAACAGAAATAATAGAACTCATAATCGCTTTTATTGACTGCAGACCACTTCGAGGGGGCAACCTCCTTTGAGCAAGCTCAATACAAATAACTTCACGGTACCTTCATTGGTCTCAACAAAAAATTATATACTAAGTCTAGGCGCCAATACCATGGGTCAATACCATGTGTCAATACAAACCATGGGCCAATACAAACTATGGATCAACAATTAATACGGGACGACTTACAAAGCATATGCGTCCAACAACAATAAGACAAACTATGGATCAACAAATACTACGGGATGACTTACAAAGCATATGCGTCCAACAACAATATACTAACAAAGTAAATAGAAGGGTTGACATGGGCTCCTAACATCCCCTCAAAGCTTTAGATGTGGAAATTGATGCAGTATCTGAAGGAGTGGTTCCCCTGTAGCATCCTCAGGTTGCATTCCAGGCCACTGACTCCTTTTGAGTTTTAGGGAGGGTTGCTTGGAATGCTGTAGATGAAGAAGAACCATATCTGCTGCATGAAAAGTGCACTCAAAATGGTGCTGATCGAATTACCGTTTCAGTCGAATTCTTTCCATGTGAAGATTGTCCTGCAGAATGAGAAGAATTTGATCGCGGTTTCGAAGAACCGAGTCAATTTCCTGAATTGGGGAGATGCTGAGGGTGTATGGAAGGAGAATTGGAAGTTCCTATCCATAGAATGCTTCATATGGTGCCCTTTTAGATGTGGTATTGTACCACTGGAGAGCTTCTAGGAAATCCATAGAAATAGTTGTCCAAATTTGTGTAGGGATGGGAAATGGTTCAAGCAGTCCCGAAAGGAGTGTCGTGTCACCCTTGTTGACCTGGAAAGTATCACAGTCAGCCACCATCTGTTGAAATGTCATTTTCAGTCCTTTCCAAAAGACGTTACATTGTTCCCGGTCATACATTTTGAGGAACCCAAAGTGCTCTACTGAGCAAGAAGCATGGAGTTCAAAGAAGAGATAGCCCTGGTCATCAAATGTGCGAGGAGAATCTGCCACCATATTGTCCTTACCTTTCTTGTAAGTGATCGCATAGGCATAACCCATGAGTTGGATAACCAATTTCAGGTGTGCTGGGGAGGAGACCCATTGTTCCAGAAAATTTTCCAGACTCTGGAGATCAGTCTTGATGCAGAAATAATTCCCTAATAGGTGTTGGTTGTGTGAGCTATCTCAAAGAAAACACCTAATATTTAATTATCAACCAGGGTTGGTAATCTTAGAGTTGAGGCAAAGTATATGCTAAGGTAGAATGGAACCTAAGTTTTTTCGGCTTGTCAGACCTTAAAAAGATTTAATAAAGAAAAGATCGAAAGATTTTTCAAAATGAAAAACTAAGTCAAACTTAAGAAAAATAGTAAAAGGAACTAAATTAGATTTAGTTAAACAAATGAACTAGAATAGTATCGATTCATACTATTCTATCTTGTACTTAAATAATAGAAACTGATTGAAAAGAAAACTGCTGAATATGAAAATGGAAACTATACAATTTTAGATTCTAGTTAAGAATTAGGAAACAATTGTAAACATATTAAAGACTATTAAATAACTTCAACAATTAATTCAAGAGAAACATCTATTCCCATGTAACAGGAACTGGAGTGAGTGTATCATAATGGCTCTCAAATGAAATATCAAAACAAAACGGAAGTAAATCTAATATAAATTCAACAAAAAGATGTAAACTACAAAAAGATAAGTTACAGTTAACTTTAAACATTTTGATCTATCTACTATCCATGAGCAAAAATATAAAACTAATGAAAACTAGAAGCAAGTAGAAAACTTGATAAAGATATTTACTTCTGAACTTGATTTGGAAGCAAGTAGAAAACTTGATAAAGAGATTAATTTTTGAACCCAAATCCTATTCCATAAACATCTTCATTATTTATTAAGGTAAGAAACTGATCCTAATCTAAATGAATAAAACTATCAAAACTATAATGCTTGAAAAATGAAATTATTAACTCTATTCTAACTATGTCTTAAGAGCATGTAATAAATTAGACTAGGAATAAGATCGATAAATTCTGAAACAACAAAATGTTAGCAAGATAAAATATGAAAGATATAATTGGAAAGACAGTTAAAGCAAACTAAGAAAAATAACAAGAATTGAATTAAAGCTTTATGAAATGTAAAACAAAGGCCTAATTCTGGTTGAAAAGACTAATTAAGAGCAGGAAAGATTACAGTAAAGAAAACTAAGAAACTATATTCAAACTACCATAAAACAATGCAGAAAGAGTAAAAATATGAATGAAAATCCGAATGTCAGTCTGAATGATAGTCCGAATGGAGGAAAAACGAATTAAAATAAGGAAAATGAGACTTTTGATGATCTTGACATCAGCTTGCGAATGCAAATGAACCTTCAATGCAAAGAAATTAGTAAGAAGACTTGTTGAGAAACTAAGATAATAGAAAGAAACCTATTCTAATCATGGTTGAAGAGCTAAACTATTCCTACTCTATGCTAAGGCAAGAGTGAGATGAGAGAAGAAAATTATCCTACAGCTATAGAGAAGAAGCTAACTAAACTAATTCTAACTATTAATAGAGCTTAAAACAGAGGCTAACTAAGTTCTATTTAATTATAAGAAACAGACTAGCTAATTATAAAAGACTGAAATTAAACTATCAAAACTATGCTGTTAGTCGACCATTTACTAATCCTGTAAACACAAGTTATGTTAGCAGCACAATACAAATTACAGAGAAGAAATATCATGTACAAAAAATGAATTAATGACAAATATAGGAAAATAAACTAACTAATTGCAGAAAGGGAAATACAGAAAGCAAAGACAAAACCTCTCGTTGATGAGGGGCCCTTCCCAGAAATCAGAGATGGAAAATGAAACTGGTTTAGCTACTCAAAATATCAACAAACCGGAACTTCCATTAATCTTAAGAAAATTATAGACTGTCAGCTATTTGCTTGCAAATCGATGAACTATCTGCGGTCTTGTCCAACTATAAGCTAACTAGACTAACTCTGTTTCTATCTGCAAGCGTTTATTTATACATTTTACAAATGGATGAGAGGGTCGATAGAGTCAACCTCTCTAATAACAGAGATGTTTAATGCATAACTGGCTACTTTGAATGGTGCGTGACAACATAGGGAGTATACACCAAGCTGAACGGAGTTGATTCCTTCACGAGGCAGCTGCAGTGTTGGTTTTCCTTGGACGTGGGTAGAGAGGTAACATGGTAGCGAGCTGAGCGAATGGAGGAGAGGCTGCTGGAGCACTGTCATGGCAAGGCGTTGTGCTAGCAGGCTAAACGTGTGCGACCTGGACTCTTTCCAGAACAATGGCATGAACAGGTAGCGTGATTCCAGGATGAACGCGATGCTAAACGACGAGCTGGAGTGTTGGCGTGGATGTGGGATGTACTGTCGAGCTTGGGGAGCCTGAGGAAAGATCTTCTAGAGAAACAACTCATTCACCATGCCCATTGCGTGGAAAACAGAACCCACGTGCCCTCTTCTGTATTTAACGGTATGGGATATGCCAGCCATGGATTTCGGGGGATGAACGTGAGGCTAAAGAATGAGCTGAATGCAGCTGAACTTAGCATCATAAGCACTCGGTCTAAATGAAGGGTCGTTTGAAAAACGCAACTTGTTAATTAAAGCTTAAATAACATGCATGATTGGAAATGTCACTTTAATCATTAATAAATCGTAATATAACAAGATTTGACCAAAATGTATATGATAAACGAATACATGCATACCTGGTCTATTTGATGAGCTGAATGGCTAAAAGAATAACTTATTAGATTAAAAATAGTAAAATTAATTCCATTCAAAAATAGATTTGATGATAAAAAATGGTGACAAAATAGACACCAACATTCCCCCAAATCGGAGATATGCCAGGTCCCACTAAGCAAGACAGAGATAAATTAGGAAGAAGGCTGAGCTATGGTAGCAGCTGCCTTCGACTTGGATGATGAAGATATAGATTCGGCCTTGAGCTTCCTAAATTGGTCCTTTAAATAATTATATCTCATCTTTAGGGCAGTATTGGATGCTATTTTGGCGTTAACCAAACATTCAATGTCTTTTACTTGTGCACGCAGTGCCTTGTTTTCTTCAAGAAGTTCAGAAATTGTTTCCACATAACTTTGATTTTGGTCTGTCAACCATGCTATTACTTGGATCAACATATCCATCTCCTATTGAGCCAGAATGAGTTGTTCTTTATAATAATCAAGGCTCTTTGGGGGACTCAACTCTTTTGAAAATGTTTCACACTCAACAATATGATCTTCATGAATTGTATCTTGGTTTTGTGCAGGAGGACTCTCAACACTAGAGGCTTCACTCATTCGAGCAGATGCATTGGCCAATGTGAGGAGAGGTGATTCAAGGATAGGATCGTCCAGCTGAATATTTGAGCATGATGGCTGAATGATAGTCTGGTTGACAGATTGTTCACAATTTGACCTTGTGGATTTAGTAGGCTCTGAAAAGAGTGGAGGTTCTGAAGTAGGGTCACCAAGAGTAAGTTCAGGAGAAGGTGATGACTGGGCAAGGTGCTCATCACCTGGGGAATCCTCATCAAACCGTACACGTTTAGCGTTTGGTTTTGCTTGGGTATGATGAAGTTATTGAGAAGAGGAATATTTAACAGTAGATAAATGATGGTTTAGTATCTCAAAAACAAAATGATCCCAGGTTTGTCCTTCCTTTTCTAACTGGTGAATGATCGAAAGCTTAATAAGACAATGGTGATACAAGTTGCTAGAAGGGTTAACTGTATTCTTTCTTACTTGGCTAGACATCTTCTCCAAATTCTTAGGGAAATAAAATGAGAATTTAAGGGCCTGATTATTGACAAAATGAGCTAACAACCTGAAATGGAAAGCTTTAAAGACAGTGAACTTACCCTCGTAGTTAATTAAGTGGATGATAACGGTCAAGATATCTAAGTACTCTGGATTGATCCATTCTCTGTGAAAACCTTTGGTACTAGCAACATGTTGAAAATTGGTCTTTAGGGAAAATTCATGGTCCTTCCATGGAAGGAGAAGATGCATATGCCATCGGGCACCTTCCCTCCGGAGCTTGGTAGCTAACGCTATTGACTCTTATGTCGTGGAGAAAACAAGATGGCCAACCTTGGCCATCTTGCCATCAAAACCTTTGGCGAACATGAATGAAATCTCATGGTCGTGGCCTTGGATAAGGTGGAGAAGTGGTTCCCAACTTGCTCGCAGAACTACTTCACGACAGGATTTAAACTCAAAAATGCGTAGGAGATCTTGGTAGTTACTAGGCTCATAACGCATTGGCATTGTTGATAGAGGACGGGGCAATACAAGTGGATACAAGAGGTGCAAGGATTTGCAGAGGTAGAGAGCTTGGCATGCTTGAAAAGATCACATCTGTCATTCAAAGATATTAATTTAAGTGCCAGCGTAGAGGTGCATGAATCCAGTGAATACGTGTGGTTTAAAGACTATTCAACCATGTCCAAAGCCAAGCTTTGGACAAGTTGAATGTAATTCACGTAATGAAAATAGATTACTCGTGAGAGATAATGATTCGACTAATATGGTGGCAGATTGTATAACATGATAAGTGAGACCAAATGGCGGTCATGTAATGATTCGAAATGATGCATAATCCATTCGTTATTGAAGGTGAGATGGATAAGAGAATGAAGCAATGTGTGAAATAGACATTTGATTAATCCCTGTCATGATTAGCCAATAAAACTTATCAATAATTTTCAAATTTGAACATCTTGGCATATTAAATAAAACTGCTATAGGCTATTGTTTCATTCAGCACTCCATTCAGAACGCTGTTTATTTGCCTCATTCGGATCGACATTCAGCCTGTCATTTAGTCCTTTGTACAGAATTTTGTTTATGCAAGATCTTGTTTTTGATGCAGACCAAAGATGATTTTGCAAAGAATTTCTGAATCTGTTAGTGCACAAAAGATGCTGTAAACTTTTCTTTTCTAGATCTTTGGTTGCGTTCCTCTTTTTGTTCTTAATTAGATCAATTTTCTTTTGCTTTTGCATTAACCTGAAAACACCTGTCATTGTATCAGAAATAAATCAATTTTTTTTTTCATAAGAATTCAGAGAGTAAGAACAATTCTAATCTTCCCCCCAAACCAAAAATATGGTGTGTCCTCAAGCCATCAGACAGAAAATGATTAAAATTAAATATTTTCAATTGAAAATATTATAGATAGTTTTTTTTTAAAATATTGTGATAATTTTCATAAGGAAATGAAATATTAACTTAACAACGTAGATGATTTAGATATGTACATTCATCAAAAAGAGTACAACAGTGCTTAAAAGACCATATAAAGAGTAGTAGTGTAAGAGATGAAAAAATGCCATATGAAAAACTAGTCATCCATGACTCATTGTAAAAATATTTTGTCATCCAAAGAATATAGATAAGGTTCACCGTAAAATTCTGTGAGATCTACTATAATTATGGGTCCCATTTCTAGGATAGTTATATCCTAGGTATTGTTTGAATTAGATGACATGGTTGAATTCCAACTTACAACCATTATCTAATGACAATATACATAATCGGCCTAAACATATGTTTGTATACTCAGGTTTTTATGAGTTATGTGAATAGCAATGTATTAACCAAACCTCTTTTACCCAATATTGACCCGCTGCCAGTAGGCCTGTTCAGTACCCCGATGGGTTTATCTTGGTACCATGCAAGCATAGCCCCGATTCCATTGAGCCTGTTTAGTACCCCGATGGGTTTACTTGCATTTACCGAGCTTCCTTGTTTAAGATTTTACTTAGCATAGACCCACTGCCAGCGAGCCTGTTCAGTACCCCGACGGATTTGTTTCATATAATGATATATATATACATATACATATACATATACATATACATATACATATATATATATATATATATATATATAAATTTTTGTAAGGAAGTTAGTTGGCACTAGAGTGTGCTAAGCCTGTTAAACACATAATTCAAAATTTAGCACAACCTTATGAGTAATTTTATTTATAATGACCTAAATTATAGATCATGCCAAAAGATAATAACATAAAGTTGTTCTTTGACTTCATAGTCTATCTTCTTTATAAAAAGTCAGTAATGTTCCCCACAAAATAGAAAATATCATCCATTTTTAGGCTACCTTTTAAAGGTGCTTTGGAGACAAGTTTTGATAATGAGTCAAGGATGAACTTGCAGTCCATAGGTGTAAGATAGAGTTTTGTGGAGATCATAATAATTGAAGTATGTCTTTTAACAATTGTTCTAATGATAAATAAAAAGTGTACATTTCTGAATCAAGTACTATAAATAGAATCATAAAAGAAAGTGGTTATAAATGATATAAAAAATGCTTTATCTTTTCACTAAAAATTTCAATTTTAGTAGTAACTGAAAGAGAGGGAGAACTATAATTTCTTTTTAGAGCACTTCCCTTTTCGCATAATATCATATGAGCTGATTACAAAGATAGGGTTCTTGTGATTAAGCTACAAAACCACTTGTCAGATGATTCAAATTTTTATTCAAAACAAAACATATGTACAAAACAAGTCATGTAAAATTTTGAAAGGAAAAAGAGTCTTTCTGTTTTATTGACAATGCTTTTACAAACTGATCATAATAGATTTCCTATAAAAAGAAGAATGTAATCAGTTGTTTTTAGAGACGACTCATTATTATTGAAAATCAAATACATATTTACATATATACAAAAGAAGATAACCCAAAATGATTCAAGGACTAGGAGGAGGAGGAATGACTTCCTCTTCTACTAGCTCCATTTCTTCCTGTTGCAAGGCATTTTGCACAAAATCTTGTTTAGAAATTGGTTGATGATAAAGTCTAAGTTTGTGTCCATTAACAACGAAATAACTTTGTGAATCATCAATTGTCTTAATTTTAACGGATCCAATATCAAAGGCTATGACAATTTCATATGGACCCATCCAAAGAGTAGTTAATTTACCTTTAAAATTTTTGTATCTTGAATCAAAAAGTAGTGCCCAGTCTCGAGTTTTGAATTGTTTTTGTTTAATGTATCTATCATGCCACTTTTTGCGTTGATTTTGTATTAAGATTGTACGTTGAATAGCATCTTGCCTAATATCGTCTAATTCATTTATCTGTAGGATTCGTTGACTTTGTGCTTCTTCTAAGTTCATCCTTAACTGTGCAGCCATACAAAAAGTTTTGAATTCAAATTCAATGGGTAGAAGAACTTGTTTACCATAAACGAGTTCATAAGGTGTGTGACCAGTGGTGTTCCTCCAAGTTATTCTATAAGCCCACAGAGCTTTTGGAAGCCTATCTATGCAGTATTTGTGGTGTAACTGGATAGTTTTAGTCAAGATGGCTTCTAACACTTTGTTGGTGGATTGCACCTGACCACTGGTGAAGATTTACAATGTCTAATACCATATTTGTCAGTAAGCTATTTCATTAATTTTGAGGTAAACCGAGATCCTTGATTGGTCACAATTTCCCTGGGTACACCAAATCGAGTAAATATTTCTTCATAAATGAATTCCACCATAGATTTCTTTGTGGCTTGGAATAAAGCTTAAACTTCTACCCATTTGGTGACATAATCTGTACAAACTAGGATGTAGTTCTTCGTGCGAGACATCGGGGAAATTGGTCCAACAAAATATAGAGCCCATTTTTCAAATGGCTCAATCATAACTTGAGGTTGCAAAGGCATCTCATCGGATGGTGTAGGTATACCCATTCTTTGGCAACTGTCACATCCTTTGACATATTTGGCAGCATCTTTAAAGATGCTTGGTGATCCGGATCTTGGGGGCTGAGACCCGAAAGACTTGAATGCCGAGAGAGGAGGAGAAGAGATAGCTTCAAAACTGAAGCGAACAATGAACCAACTATGAGAAATACAAAGTAGTGAGATCTGGGCTATGAATAACATAGATGGACAAACATAGAATAAATATGCCACATGGAGGGGTGAGGCTCAAAGAGGGTTCTTTGAGCCTCACCTCTCAAACTATACTAAGAAAGACACTCAAAACCAATACCCCAATAATAACTCAATAAAATAAGAGAAATGTAGGATATAAACCAAATGAGTAACTTGTTATCATGAGAAGGCTTGCTAGGCCTTTATATAGCATTATTACAATGTGTCTTGAGACCATACCATGGGCCAAAACTATGTGCTACCAAATACCATGGATGAGAGAGGGTGGCCTCTCAATTTAATACTTTCATGGCTTATACATCCGAATTTAGACCATATGCCCCCTAAAGTTTGGATCATTCCTCCCCCCTTAGAAAATGATGGTCCCCATCATTTCATGCTAAAAAGAGACCCATGATTACAATGTGCTAGTTACCAATGAAAAGAAGGGTTTTGCGTGGTTGACCCATAACCGTGGGTTTTGCGAGGTTGACCTATAACCATGGGTTTTGCAAGGTTGACCCATAACCATGATGGCAATAGCAAGCTTGATTCCAATGAAGAGAAGAGTTTTGTGTGGTTGACTCAAAACCATGGGTTTTGTGTGGTTGACCCATAATAGTGGGTTTTATGTGGTTGACCCATAACCATGGTGGCAATGACAAGCTTGTTTCCATTGAAGAGAAGGGTTTTGTGTGGTTGACCCACAACCATGATTACAATACATAACTATGGGTTTTGTGTGGTTGACCCATAACCATAGGTTTTGTGTGGTTAACCCATAACCATGGGTTTTGTGTGGTTGACCCATAACCGTGATTACATTAAGATTTTTTTTAAAAATCAAAAATTCATGATCATTGGTGTAGTTGATGTCTGGCTACAAATCCATTCATAGATTCTGATGCATGTACTAAAATTGAATTCCATTGAATACCCATTTGAGATCTCGAAGAGTCCTTTCCATCCATATAATATACTTGCTCTGGGGTGGCCCAAAGATTGAGAAAATGTTTGTTGAAGTTTAAGAGATGCGCAGACACTATTTTGCAGACATACGTTGCTTCAGTCGATGATATCTCTCAAACCAGAAAGCCAAATGGAAAACCACAAAATACCCATTTTAGCTGACAAAAATAGCTTTCCAATGAGCTATGGTAGAGTCTCAAAGACATTTTGTTGAGTCTGTAGCACTTGTTTAAAGTTGTTGTACGTCTGGCCGCATTGTGTACAAATATGTACTACTTCAAACAAACATATCTCACAAACCGGAAAATGAAATGAAATTTCGTGAAATACCCATTTTAGAAGATGGAAAGAGATTTCCAATGAGATATGGAAAAGCCTTTGAGACATTCTGTGGAGTCTGTAGCACTTGTTTAAAGTTGTTGTACGTCCGGCCGCATTATGCACAAACACTTGCTACTTCAAACAAGCATATCTCACAAACCGGGAAACGAAAGGAAATTCCGTGAAATACCCATTTGATCTGCCGGAAATACCTTTCCGATGAGCTATGGTAGAGCCTCTAAAATGTCATGTGAATACCATGACACCTGTTCAAAGTTTGCTGAATGTGAGAGTGTTGAGTATAGAGATGCCAAGGGTTTGTAGAGAAGCATGGGTTGTGGTAGAGGTTGTGGAACCTCCGTTGAACCCGCATAATGCTTCAAAATATTGTCCCGATGGAGAGCATACCCGCTCTGATACCACTGATCGGCATTCAAGTCTTTCGGGTCTCAGCCCCCAAGATCCGGATCACTTGGCCAATAGTACCTAGAGTGCAATACTTTGTATGTTATCCTTTTATCAGAAAAATGCCCACCGCAGGGTCCACCATGACATGCATGTAGGATCTCTGCCATCTTGTCCTCTCGTATGCATCATCTAATAATAAGATCAGGACTAGTACGAAAGAGATCATTATCTACCCAATAATAATTAGAACTTTGGACTATGATCCTACATTTCTCAGAAGGGGAGAGATGGTTAGGTAGCTTTCCAATTGCTAAATAATTGGCTATATCTACAAACCATGGGGTTTGAATAGATACAACGAACAAATGTTCATATGGGAAGCTATCATCGACAGGGATGGCATTATCGTCAATTTGAATTCGAGAGAGAAAATCAGCTACTACATTCTCTCTACTGGGACGATCAACAATGGTGATGTTGAATTCTTGTAACAAAAGAAGCCACTGAGTCACTCTGCCATTGGTGATAGGTTTATTCGTAAAAAACTGATGACGGAGTGGTCAATGTGTATAATAATCTCATATCTTGTGATATAATGACGAAACTTGTTGATGGAGTAGACTAATGCTAAAACCTCTTTTTCAGTAACAATGTACTTCGATTCTGTAGGAGTCAAATTTTTACTACCAAAGTAGATGGCATGTGATGTCTTTCCCTCTGATTGACCTAAAACTGCCCTTATGGTTATGTCTGAAGCATCAATGGATATATGGAAAGGAAGGGACCAATTTGGGCCCCTAAGAATTGGTGCCACTAATAGCTTGGCCTTCAAAGTTTCGAAGTCCTATTGACACAGCTCAGTCCATTGAAAGTATGTGTCTTTCATGAGTATTCTGAACATAGGTGCAGCTATCTTAGTAAAATTTTCAAGGAAACATCTATAATAGCCAGCATGGCCAAGAAAACTTCTTAATTCCTTCGAAGTTTTTGGAGGAGGAAGATTAACAATTATTTCGATCTTGGCGGGATCCACCATGATACCTTGAAGAGAGACATGATGTCCTGGGACTATGCCCTCGGTCAGTAGCATTTTACATTTTTCATCACTAAGAGATAAGTTCATTTCTTGGCACCGAATAAGAACTATTTTGAGGTTATCAAGTGCTGCCTGGAAGGTGTTACCATAAACTGTAAAATCATCCATATAAACTTCTACACAATTGTGTATGAGGTTAGCAAAGATTCCTAGAACTGCACGCTGGAAAGTAGCAGGTGCATTACACAGGACAAATGGTAACACTCGGTAGGAATACGTCCCCAAAGAGCAAGTGAAGGTTGTTTTGTCTTGATCCTCAGGTGCTATCAATATTTGATTGTATCCACTATACCCATCAAGGAATGAGAAATATTGTTTCCTCGATAAGGTATCTAACATCTGATCAATGAAAGGTAAAGGGAAGTAGTCCTTAAGAGTGGCCTTGTTCAGTTCTCGTAAGTCAACACAGATACGCCATTTCCCTGTGACTTTCTTTGGAATTGCCACCAGAGGAGAAACCCATTTACTGTTGGAAATTGGGTAAATAAATCCAGCGTTAAGGATTTTTTGTAATTCATCCTTTACTATGTCCTTTAGTGTTGGGTTCATTCTTCTCTGGGGATTCCTAATAGGAGGTATGTTCGATTCTGTGTAAATGTGATGGATACATGTGTCTGGGTGTATACCTTTCATATCGGTATACTCCCATGCAAATGCTCTAGTTTGACTCTTGAGAACTTTTAGTAATTGTTTTTGCCGACTCTCATCTAAACCTGCATTTATATGCAAAAATTTGTTGGTACTAACCTCACACGGAATGGTATAGGATCATGTTCTTCGATTACGAAGCCACATGGTGTACTTGTAAATGTTGAGAGGCTCATGTTTTCTTGGAATTCGTCTCCAAAGATCTGGTCAAATTGGGAAAAATATTGAGGAAAATCTACACATGTTGTGGAAGAGATAAATTGGTTCAACATGTTCTCGGTATTTTGCTCTTGGAGTGCCCGAGAAAGATCACTGACAAGGGAAATTTCTTCCAAGTTCTCGTCTCCAAAAGTACAATCTAACCAAAATAGGTTTTCAGCTATTGGTTGAGCCGGTGGGTATAAAACTAGTTTTCTCGTGGATAACCCATCAGAGATAATCATCTCTCCATCCCTACATTCTATGAATGCATTGGCAGTAGCCAACCAAGGTCTTCCCAAAATAATGGGTGACCTTTGGAAGGGTCTTTTCATTCGATGACCATGAAGTCTATGGGATATTCCCATGAGGCCACTAATACCGTGATGTCATCTAAGATCCTAGTAGGTTGCACCATAGTACGATCTACTAATTCTAGCATCGTTGGGGTAGGGCAAAGGAATGGTCCTAAATTGAGAGTTTCTAAAACTGTGGTAGTCATTAAATTGATAGCAGCTCCTAGATCAATAAGTGTGTTCCCTATGGTGGTGTTATTGATGATAACATTCACCACAGGGTTTCTTGGGTTTGAATACTTTGTAATTCTAGGTTGGTTTGCTATGCAATCTGAAATTTATCCTACAACATGGATTGTCGGAGGGTGTTTTTCTTTCCTACCTAGTCTCTTAATACAGAGTTCATTTATTACCTTACTATATATTGGAATATCCTTAATATCTTGTAACAAAGGGATCTTAATGCAAATATTTTTCAATTCGTTAATGATATTGTACTCTAGATAAGTTACAGGTTTTTCTATTACTAGACGCTTCGGTATGGAGGTGACTTTTCCCCTAAAACTACTTATTTATGTGGATGGTTGTGTGTTGAAGATCTAGAAATAACCATGTCTTCAAGGATGACATTATTCAAAACTTCGCTAGGTATGTCTTCTTCATTCTCTTCTTGAATAACAACTGATGACTTGGGCTTATCTTGCACAACTCTTCTAGACCGCAGTTGTATCTCATGTATTGGAATGGTCGAAATAACATATGATGGAAGAGGTAACAACCTAATGCTATTAAGAGCTTGGGTTGGTTTGTTGTTAGGATTCGGTATTGGTTGTGTAGGTAAAATTGTGGGTCTTGGAGGATTCATGTTCTGGAAATGGTGAGGTTGATTCAGGGTAGGGGGTAGTGAAGGAGGTACAAATCCAGGCGGAGGCTGCTGAATATTAGGTGGGTAAGGATAGTCAGGCATAGGAGGAGATGTTTGAGCATAAGCTTGCCCTCTCCATCCATGTGTCCATTGCTGCTGTTGAGCATTCTGAGGAGGGTATTGCGGTGGCCAAATTTTCCAACCTGAAGTATTCCATTCTTAAGGAGGTTGATAAGGATAGTAATAAGGTGGAATTTGTGATGAATCTTGATATGATGGTTGATCTCTAGGTTGCCAATTCCTCCTAGGTATTTCACCAAATTTTCACTCTTGTACACAGCTTGTAATCTAGGCAACGATGGACAATCATTGGTTGGATGTTCCTCTGTACATAGGTGATAGACTGAAACATTATTTAATGGACATTCTTATTGAGGACGTTTAGTTCTACACCTAGGACAAAAAACAGTCATTGTTGCACGCTCTTCATCTTGTCTCTTTTTAGCTTGTCGTGCATCTAATTGAGAACCCATGGCCCCTAAAATATCTGTTTTTAAATTTTCCAATAGGTTTCCCAATTCTACCCTTGTAACTCCATTAGGACCGAATGTGTTTCCTTTGGGATTCCTAGCATAAGACTCTCGAAAGTGTCTTCCACCTTTCCCTCTGCTCCTAGAGTAATTCCTACATAGATCACAAATCTCTGCAAAAGATTTGTGAGAATTGTCTCCTGCTGCCATGAGATTAAGGTTATCTAAGAATTCTTTTGAGATTCCTTTGAGGAAGTGTGTTCTTACTGCATCCTATCGAAGATCACTATACTTAGATTTGTGTAACACATAGTTAAATCTCTTGAGATAGTCTTCTAAGCTCTCGTCTTCAAGTTGTTGAATTTTAAAAATATCACTGCGAGAGTCCTTAGGTCTACAGTAATCCTGATATTTCCAAAGAAATGCATTCTTCATGTCTTCCCAAGTTCTAATACTAGATTCTCCTAATCCCATGAACCGTCGAAGAGAAGAATCTTTTAATGTGGCGGGAAAGAGTTTTAGTTTTTGGCCATCTTGTAGGTAATTATAACTCCTACACAAAATGTCAAACTAATTCCTACACAAAATGTCAAACTCGAACAAGAATGTATCTGGGTCCTCACTACTCTTCCCATAGAAGGTTGGTAGTGAGGAAGGATGGATGTTTTTCATAGTAACATCTTGTGCAGTGTCCAAGATAGGGAACTCGAAGGTACCTTCAGTTCTAACTTCTCCATCTTCTTCATCTTGTCAGAAACGATCTTCATTTTCATCCCCCATGAAGATTCGATTGCCATAGAGAGAAAATCTAGGTTGCTCCTTTCTTAGTGAATATGGGATGTCCCAACATTCTATTTTAGGAAGGGTATTCTTCTTTTTAGGAGGAGAATTATCAGCTACATGGGAATCCACATTTGGAGGTCCTACTGCTATTGTATCAATATGTTAGATAACTATGTTCACAAAGCTCTAAAAAAGAGCGTCTACTTGTGTAGGATTGACAAAATCTACCAAATTTGGACCACCTACTATCGAAAAAGTAGTGTCTTTGGGTTTTTGGACTAATAGAGAGTTAAGAGGTCCTGAAGTTTTATCCTTTTGAGTTTCCTCTTGTCTAAGTTCAGTCTCAATATGAGCTTGATGTTCTTCTAGTGGAATTTCTTTATGAACAGACTGTTCTGATGCCCCTATGTTTTCCCCTAATTGATTTCCAGAAGGGATTTCCTTTGCTTTCCAAGTAGGACTATCCCCTTTAGGTGTCCTCCAATACCTATCTGTTGAGATAGTAGTTGGGGTGGCACGCCCCCCATATAAGCTAGTAGGAATTTTAGTAAGGGAATTAGTTTTTAATAAATCTACCTTGTGAATATCTAGACCTATTCATGAAAAAAAATTATAACTTAAAATAAATCCAAACTGCATAACTGCTACTGCTGGGTTTTGGGGATGCCTATTATAACAGATGCACAAGTTATTTTCTCTCATCTTACCACTCACCAGCCACCAACCTATTTTCAAAAGAATAAAATTAAAACGGATTTTCACTTGTCTACAACTGAATTCTACCTATCTTCTACAACTCCTCGGAAGTAATGCCAAAATGTTGGGTGTGTGAGCTATGTCAAAGAAAACACCTAATATTTAATTATTGACCGGGTTGGTAATCTTAGAGTTGAGGCAAAGTATATGCTAAGGTAGAATGGAACCTAATTTTTTTTTGCTTGTCTGACCTTAAAAAGATTAATAAAGAAAAGATCAAAAGATCTTTCAAAATGAAAAACTGAGTCAAACTTCAGAAAAATAGTAAAAGAAACTAAATCAGATTTAGTTAAACAAATGAACTGGAATAGTATCGATTCATACTACTCTATCTTGTACTTAAATAATAGAAACTGATTGAAAAGAAAACTGCTGAATATGAAAATGGAAACTATAAAATTTCAGATTCTAGTTAAGAATTAGGAAACAACTGTTAATAGATTAAAGACTATTAAATAACTTCAATAGTTAATTCAAGAGAAACATCTATTCCCATGTAACAAGAATTGGAGTGAGTGTATCATAATGGCTCTCAAATGAAATAGCAAAATAGAATGGAAGTAAATCTAATCTAACTTCAACAAAAAGATGTAAACTACAAAAAGACAAGTTACAGTTAACTTTAAACATTCTGATCTATCTATTATCCATGAGAAGAAATATAAAACTAATGAAAACTAGAAGCAAGTAGAAAACTTGATAAAGATATTTACTTCTGAACTTGATTTGGAAGCAAGTAGCAAACTTGATAAAGATATTAATTTAGAAACAAGTAGAAAACTTGATAAAGATATTAATTTCTGAACCCAAATCGTATTCCATAAACATCTTCATTATTCATTAAGGTAAGAAACTGATCCTAATCTAAATGAAGAAAACTATCAAAACTATAATGCTTGAAAAATGAAATTATTAACTCTATTCTAACCATGTCTTAAGAGCATGTAATAAATTAGACTAGGAATAAGATCGATAAATTATGAAACAACAACATGTTAACAAGATAAAATATGAAAGAAATAATTGGAAAGACAATTAAAGAAACTAAGAAAAATAACAAGAATTGAATTAAAGCTTTATGAAATGTAAAACAAAGGCCTAATTATGGTTGGAAAGACTAATTAGGAGCAGGAAAGATTACAGTAAAGAAAACTAAGAAACTGGATTCAAACTAGCATAAAATAGTGCAGAAAGAGTAAAAATCTGAATGATAATCCGAATGCCAGTCCGAACGACAGTTTGAATGGAGGAAAAATGAATTAAACTAAGGAAAAGGAGAGTTTTGATGATCTTGACGTTAGCTGGTGAATGCAGATGAACCTACAATGCAAATAAATTAGGAAGAAGATTTGTTGAGAAACTAAGATAATAGAAAGCAACCTATTCTAATCATGGTTGAAGAGCTAAACTATTCCTATTCTATGCTAAAGCAAGATTGAGATGAGAGAAGAAAATTATCCTACAGCTACAGAGAAGAATCTAACGAAACTAATTCTAGCTATTAACAGAGCTTAAAATAGAGGCTAACTAAGTTCTATTTAATTATAAGAAACAAACTAGATAATTATAAAAGATTGGAATTAAACTATCAAAACTATGCTGTTGGTCGACCATTTACTAATCCTGTAAACACAAGTTATGTTAGAAGCACAATACAAATTACAGAGAAGAAATATCATCTACAAAAAACGAATTAGTTACAAATACAGGAAAATAAACTAACTAATTGCAAAAAAGGAAATACAGAAAACAAAGACAAAACCTCCGGTTGATGAGGGGCCCTTCCCAGTAATCAGATATGGAAAACAAAACTGGTTTAGCTACTCAGAATATAAACAAACTAGAACTTTCATTAATCTTAAGAAAATTACAGTCTGTCAGCTATCTGCTTTCAAATCTACGAACCATCTGCAGTCTTCTCCAACTATAAGCTAACTAGACTAACTCTGTTTCTATCTGCAAGCGTCTATTTATACATTTTACAAATGGATGAGAGGGTCCATAGAGTCGACCTTTGTAATAACAGAGATGTTTAATGCATAACTAGATGCTTTGAATCGTGCGTGACAATGTAGGGAGTATACACCAGGCTGAACGAAGTTGATTCCTTCACGAGAAATCTGCACTATTCGTTTTCCTTGGACGTGGGCAGAGAGGTAACATGCTGGCGAGCTAAGCGAATGGAGGAGAGGCTATTGGATCACTATTGTGGCAAGGCGTTGTGCTGGCAGGCTAAACGGGTGTGACCTGGACTCCTTCCAGAACAATTGCGTGAATAGGTAGCATGATTCCAGGATGAACGTGAGGCTGAACGACGAGCTGGACTGTTGGCGTGGACGTGGGATGCGCTGGCGAGCTTGGCGCACCTGAGGATGGATCTTCTAGAGAAACGACTCATTAACCATGCCCATTGCGTGGCAAATAGAACCCACGTTCCCTCTTCTACATTTAACGGTCTGGGATATGCCAACCGTGTATTTCAGGGGCTGAACGTGAGGCTAAATGATGAGATGAACATGGTTGAACTTAGCATCATAAGCACGCAGTCTGAATGAAGGGTCGTTTGAAAAATGCAGCCTATTAATTAAAGCTTAAATAACATGCATGAATGGAAATGTCACTTTAATCATTAATAAATCGTAATATAACAAGATTTGACCAAAATTTATATGATAAACGAATACATGCATACCTGGTATGCTTGATGAGCTGAGTGGCTAAAAGAATAACTTATTAGATAAAAAGTAGTAAAATTAATGCCATTCAAAATAGATTTGATGATAAAAAATAGTGACAAAATAGACACCAACAATAGGTATGGCTGCCACTTCTGTACTGCATTCAAAATAGCCATCATTTCTTGCTGAGATGTAGATGCAGCTAAATTCTTACTAGAAAGGTCTCTTGAAGGTGACAAGCCCACTGGTTCAGCAAGGACACCTGCATATCTATCCAAGGAAGTAGCGGAGACCGTTGATGGGTGCATCGGAATGGAATGGAGTCGAGCGATGACACCATGTGATTTCTTCTTAAGGCTTTTTTCCAGGCGACGTGAACTGATTATGTGGAGAGATCCATGTTGTATGCCCTTAAATTTGTGTTGTTTACCATTGACTAAAAACTACATCCAAAGTTCAGCAAAATCCCATAATATGGCCCAAGTGTGCGTAGCCATTGAACGCCCAAAACCACATCACATCTTCCTAGGGAGAAGGAAAATATGTCAGAGCACAGGTTATAATATTCCAAATATATACGCACATTATGACACTTCCCCTTGCAAGGTAAGGTGCTTTCGTTGGTAACCATGACTTCAAAGTTGGAGCAAGGATAGAAAAAACAATCAGCATGTTTGGCGATCCGAGGGTCAATGAAGTTATGAGTGATACCAAAATCAATGAGTATTGTAAGAGGAAGCTTCTTGAAGTAACCTGTGACCAACATTATTTTGGGGGTGGTGACACCGGATAAATCTTGGAGAGATATCTCTGGTTGTTCATCCTGAGATGGGGGGTCAATAGGCGGCTCCTTAATGTCAACCTGATCATCCATTATATCTAGATTTTTTTCACCAATTGTAGAGGCAGGCGGAGAATTCATATCCAAGAGATAGAGCTTTTGTTGAACACATCTATGTCCCTGGGTGAATTTCTCATCACAATTATAACAAATCCCTTTTTCTCTGCATGCCTGCATCTCTGTTTCAGACAAATGCTTGATAGGAGTTGGTCGAGGAGCTGGCGAGATGGGAGGTCATTGAGAACACATATTTAGGAAGGGAACAAAAGTGGGTTTGGAGCACTATTGGGCTACAATCTTGTCTTCTGCCGACTTAGCCAACCCTAGGACTTCCATCATTGTGTTGGGACATAACATTTTAACCTCTGACCAGATTGCATCCTTAAGACCACTGATAAAACAAATCATATAGAATTCATCAGACAATCCTTCTGTGTGATTGGCTAGTTTCTCAAATTCTGTCTAATACTCTCTCACAGTGCCACTTTGACGAAATTTAGTGAGTGCACCGATGAAGTCATCAAAAGCACTAGGACCAAATCATTGTAAAAGGAGTTGGAAAAAGTCTATCCATTTTGGCTCGTCATGAGCCTTGATGTACCAACAGTACCATTGAAGGGCTTCCTATTCCAAATGAAAGGATGCAAGTGGAACTTTTTGGACATCAAAAGTATTATGCAGACTGAAACACTGTTCTGCACGATAGATCCATCCAATCGGATTAGTACCATTGAAGCAAGGAAATTCAAGCTTCAGACCATGGAAATTGATGGAAGAAGAGAACCCATTGGTTGCAGAAGATTCTTACTGTCGGTTATTGTTCATGGCTGAATGCTGAAGATGGAGGCTGAGAAATTTTTCATCCAGATCTTGGAGTTTGGTTTGGATGGCTGCAAGTGCTTCCTCCATGGTTTTTTCTCCTACCTGGGTGACAACCATAACTAAGAGTTTTTTTGGGGGGGGGAATGAATAGAAAAACACAAACAGAAGCTTATTTAGTAAAGGGAAATTTGGATTTGGGAAAATCTCGGAGGGGTAATTGGGGTTTGACTAGGTTTTGGACACTTTTTGATGGACAGAGAAGCAAAATATGGGGATTTCAGAAGTAGGGTGAAAGAATGAGAAAATTTGTCAAAGAGGGACAAAGAAGTAGAAATAGGGAATGAACATGGTGGCAAAATTTGGAGGTGAGTGGGTGAAAACTGAAGAAGTTATGGCAAACGCTAAAAATAGACAAATGTATGATTTCTGGTTTTGGGAAGTGGAATTTGGGATAGGGTCCTCAGGAATGAAATATGTATAATGGGATTACAAGGATGTCAGTGAAGTTTCAGGGAAAATATAGTTAAAACAAGGAAGATATGGCGAAAAAACATAATTTAAAAAAAAAAAAACATAATTTTTTTTTTATTTTTTTATTTTTTTATTTTTTTTTATTTTTTTTATTTTTCAGAATGGATCTGAAATGGATTTTGGAATGGAGCGGAAACAGCGGGATCTGGAACAAATAATAATGGATCGGAAATGGCCGGATATTAAAGGAATTTTAGAATGGATCTGAATCAACTTTCAGAATGGATCTACAACAACGCGGAAGTGATCGACAATAGATGGATCTGCAATGGCGCAGAAGTGATCGGCAATAGTTCAGCTGAAAATAGATATGGAACCCAGGTATGTTCGACTTCCTATTGGTTCAAGGGATTCACTCGGCCACCAATGCTTTCTGACGGCTTACGTATTGGGGAAGTACCCCTCACTCCACAGCTCAGGTAAAACTGAAAACCACTTTTCCACAAACGACATCTCTTGGTTTATCTCACGAGTGGGAACTAGTCAATCAGGTAGGGGTCGTTTCCCTTTTCACTGGTAGGTCCTCTCAATGGGCCAACTACTTTGGGTTCCTGTGGTACTGTTGGCTATCAAATGTTGACCACAGGATTTATGAAGACCCAGGTTCTGAGCGGTTACCTTAAACCAACAAAACCCCTTCGCACCGGCCCTTTCGGCAACAGCTTACGAGCAGGATGAGGTCTCACCTGAGGTGTTTCTAATGGGGCACTGCGGACTCAGGTGTCCATAGTGAGTGATGAGTTGATGAATGTGACGACGTTTGCGGTAGCACACTAGTCGAGTGCTACGAAGGTCGGATTGTGCGGCAATGGTCAACACTGCGGTCCGCCCCACTAGCTTCTTCCTTACTATGAAACTTGAGACTACACTGTGAACACTGCCACTTGATCTCCTATACTTGAACTCAGTGCAAAAATGCTTAAGCAAGTGAGCTGAATACCACTTATCCACTCAGTCATACACTTACTAACTGACTATTTAATGCTCTTAACATACACTTAAAGTGTTACTATCTTAAGCATAACCCTCAGGTGCGAAATAACTGTTATACATTCATCGACTACATCCATTCAAATACGTAAACAATTCCCACTATACTCAAGCAGAAGATAGATTCATTGTCCTTAGAAGCAAAGCTAATATCAACCATACATCTATTCATGCAGACTTAACATATCATTCCATACTATCTTGATGGAAAATGCATATAAAAGCCTCCTCATAATAGATTGCAAGCAAATATTCAAACATCCAACTACAGAAACAGATAAATGCAAACACATGCATAAACATTCAGTCACTCAACACACTATTTAACGTGGTTCACTCCCTAGGGTGGGAAGCTACATCCACAAGAACTGTGTTTGATATTTCTTTTAAGGAAGGGTTCACAGTTCTTAGCCGCGCACTCAGCTACGGCTCTCTTCTTGCTAAGATAGGTCTCTGCGCACTTAGCTACAGAACCTTTACAATCTATTCTTGATTCAAAAGATATTATAATACAATATGATCAACATACAATCACCAACAATGACCAACCCTTCCTATACAAAAATGGTATTCCTAAATAGATTACGCCCAAAGGTCATGTCTTTACAATATTGAAGACCAAAATCCTTAGGGTTTCCAAACCACTACGGTCCCTCTGAATTGTCTTGCCAGCTTCTGATAGCGATTCTGTTGTCATGGCAGTCCTCCATGCCTTAGATCCATCGCTTTCAACCATCATGTTGCGCACACTCCAATAAGTCATCCACTTTAATCCGCCTTTCCACTGACGAACTCATGTGACTGGCTCATCTCCCAGTCGCTTTCTCTGTAGGCTATCCATCCCTTAACGGCCATGTACAACTGGCTCAGCGCCCAGTCACTTTTTGTCCATCCTTTTCCTCTTTAACGGTTGCGTACCCTACTGCACGCCAAACTATCACTTTCTTGACCCATCCTCTGCTTAACGGACTCGTACAGTTGGCTGCCTTCCCGATCTGCTTATGTTAAATTTTTAGCATTAATTTACAATACTCTACGATCTTCACTGAGAGAATAACATATACAGTATATCAATGCATAACAATCACAATAAGCATGACAAGCATCACAAGAATCAAAAGCATGAGAGAAAATAGACACAAAGTTTCCGTGGGGAAAACCCTAAGGTGAAAAACCCCACAACTTCCTCAGAGATAGAGAGAGCAATGGCTCAACCAAAGTACAACCAAAATACACTAAGATAGTCTCCTAGTAGCAAATGATCCTCCTCCTCACTAGTGCGCCACTTTCTGAGTGAGAGAGATACACTTTTCCGAATGATATGAATAGAGATCACCTGATCTCTATTTATACTAATCTGTTTTCCCAGTGACCTTATGGGGCCGACTTGTCTAGCTAGGTACATCCACATTATAATATATATAATTCAGGGCCGACCCCACATGGTGGTCTAATAACCCATTGGCAAGTACACACACTTGCGACACTTGTCAATCCACATGACGACACTTCCTTATAGAGGAATAACACATCTCTAATAAGGGTACAATAAATATATATGAAATACATAGATGAAATACATTCCGAAGTTACATATACATCAACACTCCCTCTTAACTAGGAAGGTATTTCTCGACATAGATCTGCTAGACAAGTTTTCTTCTCAGGATCATCATCATCGATGCATCGTCATCGTCATCGTCACTGCTACTGCTGCTATCTCAACCAATCTTTCACTCTACTCATCATAGGAAGTTCTGCAGAGCCAGACCTTTTTCATACTGGATGTAGGCCCACTACCTACAGGTCTTCGTCATCACTGGCCATATTGTGGAATCCTCAGGACTTATTACGTGCATCACAAAACCTCGAAAGAGCATCCCAGGCTGTTACGAGCACACGGCTATACCTATAGAATCTCCCAGGGCCATATTATATGTGACCTCACCACAAAACCTCGCAAGAGCATCCCAGGCTGTTACGAGCACGCAGCTCTACCTATAGGATCTCCCAGGGACAGATTATATGTGGTCACCACAAAACCTCGCAAGAGCATCCCACGCTGTTACGAGCACGCAGCTCTACCTATAGGATCTCCTAGGGACAGATTATATGTGGTCATGGAAAAACCTCGCAAGAGCATCCTAGGACTTATTACGGGCACATAGCCCAACCTATCGGATTACCTAGGGACAGATTATATGCCATAGGACAAAACCTTGAAAGAGCATATTCCAGATATCCCAGGGCACGAATTACATGCCATAGGAAAAACCTTGAAAGAATATCTGCAGATATCCCAGGGCCAAATTATATGTCCTCCCAGAGTAAAACCTCGAAAGAGCATTTGCCAGATATCCCAGGGCACGAATTACATGCCATAGGCAAAACCTCGAAAGACTATCTACAAATTTCCTAGGGCCAAATTATATGCTCATCTGCACAACTTGATCCACAGCCATAGAGTATCAACCTGATACTCACCATACATCATCCTGATGTACACATGATCATCCTGATCATCATCACTGCAACATCTTGTTGCATGTCATCCGGAGCAACATCCTGAAGCTCGTCATCCATGATCATCCTGATCATATAATGCATCTACCTGATGCATACCAAGTATCTACCTGATACATATCATCATACATGATCCACTTGATCATACATTGTATCCACCTGATCATACAATGTATCCACCTAATACATATACAGATACATGGTCCAAGCATCCAACATGATGCATACAAAAACATACAAATGATCCTACTGATCATATCCAACATCCAACATGATGCGTACATGCATATACATCTAAATGATCCAACTGATCATATCCAGCATCCAACATGATGCATACATACATATACATATAAATGATCCAACTGATCATATTCATCATCCAACATGATGCGTACATACATATACATATAAATGATCCAACTGATCATATCCAACATCCAACATGATGCATGCATATAAAAATGATCCAACTGATCATATAAAGCAGAAACCAGAACATCATCCTGATGTTCATCATCTAGCGGTTACATCCACAACCATGTGAAGGATCCTTCTTCCAACATGCTTGGAATGGCTTCAACAAATGTGTCCATCACTTCTTCCTCGAAGTGTCCTCGATCCAAAGAAAACCAAGCCTCTCCCTGAAGTACTCGAACTTCACCCTGGCTAGTGGCTTCGTGAGCACATCTGCAATCTGCTCGTCCCTCGCAACATACAGGAGCTTCACAACTCCTCTCTGCACCATATCCATGATATAGTGATATTTGATCTCTATGTGTTTCGACCTGTCATGAAACACTGGGTTCTCGGACAGCTTCACACAACTCTGGTTATCACAAAAGATACCAGTAGCATCCAATGGGAGATCAAATAACTCAGACAATAGCTTCCGTAGCCATACTGCCTCACAATTATCTGAACAGGATGCAACATACTCTGCCTCAGCTATACTTAGTACTACACAGGACTGCTTCCTGCTAAACCAAGAGATCACACCTAATCCCATACTGAAGCAACATCCATATGTTCTCTTCCTATCTGCAACACTGCCAGCCCAATCTGAATCAACATAACCCTGCAGGTTAAACTTTTGATTCGCTTCATACTTGAGCCCATAATCCACTGTACCCTTCAGGTACGTCAGAACATGCTTTACAGCAACCAGGTGAACACTCCTCGGATCTATTAGGAACTGACTCAATGTGTTCACAGCAAAGCAAATGTCTAGTCTCGTGTTCATCAGGTACATCAAGGACCCAATCATATGACGATACATAGAGACATCAACTGTCTCAGATGAAGCATCACATAGAAGCTTCATATTCGATGCCATAGGTGTGGCCATGGCCTTGCAATCCATCATCCCAAATCTCTTCAGGATATCTACTGTGTAATTCCCTTGACCAAGGAAGATCCCACCTGCACTCTGCCACACCTCCATACCTAGGAAATAGTGCATCATTCCCAAATATTTCATATCGAATTCAGCAGCAAGCTTCCTCTTAGTATCTGCAATCAGTCTGTCATCTCCTGTTACAAATAAGTCATCCACATACAGGAGTAGAATCACAGGATTTCCTTCGTCAACCTTGTAGTAAAGGTTGGAATCCGCTTTACTCTTGGTAAAGCCCAAACTAGATAGGAAACTGTCCATCCTACCATACCAAGTTCTGGGAGCTTGTTTCAAGCCATACAAGGCTTTCTTCAATCTCCATACATATGACTCCCTGTCTTGTATTTCAAAACCGAGTGGCTGCTCCACATATACTTCCTCTTCAACTACACCATTCAAGAAAGCAGTCTTGACATCCATCTAGTGAATTTTCCATTTCATTGCTGCAGTCAGGGAAAGTATTGTTCTGATGGAAGTATACTTGGCTACAGGTGCAAAAGTTTCTTCATAATCTATTCCCTCTTTCTAAGAGAATCCACGAGCTACGAATCTTTCCTTGTATTTCTCTACACTGCCATCTGCAGCATGCTTGATTTTGAAGATCCATTTAGAAGTCACAACAGACTTCTCTTTAGGTCTTGGTACAACATCCCAAACACCATTCTTCATTATTGATTGGTATTCCTCAATCATGGCATCCTTCCATTCTTTCTTTTCCGCTGCTTCTTCATAACTGGAAGGCTCTTTGTTTATAATGTCACAGAGTAAAGCAACATAGCTAGTATGTGATCTGGTTCTCTTCTTTGCTCTGTGTTCTTCTTCTGGAATGCCAAATCTTTCTACATCTTGAATGAGCTCTCTAGCCCATGCAGGTTTCCTCTTGTGAGAGTTATCCTCACGGGGTGGATCTACAGGTTCTAGTGGATCTTCAAACTCACGAACAACTTCTGGAACTGCTTCAGTCATGGTAGTGTCTTGAAATCTAGTTTCCTTAGGTTCTTCATAAACTTCGATAGGTGCCTTCCTTGATTTGATGAATGCTGAGTTTTCATCAAATGTTACATCCCTACTAACATCAATCTTCTTAAACCCTAGAAAGTATATTCTGTGAGCCTTCGAGCTTTCACGATAACACACAAAGATACCCTTCTTTCCTGAAGGATCTAGTTTAGTCCTCTTTTCCTTTGGAACATGAGTGTATACTGGACAACCAAATAATCTGAGATGACTGACTTCAGGTTTCTTACCATAAAATATCTCTTCTGGTGTCTTGTTGTCCAATATCTTGTGAGGTGTTATGTTTTGCACATATATAGCTATTCTAGCTGCTTCTGCCCATAGATGCATAGGTAGATCCTGGTCATGCAGCATTGCCCTTACTGCTTCCATGATAGTTCTGTTCTTCCTTTCTGGAACTCCATTCTGTTGCGGATTATAAGGAGCAGTCAACTCCCTCTTAATCCCTGAATCACCACAAAGCTTCTTGAAGTCACCTGAGGTGAATTCTCCACCATTGTAGGATCTGAATGTTTTGATCTTCTTGTCAGTTTGATTCTCCATCAAGGTTTTGAATTCCTTGAACTTATCAAACACCTCATCTTTGTTCTTCAAGAAGTAGACCCAAGTCTTCCTGGAGAAGTCATCAATAAATGAAACATAATAAACATACTCACTTAGAGAACTAGATGACATAGGACCACATACATCTGAGTGGATGATTTCCATGATGTCTTTTGCCTTGCTTTCACTGCTTGGGAAAGCCTTTTTAATGTTCTTACCTTTTGCACATCCTTTGCAAACACCTTCATGTTTGGTCTTGATTTCAGGAAGACCCTCTACAACCTTGCTTGCAATTGGAAGTGCTCTATAGTGCATATGAGCAAGTCGTTTATGCCAAAGTTCACTTGGCTCCATGGAATCATGTACCATGGCATGTTTAGGTTCTTCCTTCAATTTATACAAACCTCCCTCTTGCTCTCCAATCACTACTGCATCATTGATTGTTTTACCCTTTGGCCACATTAGGACTTGGCCATCCACAAATGCAACCCTCATACCTTTTGCATCCAATGCAGAGATGGAGAGTAAGTTCATCTTGAGCCCAGGTACATAAAGGACTTCTTTCATATTCAAAGATTTTCTAGAATCTAAGTTGTAGGAGGCTTCACCACTTCCTTTGATTGGGTATTGATAATCATCCCCAAGTTTCACCTTATGGAGTGATTCATGTTCAGATAGATTCACAAAAGATTCCTTAAACCCAGTCATGTGTTTGGAAGCTCCACTATCAATCAACCAATCATTAAAACCATGGGATATGGTACCTGTGAGAGCAGAGATTAGAACATACTCTTCTTCACTTGATGAGTCAACATCACTATCATCACTTTCTTCCCTTGCCTTCTTCTTTGGAGGTTTATCATCCTTGGCAGCATGAGAATGAAACTTTCTTTTGCTGCCCTTCTTCTTCTTGCTGGAGTTGTTGTTATTATCCCTTCTGTTCTTGGGACAATCTGAAGCAAAGTGAACCTTCTCATTGCATGTGAAGCACCTTAGATCCTTCTTATTCTTTTGATAGGATCTCTTGTGGAAAGAGTGCTCCTCCTTGGGCTTGCTTCTTTTGGTATGAGCTGCAAGAGCTTGATCTTCACCTCCCATCTTTTCCTCACAAGCTATAAGTCTAGCTTCTTCTTGAGAGCATTCTTCCCACAATCTGTTGAAGGAGATCAACTTCTTCCTTGCACAAATTCCTTGAATAAAGGAATCCCATGACCTGGGTAGGCCATTTAGAGTGGTCATCACCACTTCACCATTCTCCACCATTTCATCCACTGCTTCTAGTTGTTCCTTGATCTGGGAGACCCTTGAAATATAAGATTGAATGGTTTCTCCATTCTGAAACTTTACTCCTTTCAATTGGTTCCACAGGTTCATCTTCCGATTTATGTTCTTCCCTTCAAATAGCTTGGTCAAAGAGTCAAACATCTCCTTGGGTGTCTTAAGAGAAGACACATGGGGTATGAGATGGTCTTTGATAGAATCAACAATGATTCTCTTTGCCTTGACCAAGTTCTTCTTATGCAATACCTTGGCCTCTTCATCCTCTGGGATAGGGACGTCTTCTTTTATATATGAGTCCAACTCATTCTCTTCCAGGATTAACCCAATCCTATACTTCCAGGCTCGGAAGTTATCAGGCCCTTCAAGCTTATCCTCAAGCTTGGTGTGGAGAGACATATTAAAGAGTACTTCAAATGGAAATAGAAAAGATTTAGGTCTTACCACTTGAAATGTTGAAGACTAGATCTGGTCCTGGATTAGGGTTTGTCGAAAAAACCATAAAAATTCAAAATGTGAATTTCAAATTTTTGAAAGGATAGAAAGATGTGCTTTGATGAGTTGATCAGCCTGGTGCATTCAGAATTTGAGATCAACAAATTTTTACCCTTTAGATTTGACTTTTTGTCCTCCCGGGTTGACTGGGGAGAGCCCTGAATTAGGGTTTGAGTTTCTCAGAGATCTACCCAGCCAAAAATCTCGATCCAAAGCTCTAAACTTCAATTTTTGCAAGGAGCTTCCAGCTGTGTCTTTAGATTCCATAAATTCCTATTTTTGTGGAAACCCTAATTTTTAGGGCCAAATCTGAAAATGCTCAGAATTGAATTCTGATTGGACAGATAGATGCGCCTTGATGAGTAGAGTCAATCTACTATATGGGTTTTTCCAAAATATGTGGAGACAAACCCAATAAATAAGAAACTCAAGTTTCTATCACTGCAAAATGTCTTCTTTTCAGGTTAGCTCTGATACCATGTTAAATTTTGAGAATTAATTTACAATACTCTACGATCTTCACTAAGAGAATAACATATACAGTATATCAATGCATAACAAACACAATAAGCATGACAAGCATCACAAGAATCAAAAGCATGAGAGACAAGAGACACATAGTTTCCGTGGAGAAAACCATAAGGTGAAAAACCCCACAACTTCCTCAGAGATAGAGAGAGCAATGGCTCAACCAAAGTACAACCAAAATACACTAAGATAGTCTCCTAGTAGCAGATGATCCTCCTCCTCACTAGTGCACCACTTTCTGAGTGAGAGAGATACACTTTTCTGAATGATATGAATAGAGATCACTTGATCTCTATTTATACTAATCTGTTTGCCCAATGACCTTATGGGGTCGAGTTGTCTAGCTAGGTACATCCACATTATAATATATATAATTCAGGGCCGACCCCACATGGTGTTCTAATAACCCATCGGCAAGTACACACACTTGCGACACTTGTCAATCCACATGACGACACTTCCTTATAGAGGAATAACACATCTCTAATAAGGGTACAATAAATATATATGAAATACATAGATGAAATACATTCCGAAGTTACATATACATCAACAGCTTATGCCCGCAATTCAACATCTTTTCAGCACTCTTACCAAAAATAGACAACCGCTGGTCTATCTACTATATCTGGCCATCCTCCGTCCAGTACACAACTTTACTCCACGTGTCCTACTACCTTCACAGCACTGACACTGCGTAGCGCTGATCTTTGTGGCATCCTTCAAAACTTGGTACTATGAACATCTTCGCAGCACTCCCGATGCTTAGGCAAAATTTGATATTCTGAACTGCGTATAGCTCAGATCCATTCAACATAAAAAATATCACCAAAAATGGCCCTGTTGGACTAGGCCCAACATGCCCCTAACATTTACCTGTCACTCATCCACGAGCCAATTTCAACGTCTAGTACCAGAGTCTGCTCACTAATCTAAGTGTTCAGCTTGGCTGCGAACTCATTATACACGTCCGTCAGCTCCTCCATTGTTTCTTTGACCTCCTGCTCCAAATGTTTGATGGTCTCAAGCTATTGAGGTGTTGTCTCCATGCCAATTTGTAATTCCACCATTTCTTGGTTGGCTCGCAGCTCTTTCAATTTATTTTCTATGCGCTACGACACCTCAGAGGCATCTTCGAGGAGTGGCTGCAACTGATTGTCCTGCGCAGTCTCCTTTTCTCATAAAATCTGTACTTCCTTCTTCAAGGAAGATATTTCTCTGAACTTCTGCATTCTGTCTCGTGGTGGCAAGATCTTCACCTCTACTTGCATGGCTTCCAATGTGGTCTGTTTCTACTTCATTGCAGTCTTTGTCTGCTGCAGTCATGGATTTTCCTCAAGGTCCATAAACACCTTCAAGGACTGATCAAGTAATTGCTAGCACTTTGCAACCTCTGCTTTGATGCTCTCTACTATAGTCCTTACTTCAGCTTCTCTCTATTGCTTCTTAGTTAATTGATCCTACGATTTCAGTTTTTCCTTAAGCAGATTGATATATGCCTCATATAGGACTACCTTGTCCTGGACGACCATCGGGCTGATCCATTCAGATTCCTCGACAGGTTCGATGATCCCTGCCTCTAACATTTTGTCCAACTTTGCGTGGACTCTCTCTTTGTACCATGGATTCAATCTATACGGTCGTTGCTTCATAGGCTTCTCGCCTGGCTTCAAAGGGATTTTCATTATGTTGATGTATATGTAACTTTGGAATGTATTTCATCTATGTATTTCATATATATTTATTGTACCCTTATTAGAGATGTGTTATTCCTCTATAAGGAAGTGTCGTCATGTGGATTGACAAGTGTCACAAGTGTGTGTACTTGCCGATGGGTTATTAGACCACCATGTGTGGGGTCGGCCCTGAAATAAATATATTATAATGTGGATGTACCTAGCTAGACAAGTCGGCCCCATAAGGTCACTGGGCAAACAGGTTAGTATAAATAGAGATTAGGTGATCTTTATTTAGATCATTCGGTAAATTATCTTTCTCTCACTCAGAAAGTGGCGCACTAGTGAGGAGGAGGATTATTTGCTACTAGGAGACTATATCAGTGTATTTTGGTTGTACTTTGGTTGAGCCATTTCTCTCTCTATCTCTGAGGAAGTTGTGGGGTTTTTCACCTTAGGGTTTTCCCCACGGAAACTATGTGTCTCTTGTCTCTCATGCTTTTGATTCTTGTGATGCTTGTCATGATTATTGTGATTGTTATGCATTGATATACTGTATATGTTATTCTCTCAGTGAATATCCTAAAGTATTGTGAATTAATGCTCAAAATTTAACATGGTATCAGAGCTAACCCGAGAAGAAGACATTTTGCAGTGACAGAAACTTGAGTTTCTTGATTATTGGGTTTCTCTCCACAGATTTTGGAAAAGTAGTATAGTATATTGATTCTACTCATCATGGCGCATCTATCTGTCCAATCAGAATTCATTTCCAAGCATTTTCAGATTTGGCCCTAAAAATTAGGGTTTCCACAAAAATAGAAATTTTTGAAATTTGAAAACATAGCTAGAAGCTCCTTGCAAAAATCAAAGTTTAGAGCTTTGGATCGATATTTTTGGTTGGGTAGGTCTCCGGGAAACTCAAACCCTAATTCAGGGCTCTCCCTAGTGAACTCGGGAGGACAAAAAGGAAAATTTGGAGGGTAACAATTTGTTGATCTCAAATTCCGAATTCACTAGGCTGATCAGCTCATCAAAGCACATCTTTCTATCCTTTTAGAAAATTGAAATTCACATTTTGAATTTTTAGGGTTTTTTCAACAAACCCTAATCCGGGACCAGATGTAGTTTTCAGCATTCAAGTGGTAAGACCTAAATCTTTTCTATTTCCATTTGAAGTACTCTTTAAGATGTCTCACCAAACCAATCTTGAGGATAAGCTTGAAGGGGTTGATAAATTCTGAGCTTGGAAGTATAGGATTGGGTTAATCCTGGAAGAGAATGAGTTGGACTCATATATACAAGAAGACATCCCTATCCCAGAGGATGAAGAGGCCAAGGTATTGCATAAGAAGAACTTGGTCAAGGCAAAGAGAATCATTGCCGATTCTATCAAAGACCATCTCATACCCCATGTGTCTTCTCTAAAGACACCCAAGGAGATGTTTGACTTTTTGACCAATCTATTTGAAGGGAAGAACATAAATCGGAAGATGACTCTGCGGAATCAATTGAAAGGGGTCAAGATGTTGAATGGAGAAACCATTCAATCTTACTTCTCGAAGGTCTCTCAGATCAAGGAGCAACTTGAAGCTGCGGATGAAGTAGTGGACAATGGTGAAGTTGTTATGACCACTCTGAATGGCCTACCTAGGTCGTGGGACTCCTTTATTCAAGGAATTTGTGCAAGAAAGAAATTGATCTCTTTCAGTAAACTATGGGAGGAATGCTCTCAAGAAGAAGCTAGACTTGTACATCGTGAGGAAAATATGGGAGGTGAAGATCAAGCTCTTACAACTCACATCAAAAGAAGCAAGCCCAAGAAGGAGCACTCTCACTACAAAAGATCCTATCAAAAGAATAAGAAGGATCTAAGATGCTTGACATGCAATGAGAAGGGTCACTTTGCTTCAGATTGTCCCAAGAACAAAAGGGATAATAACAACAACTTCAGCAAGAAGAAGAAGGGCAGCAAAAGAAAGTTCCATGCTCATGCTGCCGAGGATGATGAACCTCCAAAGAAGAAGGCTAGGGCAGAAAGTGATGATGACTCATCAAGTGAAGAAGAGTATGTTCTAATCTTTTCTCTCATAGGTACTATCTCCCATGACTGTAATGATTGGTTGATTGATAGTGAGGCTTCCAAACACATGATTGTGTTTAAGGAATCTTTTGTGAATCTATTTGAACATGAATCACCCCATAAGGTGAAACTTGGGGATGATTATCAATACCCAATCAAAGGAAGTGGTGAAGCCTCCTACAACCTAGATTCTGGAAAATCTTTGAAAATGAAAGAAGTCCTTTATGTACCTGGGCTCAGGAACAACTTACTCTCCATCTCTGCATTGGATTCAAAAGGTATGAGGGTTGCATTTGTGGATGGCCAAGTCCTAATGTGGCCAAAGGGAAAGACCATAGATGATGCAGTAGTGATTGGAGAGCAAGAGGGAGGATTGTATAAATTGAAGGGTCAACCTGAACATGCCATGGTGCATGAATCCATGGAGCCAAGTGAACTTTGGCATAGAAGACTTTCTCATATGCACTATAGGGCACTTCCAATTGCAAGCAAGGGTGTATAAGGTCTTCCTAAAATCAAGACCAAACATGAAGGTGTTTGCAAAGGATGTGCAAAAGGTAAGAACATTAAGAAGGGTTTCCAAAGCAGTGAAAGCAAGGCCAAAGATATCCTGGAAATCATCCACTCAGATGTATGTGGTCCTATGTCATCCAGTTCTCTTAGTGGGTATGTTTACCATGTCTCATTTATTGATGAATTCTCCAGGAAGACTTGGGTATACTTTTTGAAGACCAAAGATGAGGTGTTTGATAAGTTCAAGGAATTCAAAACCTTGATGGAGAATCAAACTGACAAGAAGATCAAAACATTCAGATCCGACAATGGTGGAGAATTCACCTCAGGTGACTTCAAGAAGCTTTGTAGTGATTCAGGGATTAAGAGGGAGTTGACTGCTCCTTATAATCCTCAACAAAATGGAATTGCAGAAAGGAAGAACAGAACTATCATGGAAGCAGCAAGAGGAATACTGCATGACCAGGATCTACCTATGCATCTATGGGCAGAAGTAGTTAGAGCAGCTGTATATGTGTAGAACAGAACACCCCACAAGATATTGGACAACAAGACACCAGAATAGGTCTTTTCTGGTAAGAAAACTGAAGTCAGCCATCTTAGAATATTTGGTTTTCCAGTATACACTCATGTCCCAAAGGAAAAGAGGAATAAACTATATCCTCTAGAAAAGAAGGGTATCTTTGTGGGTTACAGTGAAAGCTCGAAGGCTTACAGAATATACTTTCCAGGGTTCAAGAATATTGATGTCAGTAGGGATGTAACATTTGATGAAAACTCAACATTCATCAAATCAAGGAAGGCACCTATCGAAGTTTATGAAGAACCTAAGGAAACTAGATTTCAGGACACTACCATGACTGAAGCAGTTCCAGAAGTTGTTCGTGAGTTTGAATATCCACAAGAAATTGTAGATCCACCCAATGAGGATAACTCTCACAAGAGGAAACCTACATGGGCTAGAGAGATCATTCAAGATGTAGAAAGATTTGGCATTACAGAAGAAGAACACAGAGCAAAGAAGAGAACCAGATCACATACCAGCTATGTTGCTTTACTCTATGACATTATGAACAAAAAGCCTTCCAGTTATGAAGAAGCAGCGGAAAAGAAAGAATGGAAGGATGCCATGGTTGAGGAATACCAATCAATAATGAAGAATGATGTTTGGGATGTTGTCCCAAGACCTAAAGAGAAGTCTGTTGTGACTTCCAAATGGATCTACAAAATCAAGCATGCTGCAGATGGAAGTGTAGAGAAATACAAGGCAAGATTCATAGCTCGTGGCTTCTCTCAGAAAGAGGGAATAGATTATGAAGAAAATTTTGCACCTGTAGCCAGGTATACTTCCATCAAAACAGTACTTGCCCTGGCTGCAACGATGAAATGAAAAATACACCAGATGGATGTCAAGACTTATTTCTTGAATGGTGTAGTTGAAGAGGAAGTATATGTGGAACAACCACTCAATTTTGAAATACTTGACAGGGAGTCATATGTGTGCAGATTGAAGAAAGCCTTGTATGGATTGAAGCAAGCTCCCAGAACTTGGTATGGTAGGATGGACAGTTTCCTATCTAGTTTGGGCTTTACTAAGAGTAAAGCGGATTCCAACCTTTACTACAAGGTTGAGGAAGGGAATCTTGTGATTCTACTCCTGTATGTGGATGACTTATTTGTAATAGGATATGACAGATAGATTGCAGATACTAAGAGGAAGCTTGCTGCCGAGTTCGATATGAAATATTTGGGAATGATGCATTATTTTGTAGGTATGGTGGTGTGGCAGAGTGCAGGTGGGATCTTCCTTGGTCAAGGGAAGTACACAGTAGATATCCTGAAGAGATTCAGGATGATGGATTGCAAGGCCATGGACACACCTATGGAATCGAATCTGAAGCTTCTATGTGATGCTTCATCTAAGCCGGTTGATGTCTCTATGTATCGTCAGATGATTGGGTCCTTGATGTACCTAAAAAACACGAGTTCAGATATTTTCTTTGCGGTGAACACATTGAGTCAGTTCCTGACAGATCCGAGGAGTGTTCATCTGGTTGCTGTAAAGCATGTTTTGAGGTACTTGAAGGGTACAGTGGATTATGGGATCAAGTATGAAGTGAATCAAAAGTTTAACCTGCAGGACTATGTTGATTCAGATTGGGTTGGCAGTGCTGCAGATAGGAAGAGCACATTTGGGTGCTGCTTTAGTATGGGATCAGGTGTGATCTCTTGGTTTAGTAGGAAGCAGTCCTGCGTAGCACTGAGTACAACTGAGGTAGAGTATGTTGTAGCCAGTTCAGCTAGTTGTGAGGTAGTATGGCTATGAAATCTACTATCTGAGTTATTTGATCTCCCGCTGGATGATACTAGTATCTTCTATGATAACCAGAGTTGTGTGAAGCTGTTCGAGAACCTAGTGTTTCATGACAGGTCGAAAGACATAGAGATCAAATATCACTATATCAGGGATATGGTGCAGAGAGGAGCTATGAAGCTCCTGTATGTTGCAACGGACGAGCAGATTGCAGATGTGCTGATGAAGCCACTAGCTAGGGTGAAGTTCAAGTACTTCAGAGAGAGGCTTGGCGTTCTTCAGATAGAGGACACTTCGAGGAAGAAGTGATGGACACATTTGTTGAAGCCATTCCAAGTATGTTGGAAGGAGGATCCTTCACATGGTTGTGGATGTAAGCGCTGGATGATGAGCATCAGGATGATGTTCTGGTTTTTGCTTGGATATGATCAGTTGGATCATTTATATATGTATGTACGCATCATGTTGGATGCTGGATATGATCAGTTGGATCATTTTTATGTCTGTATGTATGCATCATGTTGGTTGCTGGATATGATCAGTTGGATCATTTATATATGTATGTACGCATCATGTTGGATGTTGGATATGATTAGTTGGATCATTTATATGTATGTACGCATCATGTTGGATGCTGGATATGATCGATTAGATCATGTGTATGTATTTTTGTATATGCATCATGTTGGATGCTTGGACCATGTATCTGTATATGTATTAGGTGGACACATTGTATGATCAGGTCGACCATGTATGGTGATATGTATCATGTATTTGTATTTGTATTAGGTGGATACATTGTATGATCAAGTGGATCATGTATGATGATATGTATTAGGTAGATATTTGGTATGCATCAGGTAGATGCATTGTATGATCAGGATGATCATGGATGACGAGCTTCAAGATGTTGCTCCAGATGACATGCAGCAGGATGTTGCAGTGATGATGATCAGGATGATCATGTGTACATCAAGATGATGTATGGTGAGTATCAGGTTGATACTCTATGGCCATGGATCAGGTTGTGCAGATGAGCATATAATTTGGCCCTGGGAGATTTGTAGATAGTCTTTTGAGGTATTTCCTATGGCATATAATTTGGCCCTGGGATATCTGGCAAATTCTCTTTCAAGGTTTTGCTCTGGGAGGACATATAATTTGGCGCTGGGAGATCTACAGATAGTATTTCAAGGTTTTTTCAATGGCATATAATCTGGCCCTAGGATATTTGGCAGATGCTCTTTGGAGGTTTTGTTCTATGGCATATAATATGTCCTTGGGAGATCGGATAGGTTGGGATGTGTGCCCGTAATCAGTCCTAGGATGCTCTTGCGAGGTTTTTCCATGACCACATATAATCTGTCCCTGGAAGATCCTATAGGTAGAGCTATGTGCTCGTAACAGCCTGGGATGCTCTTGCGAGGTTTTGTGGTGAGGTCACATATAATATGGCCCTGGGAGATCCTATAGGTAGAGTCGTGTGCTCATAACAACCTTGGATGCTCTTTCAAGATTTTGTGATGCACGTAATAAGTCCCGAGGATTCCATAGTATGGCCAGTGATGACGAAGACCTGCAGGTGGTGGGCTTACATCCAGTATGAAAAAGGACTGGCTCTGTAGAACTTCCTATGATGAGTAGAGTCAGAGATTGGTTGAGATAGAAATAGCATTGACGATGATGATGACGATGATCCTGAGAAGAAGACTTGTCTAGCAGATCTGTGTGGAGAAATACCTTCCTAGTTAAGAGGGAGTGTTGATGTATATGTAACTTCGGAATGTATTTCATCTATGTATTTCATATATATTTATTGTACCCTTATTAGAGATGTGTTAATCCTATATAAGGAAGTGTCATCATGTGGATTGACAAGTGTCGCAAGTGTGTGTACTTGCCGATGGGTTATTAGACCACCATGTGTGGGGTCGACCCTGAAATATATATATTATAATGTGGATGTACCTAGCTAGACAAGTCGGCCCCATAAGGTCACTGGGAAAACAGGTTAGTATAAATAGAGATCAGGTGATCTCTATTTAGATCATTTGGAAAAGTATCTTTCTCTCACTCAGAAAGTGGCGCACTAGTGAGGAGGAGGATCATCTACTACTAGGAGACTATCTCAGTGTATTTTGGTTGTACTTTGGTTGAGCCATTGCTCTCTCTATCTCTGAGGAATTCATGGGTTTTTTCACCTTAGGGTTTTCCCCACGGAAACTCTGTGTCTCTTGTCTCTCATGCTTTTGATTCTTGTGATGCTTTTCATGCTTATTGTGATTGTTATGCATTGATATACTGTATATGTTATTCTCTTAGTGAAGATCCTAGAGTATTGTGAATTAATGCTCAAAATTTAACACATGACTCCTAAGTCACCCAAATATTCCTTTCATTTTTGTAAACTTCTTCGAAAATAGCTCCTGATATTCGTGCAAAGTGTTTGCAATCTCCGCGATAGTCTGATCATCCCAGTAGTCTCCGATAGATGCGAACTTCAACTCTTCACTCGTGCCAATGTTTACCTTCTGTGTCTTGACCGGTCCACTCATGTCCAAGATTTCCAAAGGCAGTCCTTCTATATCGCGCACACCTTCTGACTCTGGTATATTGATATTGCGTGGATCATCTTCATCTTCTTGCCTTCCATGCTTATCATCCTCAGTGAAATTATAACAATCTATTGGATGTTCTTCATGTTCTTTCCATTCTGAGTGTATGTTCGCAGGACTGTCATCTGTGCCGAAGAATTTTTCCCATGACATATCTTCACGAGGATAACCTGTTCTGAATACATGTTCTTTGATTATCTGTAGTGCCTCATGTATCAAAGGGTTCTCATCCTCGAAGCTGAAATGTCTTTCAAGTTTATAGTTAACGTTTCCCAATCTGAGGTTTCCTTGCATAAATCCAGGTCTAGATACCATTTCTTTGGAATATCCTCTTCCAAAGTATGCACGAACAAGTGCACCCACTCTTCAAGTGGCCTTTCTTCCCATGCCTGTGAACAAAATTCCACATGCTGGCTACGATTTGTCTGCCTGTTGAACTTATCAAAGGGTAAGGTAACCCTTTCCGCGAACCGAATCTGCATCTTTGTTCTGCATTGCTCCCAAGTGATCAATATGTGTTTGTGCGAAGCCCACCATCTGGCAGGTGTGCCACGGAGTGCCATATCCAATGCTGGTAACCTGCGCTCTTCTGGAATTGCTGCAGTATAGTCTTGAATAAAGGTATAAACGTTAAGGATCGGACTTACCTCCTTTCCAATCCAACGCAGTGATTTCGTGACTTATGCGCACCTTCTAACTGACACTTCGTGCATGCAATTCTGCCATTTTTCCAGCCTAGCGTCGGAGTCAAAAACGCAAGAGCTATCGCACCGCCAGCTGAGTGTACCATCCACAGTAGGATTAATGTAATCCTCCTAGTTCACAGTCATCTGGTACAGTCGGTCCAAATCTCTGTCCTTGGATTCCTCCTGAATCAACTCACTATATCTATCCCCATATGCAGGATCCAATGGTGCGATAACCCGTAGATGCTTGCCTTCGAATATCATCTTCTTTGTTTTCAAATTTATAATGGCTAAATTGTGAATAGCCCAATAAATTCCTAACAACGCGGGAAAGGGCTGGCTATCGTCAACAATCTCAATGACTTCAAAGTTCGCATGGCTTTGTACTCTGTCAATATCAACCACAACACTGGCTAAGCGGCTGAATGGTATAAATTTCTCTTGGTTGGCCATTCTCAGCTAGATGGGTGACCATGATAGCTTTGGTCGACCCATCTACTACCATGTCTGCTTGGTCAAGACATTTACTTCTGATCCCAGATCAAGGATAACTTTGTCCATCTCAAAGTCTCCTATCTACGTAGTGAGCCTCATCTTGCGGCCCGACCTCTTCTATTTCTTTATATGATGTAGTGTGCCACCAGAAGTTTCTGTTTTTGTCTGTGGTTCATACAGATTTATGAGCTTCTCTAGCTCTGCTATCGCATTTTGATTTTTCAACAGCTTCATGCAGCTCCTTAGGAACTGCGCAACAGAGGTGCTAACATCCATTGTGTGTCTGGTCTTGTCATACGTAGCAGGTGTGTCTTCAACACATGGTACTTCACTGCGCAGCGGGATCCTTGGTGATTTAGGTGCTGGTTCTCTGAAGGTATCCCATGCGTTAACAAAAACTTCTTTGTTCTTATTCAGATCCAGAGTAGGCATCTTTCCTGGGGCTTTTCTTACCCATATTGTTTCAAGAGGGCTCTGCTTCGCATGAGCCTCTCCTGAAATGGAAGCCTCTGCTCCCCTATCACGGCCTGTCTCGATGCCACTGCGTGTGACTACTTTAATACTAGGATCCGCAGGTCTATTCTCTGTTGCGATCCATTGTATGTTCGGCGATGGCATGTCTGTTCTTCTTCTTTTCTGCATCTCTACTTCTAGCACCGGGAAATCTTCTATAACATGGTCAAATGATTTACAATAATTACAGGTGGTGTATGGGTTTATGCAGTCTTTGGATACATGACCTTGCTGGCCACAGTTATAGTAGATGACCTCGCCGCGACCTCTTCCCTGCGTCGGGACGGTATTTCTTCCTCTACCGCGATATCCACCACCATGGCCTCTGTAGGAAGATTGATCATAGTGCGTGTTTTATTTCTTTGGATGGTTATCTTCTTGCACTCTGTACAAGCCAGTGCCTCTCATTGAATCCATGCCATGCTTTCTTTCATTTATTAGTTCATAGGCACGCAAGTTGGATTCATCATGTCCAACTGATTTGCAGAAATTGTAATATAGATTCTTAGGTGTCTTCACATATTTATGTATCAGGTAACAATCTTCATGTCTATGACCAGTAGTTCTGCAGATCTCACACCAGAGTGCCTGGTTTGATTGATGGGGTTAGGCACACCACTACCGAGATAGTCGCGGTATAGGGGACAATGCTCCCGGTCATGACCTTCTCCTTTGCAACTCGTGCACCAGATCTCGTGACAAGGTTCATATCGCTGCTCTTTTCCATTCTTCATGCTATGTAGCTCCAGTGTCAGGGTGGTAAGATGGTTCTGAATCTGCGTCATCCTAGAACTAGACTCACCAATCGGCGAAGCCTCCAACTTCATCGCGATTTCCAAGGCCTCTGCTTGGGATGTAACCTTCTACTACATCAATGGTAACTTGATGTGTGGCAACAGCGCAGCAATGAACCATTCTTTATGCTGTTCGAGCACTATGACAAAGCTCACTTGGTCCAAGAGTGTCTTGAACTTCTGGTCGAATTCCCAGACCGATTTTGTCGATCTCTGCTTGATTTCCTTCAGCTCAGTTATACATTGAGACTCAGAATTTGGTTTCTTGAACTCTACTATCAGTGCAGCTTTGATCTCTGCCAGGGTCCTGGGCTATGTGGTAGAATACTTCATGAACCAAAGTAGCACTTTATCTCTAAATTTAGTAACAAGATGGGCTTTCTTCTCATCATCATCTCAGAATTGTCTGACACTCCAGATAGCTTCACAAAGGAACCATTCCTAGTTAGGATATTCTAGACCCATCCCTTTGAATATACGCAACTTCATATCCATATGGGCCATGGCTCTAGGGGGAGGTATAGCACTTGAAGGGGCACCTTGAGGTGTTCCCTGAGGGGTGCTAGGCTGTTGTACAGGACTCTACGCAGTAAAAAAAAATGGGTGTATAGGGGTAGTTGTACTAGACTGCGTATTCGACGGGGTGGGTTCTGCAAGTGGAGGGTTCTGAGGGGTAAATGGGGGTGCGGCTTCATTTTCAATATCAGAAGGAATCTCAGTATCTACGTGGATTCCAGAACCTTGAGGATTCTTATTGAACTTATATCTTTTCCCACTTCTGAAGTTGTGAGTATCTTCATTGAAATCGATATAAATGCTATTTACCATGACAACTTGAAAAGATTACAGCATTCTTAAAACACCTTTCTCAGCTAACAACATCTTAATGTATAGACTAAGATTGTTTAGGAACTTACCTTGGAAACCTCCGAAAAAGTGTGCCTCTGCTTGGCTGTAGGATTTGAGCGTATCCACAACAAACTCTTGGACAAAGCCTTCTAGCATATGATTGACCCAAAAATAAACTGTACGCGTCAGTGGACTGTCTATCACTTTGAGCTGGGCTGTGAGCTCAGGATTCCACAATGTAGGAACTCCTCCTTGAAAACAAGTTTTCCTTTCTGCGAGCCACGAGATCCACATGTGCAGCTCGTCTGAAAATGTAGCCCAAAAAATTTCGTGAATGTCGTCCAACAGATATCTATCCGACCACTGTGTGTCGCTTGGACGTGGATGTCTGTTCTCTTGTCTTTTAAAGTCTCGTATGGTCTTATCCCACCAAGCCTGGATTTCTGTCTTCTTAGGATGCCAGTTCAATGCACTTTCCAGAAGCTGAAACTCTTCGTCACTCATCACGACTGGAACTCATCATGGATTATAGCTCGGAAATGGAACCATTTGTTGGCTATCAAATGCTAACCAGAGGTTTTATGAAGAACCAGGTTCTGAGTGTTAAAATTCAATATGATAAGACAGAAAATAGCAGCATTACATTCCATTTCACAATAATAACATATACAGGATCACTGAAGAAACAACAAGCACAACATAAACACAAGAGACAAAGATTTATCCTGGGAAACCCTCATGGGGTAGAAAAACCAGCAAAGCTTCCTCAATATAGATGACCAGCAATATACAAAGATGAAACCCTGAGACATGATCTCCTCCTCCACAATAGCAGACCTCTCCTCATCAAGTGTGCTATCCTCAAGTGTGTGAGTGTATCAAATGAGGAACACACCTCCTCTATTTATACACTACTCTGATATGTATTTTACACAAGTACATGTAGGCTCGTATTTAACCATTAGGTTAAATACCCCATTATAACTGACTGGGACGACCCCCACATGGTGGGTCTAATAACCCTAGTTACCACACCCAACTCGGAGGAATAAACATCTCCGGATTTATAGTATAATCACATCAGAGGTATGGAACATCTCCGGAATAAATAATATACAAATATAATATTCTTTGAAGTTACAATATTTCAACACTCCCCCTTAACGAGAAGGATATTATAACAGTATCTGCACGAGCAAGGAGTCATCAACATCATACATGATACATCTATAAATCATTGGAAGCTTTCTCAACATCATCAGTAACTCAAGCAGTTACTGGAACATCTTCAATACTGGAACATCAACATCTTCAGTACTGAGTCTTTATCTTCTGCAACACTCGAACAACTACAACAACATCAACATCTGGATCCTCACGATCATCAGTATCGTCATCTCACGATCATTAGCATCGTCATCACACGATCATCAGCATCGTCATCACACGATCATCAGCATCGTCATCACACAATCATCAGCATCGTCATCTCACGATCATCAGCATCGTCATCACACGATCATCAGCATCGTCATCTCACGATCATCAGCATCGTCATCACACGATCATCAGCATCGTCATCACATGATCATCAGCATCGTCATCTCACGATCATCAACATCGCCATCACACGATCATCAGCATCGTCATCACACGATCATCAGTATCGTCATCACACGATCATCAGCATCGTCATCAACACAGGTATCCATAACAATACAAGTATCCACATCATTAGTACAAGTATTCATGCCAATACAAGTATACATATCATCAATACAAGTATCCATACTGATACAAGTAATCATGTCATCAATACATGTATCCTACCGATACAAGTAACCACATCATCAATACAAGTATCCATACCGATACAAGTAACCACGTCATCAATACAAGTATCCTACCGATACAAGTAACCACATCATCAATACAAGTATCCTAACGATACAAGTAACCACATCATCAATACAAGTATCCTACCGATACAAGTAACCACATCATCAATACAAGTATCCTACCGATACAAGTAACCACATCATCAATACAAGTATCCTGCCGATACAAGTAACCACATCATCAATACAAGTATCCTACCGATACAAGTAACCACATCAAAAATCACTTTCTCGGAGACCATACGTCTACGAATCAATTCAGGGACCGAAGTCCGGGGATGATACAATCCCCACTTCTCGGAGACCATACGTCTACGGATCAATTCAGGGACCGCAGTCCAGGGATGATACAATCCCCACTTCTCGGAGACCTCACGTCTACGGATCAATTCAGGGACCTAAGTCCGGGGATGATACAATCCCCACTTCTCGGAGACCTCACGTCTACGGATCAATTCAGGGACCTAAGTCCAGGGATGATACAATCCCCACTTCTCGGAGACCTCACGTCTATGGATCAATTCAGGGACCTAAGTCCGGGGATGATACAATCCCCACTTCTCGGAGACCTCACGTCTACGGATCAATTCAGGGACCTAAGTCCGGGGATGATACAATCCCCACTTCTCGGAGACCTCACGTCTACGGATCAATTCAGGGACCTAAGTCCGGGGATGATACAATCCCCACTTCTTGGAGACCTCACGTCTACGGATCAATTCAGGGACCTAAGTCCGGGGATGATACAATCCCCACTTCTCGGAGACCTCACGTCTACGGATCAATTCAGGGACCTAAGTCCGGGGATGATACAATCCCCACTTCTCGGAGACCTCACGTCTATGGATCAATTCAGGGACCTAAGTCCGGGGATGATACAATCCCCACTTTTTGGAGACCATACGTCTACGGCTCTCTTTAGGACTGAAAGTCCAGGGATGATCCAATCCCCTCAACTATCCACTAAGGACTTCATTCTCGGAGACCTCACGTCTACGGCTCTCTTTAGGACTGAAAGTCCAGGGATGATCCAATCCCCTCAACTGTCCACTAAGGACTTCATTCTCGGAGACCTCACGTCTACGGCTCTCTTTAGGACTGAAAGTCCAGGGATGATCCAATCCCCTCAACTGTCCACTAAGGACTTCATTCTCGGAGACCTCACGTCTATGGCTCTCTTTAGGACTGAAAGTCCAGGGATGATCCAATCCCCTCAACTGTCCACTAAGGACTTCATTCTCGGAGACCTCACGTCTACGGCTCTCTTTAGGACTGAAAGTCCAGGGATGATCCAATCCCCTACCTGTCCACTAAGGACTTCATTTTCGGAGACCATACGTCTACGGCTCACTTTAGAACATGTGTTCAAGGATGATACAATCCCCACATGTATTCTCATCAATACACGTACAAGTATCCTCAACCATACACGTACATTAATCAATACATGTGTCATCAAAAGTATGTATTCTTACCAATACATCTTATCATCAAAAGCATGTATTCTCACCAATACATCTATCATCAAAAGCATGTATTCTTACTAATACATATAACATCAAAAGCATGTATAAGTAAAACTAAGTATTCTAAGTATACGAGTCCTAAATCTAAATATTTCTAAGTATCTAGGTGTAGAGAACAGGTTACCTCATCATCGACCTTGTTGTTCGATGAGACAATCTCATCATCAGTGACTATACTACTCCCCCTTTCGAGGAGGGTCGTTTTGAGCTACACCAAGCTTGTCTCGAAAGTATTCAAATTTCACTCGAGACAGAGGCTTGGTTAGTATGTTGGTAACTTCTTCACTCGAGGTAGAGGTTTGGTTAGTACATCGGTAACCTGTTACGAATTCAAACTTTATAGTTCCTTTCTGTGTCATAACTTGTTAGATCCCTATGATCTTTGACTTATCATGGAACACTAGATTCTATGTCATCTTGATACAACTCTATTTGTCACATAGGATCACAGTTGGTTCTATCTCTAAGTCAAACAATCCTGAAGCCAAAATTCTTCACAACTAGCAGAGCAAACAGCCATATATTCTGCTTGTGCTGAGAGCCACACTAGACTTCTTCCAGCTAAACCACGAGATCATGGCTAATCCTAGACAATAACATCCTCTTGATGTGTTCTTCTTGTCTGATACACTTTCTGCCCAATCAGCATCTGAGTAGCCATCTGAAGTCATGATCTCCAAGATAGCACAGATCAAAGTCTATCATATCCTTTAGGTGCCTCATCACATGCTTTGCAACTATCAGGTGAAAACATCTAGTTTCCACTAGATACTGACTCAAGGTATTCACAACAAAGCATATATCTAATCTAGTATATGTAAGAAACATCAATGACCCAATAAATTGACTGTACAGAGTTATATCCTCTAACTCTGATGAGTTATCCCCTAACAGCTTCAAGTTGGAATCCATAAGAGTGGCCATTCCAACACCTCAAGTCATATTTCTCATCATACTTTCCCTGGTTGAGAAATATTCCTTTTGAGCCTTGCCATACTTCCAGACCTAGGAAGTAAAGCGTCAATTTGAGATCTTTCATTTTCATTTCTGCATTGAATGATCTTCTGCATATCTATCTGTGCCATCTCTCGTTAGATGGGTCTACTAATATGAGCCTTAATATCATTCGAACTATGTGGTGAGTTCCTTCTTGCATCCATGTCATTTGTGTATAGAAATCATATTCAACCTTGTAGCAAAGGTTGAGATCCACATCACCCATGGTGATCATTAAGCTTATCAATTTATTATCGATCCTAGGTACCTATACAGAACCTGATTCACACTACTTCTTTAATTACACCATACTTGGAGCAAACATCTTGTCGTGATTCTCTTCCCCTTTCTAAGAGAATCTTCTAGCCATGAGCCTTCTATATTTTGTTTGATTTGTAAATCTTCTTGTTTGAACATCCACCACTTGTACGGTGTCCATCATTCTTCATGACCTTTCCTACAGATCAAAATTAAGTACATGATTAGTAATACTTCATAATCATCAAATCATATTGACATGATAACCTATTATGCATACGGATATCATTTACATAGTGATGCAACTATTTTGACCAATACTTTGGCACAACACTTTCCCATATCCTGTATGCATACAGTGGCTATCTAGATGCCTTCCATCTCTACCAGAACATACTATCGAGAGTGTGCACAACTCTCAGCATGTCAGCAAAGAGGTTTCATTCTAGACAAGCAACAATGGAATGTTTGTCCAACTTACCAATCATATGCATATTAGTAGTATACTGTTCAATGTTCTATGAATATTTACACTCAGCATGATATATTATAGGAATACAAATATGCATACAACCTATTACAGGCAATATCATTACTATTTCAAATAACAACTCAAATACTTATCTTTTATGTTTGTGTGGCTGCCTCCCGCTTGATCTTCTGTATGTCTTTTGAACTTCTATTCATTCTGTACCACTGTGCATGCTCAAGAGTCATCCTCATGATCTCATACACAAACATACACTCATTAGTATATTCTAAATGCTATCAAAACATTATAGTACTAAATAATCTTGAAAATGTATAGTCATGATTATAGTTAATAAACATTAGTATTCAAGATTTCAGGGAAGTCTTCTTTTACTCATGCATATCATCAATCAAGATAAAAGATATAATATGCATAATCCCTTGATTACTAACTTTATGAATAAGCATAACCAATCATTCCAAGTATACTTATATAAGGGATCCTAACACAAGGTAAGATTCATGGGAAACATACCTGGATTAGTATACCTACTTGGTTATGTACAACATACCTAAACAATCTCTTCAGTGATTTAGAGATCCTGAGCTAGAACCTGCATGTCTCATAGGTTAAGCATAATATAACAAAGTCATACATACCTCGTAAGTAGAACAAAGATTATGGATGAGTCTTTGTCTTCATGTTTTCATGGTCATGGAGCCTGATTTGTCTTTTGTGATGTACCTGTATCTTGTTAGTAGACAACATCAACCTCACACAACATCATAATGCATTAGTACAATCATAAGTGTCAACACCCTAACCAATGAATATCTTCTATCATGCATTCATAATTTTGTTAAGGTGATACAACAAATCTAAAATCAAGATTGTACTAACCGTAATAACATGAAGACAAACATACCATAAACTTAATCATGAACAAATCTCAAAACATACCTCGATGAGTCATACCTATCGAGATCGCTTGTAATCTCCTTATGTAAAGCCTTAGCCTCATCTCCCTCTGAAACAATAACTCCTTCACTTATGCAGGTGACCAATCCATCTTCTTCTAGGATTAACCCTATCCACTTGATTTGCAAGAACTGGACCTGGAGCTGGATATGGGTTTGTCAGAGAAACCCCAAAAATTCAAACTTTGAATTTCAAACTTCCGAAAGGATAGAAATATGCGCCTTGATGAGCTGATCAAACTGATATATTCAGAATTTGAAAACTGCAAAGTTTCACTCCTCAATTTTGCCTTTGAAACTTCCGGATTCACTGGACGTGACCCTGAACTGGGGTTTGGTGAATCCCACTCTTTTTCCCAATCAAAATGTTTGATCCAAAGCTCTAAGCTTCTATTTTTCTGAGGAGCTTCCAGCCATGGTCACAGATTTCAAAAATTTCCATTTTTACAAAAGCCCTAATTTTCCACTTTTCTGATCAAAGTCCCGAACTAGGGTTTGATCAAGCCCGCCCTTCTGCCCAACCAAAAAATCTGATCTTGGTCTCTAAATTTCTATTTTGATGAGTAGCATTCAGCCGTGGTCTCCGTTTACAAAAATTCCAACTTTCTTCAAAGCCCTAAATTCCGGAAGCCATGAATGAAGGTATTCAAAAATAATTATATTTTGACAGAAATATGTACCTGATTGTTTCTGGTGTAACTCCAATCTTTTCAATTCACAGGGTCTGAAAACGTTTTTTGAGATAGCCTGACCTGTTATCTTTCCATCCTGACAGGTCTGACCTCAATTGGATTCTCTGAGAGAGAGTTATGTCAAATGTCGCAACGTGACCTGTTTTGGGATAAAACAGAAGAGCGAACTTGTACGGCGTGCCACGTGTCACTATTTGAACTTCGGCCTCTGAAAAACTTTTTTGAGGTATCTCGGCCTGTTATCTTTCCATCTTGACAGGTCTGACCTCAATTGGACTCTCTGAGAGAGAGTTATGCCAAGTGTCGCAACATGACCTATTTATGGGATAATACAGGAGGGCGAACGTGTATGGAGTGCCACGTGTCACAGGTTCAACTTCGGCCTCTGAAAAAGTTTTTTGAGATAGTACAGACTGTGTACTACCTGTCACTTTTTACGAAATTTCATTTGGAGCTTCCTAGCCCAAGATATGACCTTTTTCCCAAGGTCACCTGATTTTGACTCAGATCTGGAAGAGGCAGAAACCCTATATTGTACAGATCATAAATCACAAAGTACAACGAATTAGAGGTTTTACTTTGGACACAAGGTACCTGGAGATTTAATCTTTGTCCTATAACAATTTCAGATCCGAAAACTTCGCCAAAACGGATTTATAGTGAAAGTTCTACGATGACTGGTTTTTGCTATGTAAAACCCTAACCTTCAAATTGTCGTAAGTAAAGCAAGTGTCTTTAGTGCCATACCTTGTCTTCCTTCAGGTTAGCTCTGATACCATGTTAAAATTCAATATGATAAGATAGAAAATAGCAGCATTACATTCCATTTCACAATAATAGCATATACAGGATCACTGAAGAAACAACAAGCACAACATAAACACAAGAGACAGAGATTTATCCTGGGAAACCCTCATGGGGTAGAAAACCCAGCAAAGCTTCCTCAATATAGATGACCAGCAATATACAAAGATGAAACCCTGAGACATGATCTCCTCCTCCACAATAGCAGACCTCTCCTCCTCAAGTGTGCTATCCTCAAGTGTGTGAGTGTATCAAATGAGGAACACACCTCCTCTATTTATACACTACTCTGATATGTATTTTACACAAGTACATGTAGGCTCGTATTTAACCATTAGGTTAAATACCCCATTATAACTGACTGGGCCGACCCCCACATGGTGGGTCTAATAACCCTAGTTACCACACCCAACTCAGAGGAATAAACATCTCCAGATTTATAGTATAATCACATCGGAGGTATGGAACATCTCCGGAATAAATAATATACAAATATAATATTCTTTGAAGTTACAATATTTCAACACTGAGCGGTTACCTTAAACCAACAAAACCCCTTCGCACCATCCCTTTCGACAACAGCCTACGAGCAGGATGAGGTCTCACCCAAGGTGTTTTTAATGGGGCACTGCAGAATTAGGTGTCCACAGTGAGTGATAATTTGATGACTGTGACGACGTTCATGGCAGCACACCAGCCGAGTGCTGCGAAGGTCAGACTGCGTAGTAATGGTCAACACTGCGGTCCGCCCCACTAGCTTCTTCCTTACTACAGAAATTGAGACTATACTGCGAACACTGCCACTTGATCTTGTATACTTGAAGTCAGTGCAAAAATGCTTAAGCCAGTGAGCTGAATACCACTTATCCACTCAGTCATACACTTACTAACTGACTATTTAATGCTCTTAACATACACTTAAAGTGTTACTATCTTAAGCATAACCCTTAGGTGCGAAATAACTGTTATACATTCTGTTGTCATGGCAGTCCTCCATGCCTTATATCCATCACTTTCATCCATCTTGTTGTGCGCACTCCAACAGGTCATCCACTTCAAGCTGCCCTTCCACTGACTGACTTGTGCAACTGGCTCAGCTCCCAGTCGCTTTCTCTGTAGGTCGTCCATCCCTTAATGGCCACGTACAACTGGCTCAGCTCCCAGTTGCTTTATGTCGATGTTTTCCTCTTTAATGGTCACGTACCCTGCTGCATGCCAAACTGTCACTTTCCCGACCTATCCTCTGCTTAACGGACTCGTACAGTTGGCCGTCTTCCTGATCTGCTTATGCTCGCAACTTGGCATCTTTTCAGTAGTCTTACCAAAAATAGACCACCGTTGGTCTATCCGCTATATCCGACCATCCCATGTCTAGTACACAACTTTACTGGCTCGACATGGCCTACTACCTTCGTAGCACTGACACTGCGCAGCGCTAATATTCACAGTATCCTTCAAAACTTGGTACTGCACACATCTTCGCAGCACTCCCGATACTTAGGAAAAATTTGATATTTTGAACTGCGCACAGCTCAGATCCATTCAACATAAAAAATGTCACAAAAAATGGCCCCGTTGGGATAGGCCTAGTACATACTCCTCACAATGAGTTTTAGGGATTATGCCCAAATACTTCCCATAGTTAAGTGGATAGGGATTATTCCCAGATCCGAAGCTACAACAGATGCGAAAAAAAATTTGGCAGAAATTTCACCCAGCGAGCCCAAGAAAGTGCTCTGATACCAGAGGTGAAGAACCTGCAACAATTAATTAATTATAATACGCAAGATAACATAAATAACAGAACTCGGAATTGATTTTATTGATTGCAGGACACTTTGAGGGGGCAACCTCCTTTGAGCAAGATCAATACAAATAACTTCATAGTACCTTCATTGGTCTCAACACAAACTTATATACTAATTCTAGGCTCCAATACCATGGGTCAATACCATGTGTCAATACAAACCATGGGCCAATACAAACTATGGATCAACAATTACTACAGGACGACTTACAAAGCATATGCATCCAACAACAATAAGACAAACTATGGATCAACAAATACTACGGGACGACTTACAAAGCATATGTGTCCAACAACAATATACTAACAAAGTAAATAGAAGGGTTGACACGGGTTTCTAACAGAGGATAGAAGAGACCGGTTGGAGACTGGAACACCAGGCCCATGCAAACTGTACAAATTAAAAATACATGTCCTCAAAATGAATGAGGAATAATCTCTGATAATGGACGAGGTGGGAATACCCATGCTTGTATCAAGACATATAAATAACAATGAGGCCCAAAAAAAGGGGGACCTAAATAATACATATAAACCTGCTGTGTACATCATAATGGTCTAGAGGGGACACAATGCTAGGACATACTCATGGTCATACCATGACTGATCTAAAGAACTTATACACTAGAAAAAAGAAACAACCATTCTAAATAAGGTGTCAAAAGGGTTGATGAATTGTTGAATCTGAAGGTATCCAACAGCTGTAGGGACTCAATAAATGTGAGTCGACTTCTGAAGAGTATATGGAACTGTATACTCGAGAGAGTATAAAATTGGGGCACTTCTGAATACTGTTTCCCAGCGCAACCTAGATATCTATAGGAATATATAACTGGTTTTTTCCTCAAGTAGACTCACAAATGTGCTGGAGTTAGGTGACATCCGGGGTCTTCAACAAATAACTGAAAGGACCAATACCTTGTACGAATCTCAACGATGCGATCTGTTAGTTTTTCCAAAATTTCAATCTGATCTAGGATCTTAACTGTGAGAATAACATGTACAACATATCTACAGCATATCAATCATGAACATAATAATGCAAGCACACAAGAGACACAAAGTTTCACCAGGGAAAACCAAGAAGGTGAAAAACCCCGCAACTTCCTCAGAGATAGATAGAGCAATGATACAACCCAAGCATAAGAGATAGTCCTCTTAGTAGAAGCTTCTCCCCCTCCACAAGTGCACCACTTTCTGATGAGAGTATGAGTGAGAAAGTGAATGATCAAATAGAGTGCCTCCCGCACTCTATTTATACTTGACTTGACTTTCCTAATAACTTTTACTAGGTCGGCCTTAAATGAACCACATAACATAATGCTGAAAGGGGCTGAACCCCAATAGGGTGGTCTAATAACCCTTTGACCCACATGACTAATACCATCTCTATAGGAGTACAATATACATATGTGAAATACATTCCAAAGTTACAAATACATCAACACTCCCTCTTAACTAGGAAGGTATTTCTCGACATAGATCTGATAGCACAAGTCTCCTTCTATGGATCAACGTCACTGGATCATCATCATCGAATCGTCGTAATCGTCACTGCTGTTGCTATCTCAATCAATCTCCAATATACTCGTCATAGGAAGTTCTATAGAGCCAATCCTTTTTCATACTAGATGTAGGCCTGCCACCTGCAGGTCTTCATCATCTACAGAGCCAACCCTTTTTCATGCTGGGTGTATCATGAAGCCAACCCTTTTTCATGCTAGATGTGACCTAGAACAAATCTAGGATTTCAACCACAGAGCTAGTCCTTTTTCATATTGGATGGGACCTAGAACAAATCTAGGATTTTCGCCACAGAGCCAATCCTTTTTCATACTGGATGGGACCTATAACAAATCTAGGATTTCTACCATAGAGCTAGTCCTTTTTCATACTAAATGGGACCTAGAACAAATCTAGGATTTCCGCCATAGAGCCAGTCCTTTTTCAGATGGGACCTAGAACAAATATAGGATTTCCGCCACAGAGCCAGTCCTTTTTCATATTGGATGGGACCTAGAAAAAATCTAGGATTTCTGCCACAGAGCCAAACCTTTTTCATACTGGATGGGACCTAGAACAAATCTACGATTTCCGCCTCATAACCTTGAAAGAGCATCCCAGGACTTATTACGAGAACACAGCCCAACCTATTGGATCTCCCAGGGCTACATTACATGTGGTCATGGAAAAACCTCAAAAGAGAATCCCAAGACTTAACACGGGAACACAACCCAACCTATCAGATATCCCACGGAAATATTATATGTACTCCTAGAGCAATGCCTCGAAAGAGAATCCCAGGACTGATTACGGGCACATAGCGCAACCTATTGGATCTCCCAAGTCAACTTACATGCTCATATGCACAACCTGTCCATGGCCACAGAGCATCAACCCGATACTCATCTTGCATCATCCTGATGTACATCATCCCATGGTCATCCTGATCATCATCATAGCATCATCCTGATGCATATCATATGGAGCAACATCTTGAAGCTCGACATCCATGATCATCCTGATCATACAATGTATCCACCTGATACATATAGAAATACATGATCCACCTGATCATATCAAGCATCCAACATCATGCATATACAAATGCATGATCCAACTGATCATATCAAGCATCCAACATGATGCATATACACATGCATGATCCAACTGATCATATCAAGCATCCAACTGATGCATATAGAGCAGTAACTGGAGCATCGTCCTGATGCTCATCACACAATTCTTATATCCATAGCCATGGGAAGGATCCTCCTCTCACCATCCTTGGAATGGCTTCTACAAATGTGTCCAACACTTCTTCCTCGAAGTGTCATCAATATGAAGAACACCAAGCCTCTCTTTGAAGTACTCGAACTTCACTCTGGCTAGTGGTTTCGTCAACAAATCCGCAACCTGCTCATCCGTCGCAACATACAGGAGCTTCACTGCTCCTCTCTGCACCATATCCCTGATATAGTGATATTTGATCTCAATGTGCTTCGACCTATCATGGAACACAGGGTTCTCAGACAACTTCACACAACTCTGGTTGTCACAAAAGATACTAGTAGCCTCCAACGGGAGATGAAATAGCTTAGACAATAGCTTCTGAAGCCATACTGCCTCACAACTAGCTGAACAATATGCAACATACTCTGTTTCAGCTGTACTCAATGCTACACAGGACTGCTTCCTACTAAACCAAAAGATCAAACTTGATCCCATACTGAAGCAACACCCCAAAGTGCTCTTCCGATCAATGGCACTACTTTCCCAATCCGAATCAACATAACCCTCCAGGTTAAACTTTTGATTCGCATCATACTTGAGCCCATAATCAACCGTACCCTTTAGGTACCTCAGAATATGATTTACAGCAACCAGGTGAACACCTCTAGGACCCATCAGAAACTAGCTCAATGTGTTGACTACAAAGCAAATATCTAGTCTCGTGTTCATTAGGTACATCAAGGACCCAATCATCCGACGATACATCGTGGCATCAACCAACTTAGATGAAGCATCACACAGAAGCTTCAAGTTCGATGCCATAGGTGTGGCCATGGCCTTATAGTCCATCATCCCGAACCTCTTCAGGATCTCTACTACATACTTCCCTTGTCCAAGGAAGATTCCATCTTCACTCTGCCACACCTCCATACCAAGAAAGTAGTGCATCATACCCAAGTCCTTCATCTCAAACTCAACAACAAGATTCCTCTTCGTGTTGGCAATCAATCTACCCTCACCTATTACAAACAGGTCATCCACATACAATAGTACTATCACTAGATTGCCTTCCTCAACCTTGTAGTAAAGGCTGGAATCCTCTTTACTCTTAGTAAATCCCAAACTGGATAGGAAGATGTCTATCCTGCCGTACTAGGTCCTGGGTGCCAGATTCAAACCATACAGGGCTTTCTTTAGTTTGCACACATGAGTCTCTCTGTCATGTGTCTCAAACCTGAGTGGATGCTCCACATACACTTCCTCTTCAACTACACCAATCAAGAAATCTATCTTGACATCAATCTGGTGTACCTTCCATTTCATGGAAGTGTATCTATCCACAGGAGAAAAAGTCTCTTCATAATCAATCCCTTCTTTCCGGGAGAAGCCATGAGCTACAAATATCGTTTTGTATTTATCTATTCTACCAATTGCAACATGCTTGATCTTATAGATCCACTTGGAAGTCACAATAGACTTCCCATCTAGTCTTGGGACTACATCCCAAACATCTTTCTTCATGATTGATGGATCATGGTATTCTTCCAGTACTTCATCCCGGATCTTGGGAATTTCAATATCATCAATAGATAATAGCTTTGTTGCTGGAACAAATGTTGTAGTCCTTTTGTAGGTGATGGTATACGATCTTTCCTACAAAAAATGTTAAATTGCATGATTAGAAACATCTCATATTTTTTAGAATAAATTCTTACACATAAAGAAATATGTCATACAGTCATGCAATTATTTTAGCCAATGATTCAATACGACATTTATCCATATCTCGTAACTTTCTAGATGCCTCCCAATCTTAACTAGAACATTGTTAAGAGTGTGCACAACTCCCAACATGTCAGCAAAGAGGTTTCATTCTAGATAAGTAGAAATGGAATGTTGTACATTGCCATAGGCCACTTACCCATTACATGCATATTAGTGGTATACTGCTCATTAATGAAATTATTCTAATATGCATGATACACAACCTAAGTCTAGGAACATAAGCATATACATCATTGAGCAATATTATTTAAACAAACAAGTATCCAAGAAATGACAATTCAAATACTTATCTTTGTTTGGTTAGTAGGGTGGACTCCCTCTCAATATTTGCTTCCTTGCAGGAACTACTGGAGTGTGCTCCCTCTTGATCTTTGCTTCCTGGATTACCTGTCCTTGAACTTATATCCATCCTCGATCACATATGCATACTTACTAGTATCATCATTGTGTTGAGGTCTCATACATACATTCATTATTATAATCTCAATACTATCAAAAAACAATAATCTTAAACATGTATAGTCATGATCATTTCAAACATAGATAATAAACATTAGTAGTCAAGGCTTCAGGGAATACTTCTTTTACTCATGCATATTCTATATTTGACCAAAGGATTTTTCTGGTTAGTCATATCATCAATCAAGGTAAGAGACATAATATGCATAAACCCTTGATTACTTACATTTCTAACTTCATGAATAATCATTATCGACCATACAAAGTATACTTATATAAGAGATCCTATCACAAGGTAGGATTCTAACTTGATATAGGAAAAACATTCCTGGATTAATATGTTAGCTGGTTATGTCTAACATACCCACATGATGTCTTATTGTTCTCTTAAATGACTTGTGCTAGTGACCTACATATCTCATAGGTTAATCATTATAGAACCAAGTTATACATACCTCGTAAGTAGATCTTCTATGTGATCCATGACAATGGATGAATCTTTATCTTCATGTCACCATGGTCATATGTTCTTGAACTAGAACATGATTTGTCTTTCTTGATGTACCTTTCACATTAGCGGACAACATCATCCTCATACAACACCACAATGCATTAGTACAATCATAAGTGTCAAAAACCCTAATCAATGAATATCTGAATTGATAATTTTATTAAGGTGATACGACAAGTCTAAAGTGAATCAAGATTGTACTAACCTTAATGAGACAAACATACCATAAACTTAATCATGAATAGATCTTGAAACATACCTAGATAAGTCATACATGTCGAGATTGCTTGTAATATTCTTATGTAAGGTCTTAGCCTCATCTCCCTCAGAAACAGGAACTTCTTCACTTATGCAGGTGACCAATCCATTCTCTTCTAGTATTAACCCAATCCACTTTATTTGTAGAAAATGGATCTGGAGCTGGATTAGGGTTTGTCAGGGAAACCCTAAAAATTGAAATTTTGAATTTCAAACTTCTGAAACAATAGAAAGATGCACCTTGATGAGCTGATCAACTTGGGATACTTAGAATTTGAAAACTGCAAAGTTTCACCCCTCAAACTTGCTTTTCAATCTTCCGAATTCACTAGGGAGGACCCTGAATTAGGGTTTGAGTTTACTGGAGCTTCACTCAACCAAATAGTTTAATCCAAAGCTCTAAAATTCCATTTTTCTAAGGAGCTTCTAGCTATGGTCACAAATTTCAAAAATTCCCATTTTTGCAGAAGCCCTAATGTTTTTTTTATACCTTTCCGATCAAAGTCTTGAACTAGGGTTTGATCAAGCCTAGCCTTCTTCCCAACCGAAATATTTGATATTGGTCTCTAAATTTCGATTTTGATGAGGAGAATTCAGTTGTGATCTTCAATACAAAAATTTCAACATTCTCCGAAACTCTAAATTCCCGGATCCATGAATGAAGGTGCTCAAAATCCAATTCTGTTCTGACAGAAATATGCACCTGATTGTTTCTGGTGTAACTCCTAAATTTCAGATCTACAAGGTCTGAGAATTATTACTTTGGTATCCTAACCTGTTATCTTTCCAACCCCATAGTTCTGAGCTCAAATGGATTCTCTGAGAGAGAGTTATGCCAAGTCTCACAACGTGACCTGTTTATGGGATAAAATAGGAAAATGAACTTGTACGGAGTGCCACATGTTACTGGTTCAATTTAGGCCTATGAAAATCGTACTTGTGAAAGTACAATCCGTGCCCTTCCTGCCAGTTTTTATGAAATTTCATTTGGACCTTCCCAGCCCAAGTTGTGACTTTTTTCCTGGGAAACCTGTTTATGACTGAGATATGGAAGAGGTAGAAAGCCTAACTTTTACTGATCATCAATCACAAAGTGTAACGAATTAGAGGCTTTCCTTTGGACACACGGTACATGGGGATCTCATCTTCGACCTGTAATATTTTCAGATGCTGAAACCTCGCCGAAATGTATGTATAGCGAAAGTGCTACGATTACTAGTTTTTTATATATCAAGCCCTAGCTTTGCAAGTGCAATAAGTGTCATAAATGCCATAACATGCCTTCTTTCAGGCTAGCTCTGATACCATGTTAGTTTTTGATAAATTTCAATATGATCTAGGATATTAACTGAGAGAATAACATGTATAGCATATCTACAGCATATCCATCATGGACACAATAATGCAAGCACACAAGAGACACAGAGTTTCACTGGGGAAAACCAAGAAGGTGAAAATCCCCGCAACTTCCTCAGAGATAGATAGAGAAATGATACAACCCAAGAATAAGAGATAGTCCTCTTAGCAGGAGCTTCTCCTCCTCCACAAGTGCGCCACTCTCCAGTGAGAGTATGAGTGAGAAAGTGAATGATCAAATAGTGTGCCTCCCGCACTCTATTTATACTTGACTTGACTTGCCTAATAACCTTTACTAGGTCGGCCTTAACTTAACCACATAACATAATGTTGACAGGGCCGACCCCCAATAGGGTGGTCTAATAACCCTTTGACCCACATGACTTATACAGGGTTGACCCCATCAAGTATAAGTTACGACACTTACAATATAAATGACGACACTTCTGTATAGAGGAATATTACCATCTTTATAGGAGTACAATATACATATGTGAAATACATTCCAAAGTTACAAATACATCAACACAATCAAGGTGTTGACGTCGAGCATGTGAGAAACAATCATTTGGAGAGGCGTTAAGGGATCCTTTCAAAATGATCCGTAGGCACTCACTGCTGGTGGTGATGAGTCCAAAGCACAGGGACCTATGGGTCTATCCTCTGGAATAGATTAGTTGGTGTTGATAGAGGGAGGCCTTGCAACTACCAAGGCAATAATGTTTCCTTGATAGGGGCATGAGGTGTACAACCGATAGGGGGTAGTACCAATAGTGGGATTGACATATTGTGGAGATGGGGAATAATTGCGGTTGTAGAGTGGGGGGACTCAAACCTCCTTTGTTTAGAGTATGATGACATGGCTGACATGGAAACGTATGAAAATGAATTTGGGTATGTAGATCATATCTTAATGGGTCAGGGGTATGTACTGCAATGGGAGAGACTGAGTAGGGAAAACTAATTTATGGTATCGGGAATCTCTCAAGGTGGCATATTGCAGAATACTCTGAACAAAGGCGATTGTTAACACCCAAAAAGTGTTCACTACCTCATCTACCTCATTACATGGCTCATTTGTCCATTTTCCTACCATATTTCCCTTAAAAACCCTGAAAATCCCACTAAAAAGCCTCCAAAAGGCCTAAAATGCCTCCAAAAGGACACAAAACCATGAAAAAAGCCTCAAAAAGGCTAAAAAACCCCCTTTTCCTCCAAAAATATCCAAAATTCCTCTAAAAATAGCAAAAACCCTCTAAAAAGGGAACAAAAAATATAAAATAATGAGGAAAAGGAGGAAAAAACCCTATACAGTTGACCTAAACCGTATGGTTCCCAAAACCATGGGCCAGCACTCCACCACCAAAAAACTATAAATAGGTGATGGAGACCCCTTATTTCACATCCACAATCATAAGCACCCTTACTCTGCCAAAATAGCTCTTGAAACCCTAGCTCACCCTTCAGCTACTTTCACCTTGAGAGCCCCTTTTGGCCCATTCCCATCATTTGGAGAAAGAGAAGGAGCAAGTTGGAGCTTGGAGCAACCCTCTTGGGCCATTGCAAGAGCTTCACCAACCTTCACATTGGAGGTAAAATTAATACAAAAGCCATTCTTTACATCTTGTTTTTTCTGTTTCATGCACATGTTTAGAATAATTTACATTTCTGTTTTAGCATTTTAATTTACAATTTAATGAACTGCTACTAAGGAGTCCCTTCTCCTTAGTAGGTGCTCATTTGCACAAGCTAGGGGTAAAACCCTAGCTACAGTTTTGGCGACTCCCCTTGGTTTGAATTTCTGGTTTTAGTTTAATTTTTTTTTCTAGTTTTCTGCAATAATTTCCTGTCTTTTCCTTTCGGCAGTCCCTTTCGACTACCGTAAACCGCATCTTTAACCTCTGCAATCGTGTTCCGACTGCGTCTTTCAGGCCCCTACCTGCGACCCGACCACGGCTCTCAGACTGTTTCCGGGGCCCTGCCAGCGGATCCAAGTCTGTTACCTGCGATCCGACCGTGGCTAATTAGCCTGTTTGCTGCGATCTGACCACGCCTTTCGGCCATTTTCCCACGACCTGACTGTGTCTTTCATCCCTTTTGCTGCGTCCCAACTGCGCCTGTCGACCATTTTCCCGCGACCTGACTGCGTCTTTTAGCCCTTGTGCTACGTCCCGACTGCGCGTGTCGACCATTTTCCCGCGTCCCGACTACGTCTTTCAGCCCTTTTGTTGCGTCCCGACTGCGCCTTTCGCCCCTTTTCCCGCGACCTGACTGCATCTTTTTTCCTGTTTCCTGTGGTCCAACTGCCTCTGTCGACCAGAAAGCCACGACCTGCCCGCGCCTGTTTCTCTCAAACCTGCGGTCCGACTGCTCAGTTTCGCCACAAACCCGCGGTCTGATTTCTGCAATTTTTCCCTGTTTTGAACCCAGCCCCTTTGCTGGAATATTTTCTGCATCTGCAAAGCCATCTATCCTACCTGTAGCTCTACTTCCCTACAGCCTTTTCTGCAACATAATTTTTATACCATTGACAGAATCTTTTTAAAATTTCAGCATTTTAATTCAGAAAATTTTGCATGTTAAAGTTTCAAATTCATTAGTATTGGTAAGTTAGAAAGTTGCCCCCCTTGTGGCACTTTTATTTTGGGTTCATCACCTCACGCGCACACACTCTGTCACATAATTCAAGTGAGCCTTAAAAAATACTTAACTCAACCAATATTCTAACCCCACTTGGGGAACACCAAAGATATTTTGTAGTTAGGTAGGATCGGGGGGATAAGCTTCCAATAACACCCCTCGGTTACTTACACTTGTGACATAGTTGTTGTCCAATTAGGGAACCAAAATCCCCTAGTATTTTTTGGCACGGTCACGACCAGTTTATCAGAGGGCCTCTCCCCTAGGAGGGTTGAAGTCGCCAGACTGGTTCCGGAGGCCTAAGTGGAATACCGCACTCCATTTAGTAACTGAAGGGCTACCTTTCACAGTTCTCGGGATATCCCTGTATAGGGGTATTGCGGTAAAAGCACCAAACAACAGATTCACCTTTCTGGACGTGTCATGAACGGGGTATCTTAGTTGCCATTCTTCTAGGATTGACTACCCGGTGTCCCTCTCGGTAGGGGGATATCTTAGCCACTTGGATTTCCTATTCATATTGTCTGACTTGGATTTCATCACCTTGCAGAGGATATGTCTAGTTGAGTCAGAATACTTTTTAGTTAGGTGTTTGCATGCTCCCTTACCTCCCTTTGGTCTAGTGAGTCCACCATTTTTTTATTTTTAGGAAACCTGCTGCTTGTTGGTATTCTGACCATTTCTGTTGATACTCCACTTATTGTAGCACAACTGTTACAGTGGGTGTTTTGAGTTGGTTGTTGGCCTGAGTGCCTTATTTTTTGAGCTCTCCTTCTGCACACTCGGTTGCATTAGGGTTTTTGAGCTATTTTTTACTCACCTCAACCCATAGAGATTTGACACCATCTGTCACCATTGAGTCCCCAAGACATTCTCGGCACCTTAGGGGCGAGCCCCCATAGCATGGTTCACTTGACACCACCCGTCAGAGACACAGATCTTCCTCACTTGATACCAATTATCGTAGATCTCGAGCCTTGTCCCTTGACTCCACTCGTCAGCGGCATAGGACTCTGTCACCAGATATTGACACCCCTTACTTTACCTCCGATTCTGAGGCAGAGTCTGAGAACCCCATTTACACTGACCCTACTAGCCCCATGGCTGGCATGACTTCCACTCCTTTCTTGGTAGGGACCATTGGTGGCACATCCACCACTACACCAGTTACCACACCTGCTTTGGGTATGCCCTCAATGGGACCCCCATCTACCATTCCCCTCACTGCACCTATTCCCGTAGCTGGAATACCTATTCCCACTCCACTAGTGACTCACATTACCCATAGTGGTGCAGGCCCATTCTATACCACCTTAGTCCCCCCCCTTGGGGGCAACATTTCAAACCCTGCCCCTCCACTTAGGGGCATTGGCCCCAACTTGGTCCAACCCACTACTGTGTCACATCCTTCTTCCAGTTTGCCATTCATGGCTAGCCTCAACTTGCCCGACCTAGCCAAATTGACCAACGATCCTATCCGACATGACCCTACATGGCCTCACATGCCCACCAAGCTCCCCTCTGACATCCCTAAGTTCGAGGGCAAGGTCGGTGAGGACCCTCAAAACCATATTATGTCCTTCCATCTATGGTGTTCCTCCAACTCCATAGTGGACGACTCTGTTTGCCTCCGTTTGTTACAGCGCACCTTCACTGGCTCTGCAGTTAAGTGGTATATCAAGCAACCCCATGGGACCCATGCCACCTTTGCTTCCCTTGCCCCGACCTTCCTTTAGTTCTTCCAGTTACCTGTCCGCTATGACGCAGGCATTGAGATTCTCTTGTCTTGCACACAAAACACGACTACCCACATCACGGACCACATTCATGAGTGGCGTCGACACCGTAGCTTATGCAAGATCAAATTAGACGACCGTATCTTTTTAGATTGGTTCCTCAAATCCCTTCTTCCTGTTATTGCTAAGGATGTGGCATCCGAAAGACCCTAGTCTAAAGAAGAGGACATCCTTAAGGCCCAGCAATTCGACCTCATTTACACCAAGTCGGGTTATCTTTATACCATTATACCTAATGCCCCTCGCGGTGAGTCCTCCCAGCATGATGTGTCGGGGGAATCCCATGCTGCAGATGGCATCATCGGCCGTGTTTCTTCGCATCCCCAACCCTTTTCCATAGCACGTCCTACCCCTGGCCCCGACCTTTCGTGGACTACCTCACAGTTTGGAGCAACCAACTCGTATGCCCCTATGACACATCACCACCATGGACCCACCTGTCCACCTCAGTGCTTCGGTCATGCGCCCCCCGCCTACACCCCCCCAGTCGCACCTCAGCCCTATTACTACCAGCAGGATGCACCAGCTCCTGTGCCTTCCCACGCCCAACCAGCTTATTACCCGCCACAGGCAGCCCCTACGGCAAACCCACAACCTGCTCCGTAGACATATCAGCAACCCCCTCAAGGTGCCGCACCTGCGCAGCCTCCACCTACATATCATCCACCACAGCCTGCTCTAGCACCTGGGCAACCTCAAAACCCACCTACTTCCCAAGGGCAAGTTTACGCCCAACAAAACCTGCAGCAACACCAAAACAATCAATGCAACCAGGGCCAACAAAACCGCGGTAAGGGTCGTAATCATGGAAACAACCCTCCTCCTAACCAAGGGGGTCAACCTCCTAATCCCCTAGACAACAATAATGCGCCCCCCGCTAACAAAAACCCTGATCACCTGCCTAAGCAGGCTAAAAACCCTAATTTGCGAACAAACCATCCTTGTTCTATTTGCGGGGTCTATGGCCACTACACACATGCTTTCCCACACTTGGAGTGAGCTCAGCAACTCTGGGTTGACGATGCCCATCGCCAAGGCCATGCAGCTCCTCAAGCACCACCCAACCCCCCACAACCCCAGCAGCCACCTTTGGTGTTGCAAAACCCCTTGCCAAACCAAGGCGTAGTGAACACTCAGCTGTTGGCTCCCCCTCAAGCCAATGCGCCACCCCAACAACAGATCACTTACACCGCGCCTGATCAACCCATGTTTGACTGAGGTACCCACCACTTGTTGATGATGTCATCTACTGATGTCAACCTCCAGACCTGTCGAAACCAATATGGCTCCACCTCTGAAGTCCCTCCCACTGATAAACCCACTAACACTCATTCCACTGATCAAGCGTTACGTATACCTCCGCCTCCACTAGACGGCGCTCCCAAAGCACCTCGTTTCCCACTTCGTCGTATCAACAATAACCCCAATGCGCGTGCTGCGTCAAACTACAACATTGTAGATGACTTAGCTCAATATCCCGCAGCCATGTCTGCATTAGAAGTCTTGAAAAACTACCCTTCCCAGCGCAAGACTTTACTCTCAGCCATTCAGGCTATTGACCCAAATGATTCGAATTTGATGGCATTTTTATTTGGACCAGTCCGAACCTCGCCTGCCTTCCACTTTAGCATTTCAAGTTTCTGTTTCCATTCAGAATCTTGTCATCCATCGGTGCATCGTCGATGAAGGTGCCTCTACATGCGTTATGTCCACATTCGTATGGCAGAAATTGGGATCCCCTACTCTTCAGCAGTCCACCACTGCATTACGCGCCTACGACGGGCGTTCGGCTCAGCCCCAAGGCCTCCTCGCCAATGTCCCCGTCCATTTAGGTGGTAAAACCATACTCATTGACATCGAGGTAATCAATGCCCAACTGGATTATAACCTCTTACTTGGCCCCAGGTACATGTATGCCATGCGGGCGGTTGGCTCTTCTGTTTTTCGCACCATGATGTTCCCTCATGAGGGACGTGTGGTCAAGGTCGACCAACTCACCTACTATGATCCCAATGCCCCAGTAGCACCCAAAAATGTTCTCCCCATGGTTGAACAACATGTTTCAGGTACCACCACCTCGTTTGTTTCCTCTATGGGGCCCGGATTTTATTCAGACATGCCAATGACCTCCACCTTCCAGTCTATTCCCCCCCCGTCACCCGCCACTGACATGTTTGACCTATGTACCCTGTCCCATAACACACAAACTCCTAATAATCAACCGCCCTTGTTTCCTAAACCCCCTTTGGTACCTAGTCACATTGGTGTTACACCCATCCATACCATTCCTTTCCTCATTCCTCCCTCGGGAGTAGTTAGCGCCCTGGTTATGGCTGCCCTCCGCCTCCTTGGGTTAACTTTAGGATTACCCATTTGGTACCTTTCGCCTCCCGTTCCCCCGCCGACACCAGATGTTGTCCTACAACCAGTGCAACCCATTGTCACTACTAGTCAACCACCTCCCCGTGTCGCTACCCCTTCGCCCTCCACGAACCCCCCTCCTCTTACCAATCCCACTGGGGGTGAAGGCCCCCAACCATCCACTACTGCACCGCCTCCCAAGGCCGTTAAACCTCCTCCCGCGGTTCGTGCTCCCCCCAAATGCTCATTATGTGATGAGTTAGGTCACCTGCCTCATCAATGTCCTCAGTTACCGGCATTACAGGAACACATGCAAATGGTCGACGACGACCCCAACATCCCTGTCGTCAAACTCGACCCAACCCCCAAGCCTCGTGATAAAACCCTACGTACCAACCACCCTTGTGCGATATGCGGTGTTTACAGGCATTACTCCCATCACTGTCCCGATCTCCCCGATTACAGAGCAGCTCTTTATGAGATGAAAAATCTGGATCTTGAGACGGCACCACCCACCATTGAGGAGATCCAGCCCCTGGTCTCCTCCCCTTAAGGAGAAGTTAATACCATTTATATGATCTCTTCAACCACTCTTCTTTTTTCAACCGATTTGACCACCCAAACCTTCGATACTGATGAGGCGATTCTCGAGGCTCTCACTGCCCCGGATTATCCCTAGGATGACATGCACCATCGTTCCTACTTCCTCCCAGATGAATCCTCCTCTAGCACCGCTACCCAATTTGCGGTCGAATCTAAAGACTTCCTTCCCACCAAAGTCGACTCATTTAAGGATCTTATTCCTGCTCCTGACGCCTTCGAGGAGGGTAACATGGCCAACATCTCACCTGTCATCAAAATTGATATTGCTGCCCCAGGCGGTGCCCCTGAACTCATCACTTTAGGAGCCTCCTGCAGTGAGCAAGAGATTGAGGAATATAAAAAACTCTTCAGAGAGTTCCATGATGTCTTTGCTTGGTCCTATACCGAAATGCCTGGTCTCGACCCTGCCATTATTGAGCACCACATTGACACATGGCCTGATGTACCCCCCGTTCATCAGAAACAGCGCCCCATTCATCCCTCAAAGCTCCCAGCTGTCAAAGCAGAGATTGAGAAACTCCGCAAGGTAGGATTCATTTATCCTATTGCCTATACCACTTGGGTTTCAAACCCCGTTCCCATTAACAAAAAACAAGGCACCATTAGAGTATGCACTGACTTCCACGATTTAAACCGCGCTTGTCCCAAGGACAACTTCTACATGCCATTTATTGACCAACTCATCGATGCGTGTGCAGGGCATGAAGTCCTCTCTTTCATGGACGGTTTTTCCGGATACAACCAGATTCAGATCCGTAAGGAAGACCAGTACAAAACTGCCTTTACTACACCATGGGGCACCTTTTCCTATCACGTCATGCCTTTTGGCCTAAAAAATGCTGGTGCCACCTTCCAGCGGGCCATGACCTATTGCTTTCACGATTTGGTCCATATCCTGCTAGTCTACCTTGACGACCTTACAGCTCGTTCCCGGAAACGATCAGACCACCTTAACGACCTTCGGCAAGTTTTTCTATGTTGTCGCAAATATCAAATCCACTTGAACCCAGAAAGGAATTACTGTTGATCCCCTAAAAGTACAAGCCATCTTAGACCTTCCCTCTCCTCGCATGCTCCGACAGATTCAAAGTCTACAGGGGCGATCCAATTTCCTTCGACGCTTCGTCCCTGATTACGCCACTACCGTTCACGGTTTCTTGCACCTTCTCCGTACCCACGTACCCTTCGTCTGGGATGAGCAAGCAGAAGCTGCATTCGAAGCCCTCAAGAAAGCTCTCACACAAGCCGCTTTGATCTCCCCTCCAGATTTCTCTCAGGACTTCATCCTATATGTCTTGGCATCCTAGCATGCTGTGTCTGGAGTCTTGGTTCAAGAAGACACCTCTCACCAAGAGCATGTCATTTACTACGTCAGTCAGACCTTGTCTGGTCCACCCCTACGTTACCCATATGAGGAGAGACTAGCCCTCATAGTGGTCTTTTCCGTCCAAAAATTGTGACACTACATCTTACTTAGTCATACCACCATTGTCGCCGACTCCAACCCCATGGTCTATCTCTTAAACCAGCGGCTACTGCAAGGTCGTGTTGCTAAATGGGTCATTATCCTCCAGGAGTATGACCTTACTTTTCGAACCCCTAAAAGCACCAAAGCCCTCGTGCTTGCCCAACTCATTACCGATCTCCCCTCCCTTCTGTCGTCCCCCCAAATCTCCGATGAGTTACCCGACAACCACTTGTTCACCATCTCGTTTGATGACCCATGGTACGGTGATATCTTGTTATATCTTTGCACGCAGAAGTTCAGACCCAAAGTGACCCGTAATGGACGCCGTCGTATCCGTCACCAGGCCTCTCGATATCTCCTCTTAGGCGATGTCCTTTACCGGCGGGGGGTTGACACAATTCTTCGTCACTGCCTTACACACAAGGAAGTTGAACACGTCCTTAATGACTATCATAGCGGTGCCTGCGGTGACCATTTCTCGGGGATGGCCACTTCCCAAAAGGTCATCCGCACTGGATACTTCTGGCCCACACTTTTCATCGACTGCATCACTGTGGTCAAGCATTGCCACAATTGCCATCTTTTCTCCCCCAAGGCCCGGACACCTCCTGCTCTGCTACACTCAGTCATCACTGTTGGTCCCTTTTGTAAGTGGGCCATCGACTTCATGGAGTGTAGACCCCCGTTTGCCAACGGCCACAAGTATATCATTGTCGCTGTCGATTACTTCACCAAATGGGCCGAAGCCATGCCTACTTTCAACTGTACCGCTGATACCGCTGCCCGTTTCTTTTTTAACCATGTTATCACTCGATTTGGGTTTCCCAAGTAGTTGGTCTCAGACCATGGTTCACACTTCGAAGATTCTGTTTGGCGCGAGTTATCCACCCTCCTTAAGTTTGAACATCAATTTTCCTCTGCTTACTACCCCCAAGGGAACGGCCAAGTAGAGTCCATCAACAAAATCTTAAAAACTATCCTCCAACGCACTGTTGACCGGCACAAGTCCAACTGGCACCACATGCTCTTCCCCGCCTTATGGGCTTAACGTACCTCCACTAAGACCGCCACTGGTTTTACCCCGTTTCATTTAGTTCACAGTGTAGAGTCTGTCCTCCCCATCGAGTGTCAGATACCTGCCTTACATATCACCGATGAGCTTCTCCCTAATACCTCCCCACTTGAGCAACATCTACTATCCCTCAAACAAGCTGATGAAGACTGTCGTGCCGCTCTCCAGACCATTGAAGCTGCCAAGAACCGCTCCAAAGATGGTTATGACAAACATGTACATCCTTGAACTTTCCATGAAGGGGACCTTGTCCTCTCCTATGACCAAGCCCATGACAAAACCGATAAAGGTAAGTTTGAATCCATGTGGAAAGGCCCTTACATCATGCAAACTTGTCTCGGCAAGGGGGCATACATTTTAGCGGACTCTGAAGGTCACCCTTTGCGCAACCCCCGTAATGGGTTGTATCTTAAGCATTTTTACCCATAAATGAAACCGCGGCCTCATTGGTCCGCATTGTACAGTTTGCTCTCTTTTTTGCCATCATCTTACATTCATCATTTTTTCATGACCACAGATGGACCATCTTCCACCTTGTTACACTGGCTTCGCTGATGGAGCAAGTCGCTGGTCTCCAAACCTGGCTTCTGCCGCATGGGTCTTATATTGCCCCTCACATGAGATGATCCACCTTGACGGAATATGTATAGGCACTGCTACCAATAACTAGGTGGAGTATGATGCTGTGACCGGTCTCCTGACTGCTTCCCTCCAGATGGGCATATGTCACCTTCATGTGTTCCTTGACTCCTAGCTACTTGTCTCCCAGCTCAACAACTGCTACCAGGTGCGTGATCCCTGCCTTTTTAGAAAATTCTTGCGTACAAAACAACTCAGCCGACAGTTTGAATCCATTACATTCACTCATGTCCCGAGAGCTCACAATAGTGTCGCAGATCAAATGGAAAATAACATCCTATATTGGCACATCAATCACACCATGTAACACCTCCATCATGCATCATCATCCCATAACATCTCATAAAAATATATCAAAACCCAAAAAGATTGCATCACATCAACATTTGCATCCATGTACATAAAACCATAAAACCACATTTATATCCATAGGGGCATCCACGTGCCTAATCATACATACATCATGTTGCATCACATAAAACACACAAGGGGCATCCATGTGACCAACATCCTAGATTACTTGCATCCACGTGCAGTACAAACATATCACAAACCATCAGCGCATCCACATGCGTACACTAAAATCATCATCGCAAAAAGGTGCATCCATGTGCACATATATATATCAAAAAATACATGTTCAAAGGCTATACATGTCCTGAGTACCCCTGTACTCAGCTATACAAAAAATTTCTATACATCCCTAAAGCCTCATAAAATACATGCCGTAACTACAAAACTTGGGGGGAGTCCCCTGCACTCCCTAATGAGAGTCATACCCTGCATCACTGCCTGCATCGGTTGCCTCTGAGTCCTCCCCTCGCTCCTCCTCCGGCAAGTCCTCATCCCCTACGGGCTCCTGTGCCCGTGCCCTGTCCGCCAAGATAGCCACCCGGATCGCAATGGATCGAAAATCCCGGGGTGCCCTCATGGAATCCTGAACCACATCTGGATCGACGTCCCTCCACCCCTCGTTGGTCACCCCCACCAACAAATGATCCAATAACATCCGTACGGACTCTAGCATCCCCTTTGCGTCCCGACGACGCACCTCCCCCCATCCGGACAGAGCTGGAACAGCCACAATCCCCCTCCATGCCACATGCCCTGGCGGAGGCCTCGGGCCCACGTCTGCAGATCACCCATATGTCAGTAACGGTATATCAATAAACAATCATATATAAAACTTGACATCCATAACATGCAAGCAAAAACATACGTACCATCGGGTCCCCATGCCTGTCCTGGTGCCCGTGGCGCCTCTGGGTCTCCGGTGTAGTCCATGTCCCTATACGGGTAGTCATCCAGTGTCAAAGGTATCTGCAGCCACTGCAGGTACAACTCCTGTGTGAAGTATCTACCCACCTCGCCGCCACCATGACGACGCATCATCTCTCCCCACTGCACCATCCGTGGCTCCCTCAAACGTCCTGCCCTGATCGGTACCCGCGGTCGCAGGGTAGGTACCCTCTCCATGAAGAACGCACATAGGAAGGAACCATAGCAAAACCCCTTGCCAGATTACTTCGCCGATGTCAGCTGTCGCTGCACACAGGTGAGGAACATCTGGCCCCACGCATAATAGACCCCCTCCAGTACGCGCTCTACCAGCTACATCTGGCCCCCAGACACCTTCTCCGGTGACTGGGACCCCAATACACGAACCACGCATGCCGCCATAGCCTGTACTGATGGATCCTATAGGTCTCTCACCCGAAGTGCATTCCAATGCACTCTCGCCTCTGGAACACAGTACCGCTCCAGCATGTCCTCCATATCTATATCTGCGAATACTCGCGGCTACATATCTGCCACCCTACCCAAACAAGGAAACCCCGTCAGGAAGTATACATCTGTCAGGGTGAGGTCCACCCTCTCACCCTATACTCTGAAGGCCTGTATGTCTGGCTCCCAGAAACTAATCAGCCTGTTCGACAGCAACCTTGCCGAACGCATCATGGGTACCTGTGCGAACTTTAGCAGTCCGCATAATCCAAGTACCGACCGCACATGACGGTCCCCTTGGATGACCGTCACTATCTCATCCGGGATCTCCCGCTCCCTCCACAATACCAGCGGAATCCTATCAAACATGCAAGGAAAGCTCATCAGACTCATGTCAAAACAGTAAACCCTGCCCCACCCCCGGGAAACCCTAACAACCCGATCTGAAATCGTGGCTTTAGGGCTCCCTGCCGCGGTGTCCGACCGCGGCTGTCAGGCCCACAGTCGCGGTCCCAAACCACACCTGTTAGAGCTCAACTCGCGGTCGTGCACCACGTGTCCCTCCTTGAAAAATGCGGTACTAGACCACATGTCCAGCCCTGAAACTCGCGGTCTCCAACCACGTGGTCCACCAAAAAACCCGCGGTCCTTGACCACGGTTCCAACCCTCTAACCCGCGGTCAACCCCACGTGGACCGTACAAGTAACCCTTGGGACTCACTACCCACCCCCCGAACCTAAAAGACATGCAGGTATGAGTTTGACGGAATACCTATATCTCCCGGATCTGAAATCGGCCGGTCGGATCGTCCAGAAATGCCACCTCAGCTCTGGCCCACTCTGATCACTAGTCAAAGTCAAATCATACAAATGACACTTGTCATATCGGACCTACTCACTATTTATAGTTCGTTGACTTTTTCTTGTTTCGGCCATTCTGAACCCATACGGAGTCCATTTTTTAAACCATTTCCACCACTGGAATCAGCACGATGAGACCGTCATGATGGTCACCTTGTTGCATTATTTTCACCCCGTCATTTTTTGCCCATTTTTTCGACACCACTAGTCGCCTCGGTTTGCATGCCACTTCGGCTGCTCTCCGTTTTTCGCATATTTTATGTCATTGGATTCATTTTTTCGAGCTCGTGATGATGCTTGAGATCATTTCTCGCTCTCATGTGGTACAGTTTCAACATTGTGTCCCAACACCTTGCTGCCTCGGTTTGCATGCCACAACGGCCGTCATCGGATTGTTCCACATTTTTACATGAGCCCTCCACTCCTGTCATACTGCAAACATTTCGTTATTTTTCCACCATTCATTCACCCCGCAAGGAGGCCCACTAGTGTTCCCCCCCTACCCTCATTCTTGGTCATCTTCAATTTTCCTTCATTGAACACTTCCTCCTTGCCTGGTCATTCCTTTTGTTCGGTATAATTTTATCCCTTTTTCGGGCTGGACAAGTCCTTTACGAAAAAGGCACTTAGGGAGTTTCTGTTAAGCTCTTTTTTGACTCCTAAAACAATGAAAAGATCACCGAGCAATCTTGCTTCCTTTCATGCTTGTTAAAGTACCTAAAAGGGCATCTATCTGGTATAAGTTTAACCCTTTTCTGGACCTGGTAGACTAATTACGAAAAAGGAATACTCTAGTCACACCGGCTAGAAGAGTTCTTCATTGCATCCTTTTATGCTTCTTTGGGCCTTGGAGACTAACACACGAAAAAGAAACCCCCTGGAGTCTTCTTATCGCTTTCAGACTCTCTAAAATTGAAAGCCACCACGAGCATGAGCTGTCCTGGGCTCGTACAAATCCACACGAGTACCATTCCATTCCTTCAGAGTCTTCTTATCGCTTTCAGACTCCTTAAAATTGAAAGCAACCATGAGCATGAACTATCCTGGGCTCGTATAAATCCACACGACAGTACCATTTTATACACACTTCTTCTAGTTCCCTAACCCATGAAGAAGTCCCCCCGTGCCTCCTGGCACTATGATCGATCATCTCGGCAGCATCCCCAATCAGGTCGCCTTTGTTCAGAGTATTCTGCAGTCTCCTGCCATTTTATCCCAGCTTGAGTCTCCCTTAGCCCAGTCACCATCCTTGATCCATTACAACTATGATCCCTTTCCCCTCAGTTAGTTTCATATGCTGCCCGATCATCCTCGTCATCATACTCTGAACAAAGGAAGTTTGAGTCCACCCACTCTACTTGCCCAGTTGTCCCCCCATAATTTGTCAATCCTACGATCAGTACTCTCACACTTTGGTTCTCCACCTCGCGCTCCTGTCAAGGACACATCATTGCCTTGATAGTTGCAGGTCTCCCTCTGTCGACGACATCCCCTCTATTCCAGAGGATAGGCCTAGAGGTCCCTACGCCTTGGACTCATCACCATTTGTGGTAAGTGCCTACGAACCATTCTGAGAGGAGTCATCATTGCCTCTCCGAGTGGTTGTTTCTCACATGCTCGACTTCAGCACCTTGATCGCATCGTCGAGAATCGCGTAGGGTTATATCCCTTCAGTTTTTAGTTGAAGACCCCGGATTTCCCCCAACTCTAGCACATTGGTGAGTCACTTCGGAATTCCTAGTTATATGTTCCCGTGGATGTCCGGGCTGCGTTGGCGATTGTATTCGGAAGCCATCCAGTTATATGCTTCCTTGAGTACCCAGTCTAGTCCCATTTCAGTGTACCATTGAGAGTATGACCCATTGTCGCGATGATCCAGTAGCACATCAGTTCCTCTGGTACCACACTCAGGAGCACTGTTGTCATTCCAGTATATCAGTTCTTCAGCTCTAACATGGTCAGCCCAGCAGTATGTCCCAGATTTGGTGTCCCCTCTGGACTCTTATGATGTACACAGTGGTTCTCTATGTATCTTACAGGTCCCTCTTTTCGGGCCTCACAGTTCTTTTTATGTATCTTGATACGAGCATGGGTATGCCCTCCTCCTCCATATATTGAGATTCTTCCTCATTCAGTATTTGAGGTCATGTATATGTCAGGTCCCCATTTTTTGGACCCCATTGTTATTATTATGTTATATCCTGATACGAGCATGGGAATGCCCTCCTCGTCCATATGATCAGATGATTCCTCATCCATTATTGAGGTTATGTACTTTTAGTTTTTGCAGTTTGTTTGGGATCATGGTTTCAGGCTTCAGTTTGTTTCTTCTCTTCTCCACACCCCAGGAAAACCTTACATGACTTATGATGTCCATCGGCGATACGATGAGCTCCTGCCCTCACACATCAGGGGGCAATCTGTTAACACCCAAAAAGTGTTCACTACCTCATCTACCTCATTACATGTCTCATTTGTTCATTTTCCTACCATATTTCCCTTAAAAACCCTAAAACTCCCACTAAAAAGCCTCCAAAAAGCCTAAAATGCCTCCAAAAGGCCACAAAACCATCAAAAAAGCCTAAAAAAGGCAAAAAAACCCCCTTTTTCCTCCAAAAATATCCAAAATTCCTCTAAAAATAGCAAAAACCCTTTAAAAGGGGAACAAAAAATATAAAATAATGAGGAAAAGGAGGAAAAAACCCTATACAGCTGACCTAAACCATATGGTTCCCAAAACCATGGGCTAGCACTCCACCACCAAAAAACTATAAATAGGTGATGGAGACCCCTTATTTCACATCCACAATCATAAGCACCCTTACTCTGCCAAAATAGCTCTTGAAACCCTAGCTCACCCTTGAGCTACTTTCACCTTGAGAGCCCCTTTTGGCCCATTCCCATCATTTGGAGAAAGAGAAGGAGCAAGTTGGAGCTTGGAGCAACCCTCTTGGGCCATTGCAAGAGCTTCACCAACCTTCACATTGGAGGTAAAATTAATACAAAAGCCATTCTTTACATCTTGTTTTTTCTGTTTCATGCACATGTTTAGAATAATTTACATTTCTATTTTAGCATTTTAATTTACAATTTACTGAACTGCTACTAAGGAGTCCCTTCTCCTTAGTAGGTTCTCATTTGCACAAGCTAGGGGTAAAACCCTAGCTATAGCGACCAAATTGGGGGAAGCTTCCATAATAGTGTGATTATATATGCTTTGCTATGGCACCGAGAGGAACCATTGAGGCCTTCTTCATTGTTTTAAGGAGCTCGAAGAAGGGATAAAAGTGTGCTCAAAATAGTACTATTGTGTGGATTTGTACGAACCCAGAACAGTTCATGCTTGTGGTTGCTTTCAGTTTAGAGAGTCTGAAAGCGATAAGTAGACTCCAAGGGGGTTCTTTTTTGTGTGTTAGTCTTCAAGGACCAAAAAAAGTATAAAAGGATGCAATGAAGAACTCTTCTAGCCGATGTGACTAGAGTATTCCTTTTTCGTAATTAGTCTACAAGGTCCGGAAAAGGGGTAAACTTATACCAGGTAGACGCCCTTTCAGATACGTTTAATGAGCATGAAAGGAAACAAGATTGCTAGGCTATCTTTTCATTGTTTTAGGAGTCCGAAAAGAGCTTAACAGAAACTCCCTAAGTGCCTTTTTCGTAAAGGAATTGTTCGACCCGAAAAAGGGATAAAATTATACCGAACAAAAGTAATGGTGAGGAAAGGAGGAAGCGTTCAATCAAGGGATAAGCATGGGGATTAAGCATAGTGATAGGTAGGGGGAACACTGATGGGGCCTCCTTGCGGGTTGATGAATGATAGAAAAAAAATGTTGTAATAGCAGTATGGATGGAGCGTAGGGCTCATGTATAACTTATGATGCACAAATTTTGTAAAATCTGATAGCTATCGATGTGGCATGCAAATCGGGGTGGCAAGGTGAGAGGACACAATGTCAAAAAGGACTTGTGGTGAGAGAGATAAATGATCTCAAGCATCATCACGAGCATGGAAAACTGAATCCGGTGATATAAAATTCATCAAAAATGGACAACAACCACTATGGCACACAAACTGAGGCGATGAGGGTGTGTGAAAAAATGCCCAAAAATGGGACTTGTGGAATTGGGAAGCTGACTAGACCACTGTGAAGTTCTCGCAGTGCTGAATCCAATGTTATCAACGGTTTGGAAAACGGACGTCGTATGGCTCCGAAATGGCTGATTGAAAATTCGTCAAATGTCTATAAATAGTAAGTGGACCCATAGTGACATGTGTCATTTTTACGGTGGAGGTTGACAAGATATTTGAGTTCTTCAGAGCAATTTGTTCATTTGCAGGAGAATCGACTGTTAGAGTTTTATTTCGTGAGTTCCAGGTAATCCTATTAGACGTAAGATTTAACTTTATTTGCTTATGTGGGGGAGCTAGGTCTCGGGGGTGGCGTATAGGTCACGTTGGGTGACCAACATGGAATATCGCGTCTCTTGAGAATTTTTGCGCGATCTGGATCACGGCTGTGGGATTCCATAGGCACGATGTGGATCACGGCTATGGGCCTCATAGCTGCGATTTGGATCATTTGCTGGGGGAAATTTTCATAGCATTTCCCTAATTTTTAATATTTTCTTGTTGGCTTAGCAGGATGCTTAGGCGGCCGAGGGACTCATGGAAGGAGAGAGAGATTCTGGATGCTTAGATGCAGATCATCCAAGATGACCCTCATGCGTAGGAAGCTTTGGCTTTGGGAGAACTGTTGAAGTTCACTCAGATTCCTCTTATGCGTTCAAAAAACTTGTTGCTGAACAAGTTGATCGATTTCTGGGATTCGGGTATACAGGATTTTATGTTTCAAGGTGAGAGACTGGATTTCACCTTAACGGATCTTTATTTTCTTATTGGGATGCCCCATTTGGGTGAGATAGGGGATACACAACCCAGGATACCGAATGATTTTGATATAGGGATCTCCTTGAGAGATTTTGTCGTTCGGGGTCTGAGTTGCATGCCAGTGCTTTGCTTGTTTTTGATTTGTGGGATCCAGTGATGCAAGCGGCTACGGCCGGCATACTACGGGTACTTGGGGCACAGGCGCCCCACCGATTATCGGGTGGGCAGGTATTGATGGTTCATCGGGTGATGACTAGGACTTACTATCGTTGGGGGAAGATGTTCCTTTCTTGTGTTTGGCGTGAGCTGAACAAGGTGAGGCTACAGGGGGGGATTTTAGCTATGCTTCATTTCTGTGTTGCTTCTTTTTCGAGCAGGTGCCTACATTGCGGCCTTGTTTGCTAGTTCGAGATGGTTTGATGAGAGAGCTATGGATGGTGCAGTTGGGAGAGATGATTCCTCGGAGTGGTGGCAGTGCACCTGGACATTTCTTTACTACAAAGATGTACGAGCAATGGGAGTTGATGCCAGTTCTATTCGATGACTACTCGTACTGGGTAATGGATTTCCGGGGGCATATAGAAATGCCCCGTGTTCTAGGTCAGGCCTGGGGGCTAGATGGTACGTATTTGTTTTTGTTTCTCTATCATATCATGTTTATATGTTTTGTTATGATGATAGCTAGAGGTGTTTTTATGATGCTGATGTCGCCTATTGTTGGTTTGTTTGCAGATGTGGGTCTCCGACCTCCACCGGATGATTAGGCCTGCAGGGGTCGTGTGGTGGTGGTGGTACCTCCACCAGTGGTGGCACCCCCACCTCGTTTGCGATGAGTTGTACATTGTCGAGACGATGATGCAGAGGGTATACATGAGAACATCGACGAGCTGTTGGATGGTGTGCCCAATTAGGGTTGGAGAGATTTGGACCAACATTTGTTAGACCGTTGTTTCGATGCTCCGTGTGAGTGGAGATCGATTTTGCAATGGATATTTATGTTGGCAGTAGAGAGGAGGGTTAGGGACCAGTATGATTCGGAGGAGGAGCTAGAGGAGGTGGTAGGCCATGATGACGAGGATTAGGCTGTCTTTTACTTGCCCCCAAATGCTGATGAGCATATGGGGACGTTTTTGATATGTATTATGTACGGTTAGTGTACTTTTTGTATATTCAGGTGCTGAGAGCACTCTTGACATTATGACTATATGATGATATATATATATATGCACATGGATGCATTTTTTATTATACAGTCCTATATGCACGTGGATGCACATCTTGTCATTGCTTTTATTTCTTGTTGCACGTGGATGAAATTGTATGTGTTTTGTTTACCTGTGGAGGCACGTTCTATGCATGTGGATGCAATACTATGGTTTTTGTATGCCCGTGGAGGCACATTTTATGCACGTGGATGCAATACTATGATGGTTTCTTTTGTTTTGTTGTTTGGTTTTTTGATGCCTATGTGATGCATGTTTTTGATGTCCTACATGGTTTGGTTGACGTGCCAATCTAGAATGTTGTTAGCCATTTGGTCTGCCACACTGTTGATATTTCATGGGAAATGAGTGAATGAAATGGATTCAAAGTGTCTAATCATTTGTTTAGTGCGCATGTTTTTTTGTAAAGAGATAGGGATCACGTACCTGGTAAAAATGGTTTAGATGGGAAACAAGAAGCTATGAGTCAAGGAAGACGTGAAGGTGACTTATGCCGATCTGGAGGGCAGTGGTCAGGAGACTGGTCATGACATCATACTCATCCTGGTTGTTGGTAGCAGCTCCTATACACACTTCGTCGAGGTGGATTAACTCGTGTGAGGGGGAATAGAGTACCCAAGCTATGAAGGGGGGATTTGGAGACCAACGACTTGCACCGTTAGCGAAGCCAACATAGTAAAGTGGAACAAGATCCATTTGTGGTCAAGAAAGAAAAAGTGAAAGTGTAAGGTTTTGAAAGTTTACAGAAAAAGTGAATAAAAAACTGTACAATATGGACTATTGTGTCCAGAATATTTTTATGGATAAAAGTGTTTAAGGTACAACCCATTACGAGGGTTGTGCATGGGGTTACCTTCTGAGTTGATCAAAATGTATGCCCCATGTCCAAGGCAAGTGTGTATGATGTATGGGCCTTGCTGTTTGGGTACACAGGGTACTACCAAAGGACCGAACACCAAGAGCAACCACTTCACACAAATAGATCACAGATCAACACACCGATGTTTTGACGTGGTTTAAACCCTCTTGAGGGAAACACTCCACGGCCCCGACCAAATAGCTTCTACGGGACAATTTATTATGCAAAGAAAGAAAGTTACAAATGAGCTTCTCATAATAGATCAACTAAACAATGACCCTCCATGTTAAGTTTAAACCAAATAGACAAGCAAGATCACTGAAAGAAACACAATCACAAGATAGACACACAATATACCCTGGAAAACCCTCATGGGGTAGAAAACCTAGCAAAGCTTTCCTCAATAAGATGATCAACCAAAATACAAGATGTGCTCCTTCCTTCTTTGTCTCCTTAGCAGATCTCCCAGACAAGTGCGCACTCTTCCACAAGTGAGTGAATGTATATAATGAGGAACACACCTCCTCTATTTATACACTACTTTGACATATATTTTACACAGGTACATGTAGGCTCGTATTTAACCATTAGGTTAAATACCCTTTTATAACTAACTGGGCTGACCCCCACATGGTGGGTCTAATAACCCTAGTTACCACAACTTCTCGGAGGAATAAACATCTCTGGATTCATAGTATAATCACATCGGAGGTATGGAACATCTCCGGAATAAATAATATACAAATATAATATTCTTTGAAGTTACAATATTCAACACTCCCCCTTAACGAGAAGGATATTAAAACAGCATCTGCAGGAGCAAGGAGTCACTATACATGATACATCTATAAATCATCGGAAGCTTTCTTCAATTTGTCTTCATCAGTAACTCAAACAGTTACTGGTACATCAATGTCAACATCATCATCAACATCACTATCTTCAGCATCATCTTCACATGATCAACAGCATTGTCATCACACGATCAGCAGCATCGTCATCACACGATCAGCAGCATCGTCATCACACTATCAGCAGTACAAGTATTCATGCCAATACAAGTAACCATATCAACAATACGAGTATCCTACCGATACAAGTAGCCACATCATCAATACAAGTATCCATACCGATACAAGTAATCACATCATCAATACAAGTATCCTACCGATACAAGTAACCACATCATCAATACAAGTATCCTACCGATACAAGTAACCACATCATCAATAAAATCACTTTCTCGGAGACCATTCGTCTACGGATCAATTCAGGGACCGAAGTCCAGGGATGATACAATCCCCACTTCTCGGAGACCACACGTCTACGGATCAATTCAGGGACCTAAGTCCGGGGATGATACAATCCCCACTTCTCGGAGACCACACGTCTACGGATCAATTCAGGGACCTTAGTCCAGGGATGATACAATCCCCACTTCTCGGAGACCACACGTCTACGGATCAATTCAGGGACCTAAGTCCAGGGATGATACAATCCCCACTTCTCGGAGACCACACGTCTAAGGATCAATTTAGGGACCTAAGTCCGGGGATGATACAATCCCCACTTCTCGGAGACCACACGTCTACGGCTCTCTTTAGGACTGAAAGTCCAGGGATGATCCAATCCCCTCAACTGTCCACCAAGGACTTCATTCTCGGAGACCTCACGTATACGGCTCTCTTTAGGACTGAAAGTCTAGGGATGATCCAATCCCCTCAACTGTCCACGAAGGACTTCATTCTCGGAGACCTCACGTCTACGGCTCTCTTTAGGACTGAAAGTCCAGGGATGATCCAATCCCCTCAACTGTCCACTAAGGACTTCATTCTCGGAGACCTCACGTCTACGGCTCTCTTTAGGACTGAAAGTCCAGGGATGATCCAATCCCCTCAACTGTCCACTAAGGACTTCATTCTTGGAGACCTCACGTCTACGGCTCTCTTTAGGACTGAAAGTCTAGGGATGATCCAATCCCCTCAACTGTCCACTAAGGACTTCATTCTCGGAGACCTCACGTCTACGGCTCTCTTTAGGACTTAAAGTCCAGGGATGATCCAATCCCCTCAACTGTCCACTAAGGACTTCATTCTCAGAGACCTCACATCTACGGCTCTCTTTAGGACTGAAAGTCCAGGGATGATCCAATCCCCTCAACTGTCCACTAAGGACTTCATTCTCGGAGACCTCACGTCTACGGCTCTCTTTAGGACTGAAAGTCCAGGGATGATCCAATCCCCTTCTTTATTCTCATCTATACAGGTACAAATATCCAAGAGCATGTATCACATGTAGCATGTATTCTTACTAATACATCTAATCATCAGAACATGTATACATCACAACTAGCATGTATTCTTACTAATACATCAAAACATGTATACATCACAACAAAACATGTATACATCTAGCATGTATTCTCACTAATACATCTAACATCAAAACATGTATACATCACACCAAAACATGTATACATCTAGCATGTATTCTCACTAATACATCTAACATCAAAATATTTATCCATAAAAATAAAAGATATAAAAGAGTTGTAAATCTAAATAATTGTAAGTAGCTAAGTGCAACAAAACAAAATTGTTATCAAATACTATACTACTCCCCCTTTCGAGGAGGGTCCTTCTGGACTATGCCAAGCATGTCTCGGAAGTGTTCAAACTTTACTCGAGACAAGGGTTTAGTTAGGATATCGGAAATCTAATCCTCAGTGCTTATGTACTCGAGCTTGATGGCTCCTCTCTGTACCATGTCTCGTATATAGAAGTAACGGATCTCAATGTGTTTTGACTTATCATGGAACACAGGATTTTCAGTCATCTTAATGCAGCTTTGATTATCACACATAATCACAGTGGGATCCATTTCTAAGTCAAAAATTCCAGATAAGAGTTTCCGAAGCCACACTGCTTCACAGCTGGCAAAGCAAGCAGCTATATATTCTGCTTCAGCAGTACTGAGGGCCACACTAGATTGTTTCTTGCTGAACCAGGAGATCATGGCAGATCCAAGGCCATAACATCCGCCTGAAGTACTTTTTCTGTCTGGGACACTACCTGCCCAATCAGAATCTGAGTAACCACGTAACTTGAGTTCATTACCTCCAAGATAGTATAGGCCAAAGTCCACTATACCTTTTAGGTACCTCATTATATGCTTTGCAGCTATAAGGTGAACCTTTCTAGGTTCTACTAGATACTGACTTAGGGTATTTACAGCAAAGCATATATCCGGCCTAGTATTTGTCAAATACATCAATGATCCAATGATTTGTCTATATAGGGTTATGTCCACTACTTCTGATGAATCATTAACTAATAGTTTCAGGTTGGAGTCCATGGGAGTGGCCATGGCTTTACACTCCAACATATCAAATCTTTTGAGAATCTCCATAGTATACTTACCTTGATTTAGAAAGATTCCTTTTGGCTCTTGCCACACTTCTAGGCCTAAGAAGTAGTGCATTAATCCGAGATCTTTCATTTCGAATTCTGAAGAAAGCTTCTTCTTGCTTTCAATGATTTGATTCTCATTTCCGGTTAGAAAAAGATCATCTACATATAACAGCAATATAACAGGTTCATCATCCATCACTTTAAGATAAAGATTGGGGTCAGCTTTACTTTTGGTAAAGCCCATGCTTGTTAAGAAACTGTCAATCCTTCCGTACCAAGCCCTGGGAGCTTGATTCAATCCATATAATGCCTTTTTCAGTTTGCATACATGGGTCCTTCCGTCTTTGACCTCAAAACCTTGAGGTTGTTCTATGTATACTTCTTCTTCAATTACACCATTCAGAAAAGTTGTCTTAACATCCATTTGATGTAATTTCCATTTCATCATGGATGCAAGTGCCATGATAGTTCTAATTGAAGTATACCTAGAAATAGGTGCAAATGTTTCTTCATAGTCAATTCCTTCCTTTTGAGAGAATCCTCTGGCTACAAGCCTTGCCTTGTATTTTTCAATGCTACCATCTGCAACATGTTTTATCTTGAAAATCCATTTGGAAGAAACCACACTTTTATCTCTTGGTTTGGGGACTATATCCCAAACATCATTTTTCATTATCGACTGATATTCTTCTGTCATTGCTTCTACCCATTCTTTCTTTTGAGCTGCTTCTTCATAGCTCGTAGGTAGTTGATCCACAAGATCACACATAAAGGCAATATAGTTGGACACTAGCTTTGGTTTCTTTCTTTCTCTAATGGAGCCTTCAGGAGCACCATATTTTTCAGCCCCTTGGATAATATCTCTAGCCCATGCTGGCCTTCTTTTCTTTGATAAATCTGAGATAGGGGGTTCTTGTGGCTCCAACATGTCATGATCCTCTGGTGGATTATCTTCAGGGATGTGAACAGCCTCTGAGTTTCTAGAAGAAGGATCTTCTTCATAGATTTCTTCAAGTTGGAATTTTCTTGATTTCTTGAGAGCTGCTTCTTCATCAAAAGTTACATCTCTACTGATTTCTATATGATGAAAGCCTGGTATGTAAATCCTAAAGGCTTTGGATGATTCACAATAACCAACAAATATTCCTTTCTTACCAGAAGGATCCAACTTGGTTCTCTTTTCTTTTGGAATGTGGATGTGCACAGGACACCCAAATATTTTAATATGGCTTACCTCAGGCTTCTTTCCAGTAAACACTTCTTCTGGAGTTTTGAAATCAAGAGCACTATGAGATAATCTGTTTTGAACATATACTGCTGTTCTGGCTGCTTCAGCCCATAGATACATGGGAAGATCCTGGTCATGTATCATAGTCTTCACAGCTTCCATGATGGTTCTATTTTTCCTTTCTGCAACCCCATTTTGTTGGGGATTGTAGGGAGTGGTTAGTTCTCTCTTGATTCCAGCTTCTTTACAGAATTCTTCAAACTCTTTTGAAGTATATTCTCCACCATTGTCTGTTCTGAGAATCTTGATTTTCTTTTCTGAGAGATTTTCTATTAGAGCCTTAAACTCTTTGAACTTTCGAAAAACTTCATTCTTACCCTTTAGAAAGTATATACAAGTTTTTCTTGAATGATCATCAATGAATGAAAGATAGTATTCAAATCCACTTAGAGAGGTGGTGGGCATTGGACCACATACATCTGAGTGTATTAACTCCAAGATACCCTTAGTCTTTGTTTCACTCTTTGGAAAGGGGTTCTTGACATTCTTCCCTTTCTTACATCCTTTACATGAGCCATCATGATCAACCTTCAAATCTGGTAGTCCTATAACCACCTTGCTTACATAGGGTAAGGCTTTGTAGTTAATGTGAGCTAGTCTTCTATGCCATAGCTCACTGGGGCTAGAGGTTTCATGAATAAGAGCAGCTTCCGGATGACCCTTGAGTTTATATAAACCTCCTTCCTCTTCACCAATAACAATTGCATCCTTAATAGATTTGCCTTTGGACCACATTAACACTTGTCCATCAATGAATGCCACTCTATAGCCTTTCTTGTCTAAAGCTGAGATTGAAAGCAAATTCTTCTTCAATCCTGGAACATATAAAACTTCCTTCATCTTCATGGGAGTTCCAGAATCGAGTTTGTAATTTGCTTCACCAATTCCCTTAATGGGATATTGATAGTCATCTCCTAGAGATGCCTTTTGGGGAGAAGTCTTTTCTTCAATATTTGAGAGAGTCCTTTTCTGTCCTGTCATGTGCTTTGAAGCACCACTGTCAATAAGCCATGTACCTTCTCCAGGGGTTATAGATCCAGAGAGTGCGGAGAAGAGAACATATTCTTCTGCATTTCTCCTTGACCTTCTTTTGAAGAAGGTCCTTTCTTCTTCTTCCTCTTCATTTCTAGGTCTTTTATTGTGAGACCTTTCTTCCTCTACTTCTTCTTCTTCACTATCATCTTCTGCAAGATGTGCTTGGTGCTTTTTGTAGTGAGTGCCCTTTTTCTTCTGTAGAGGGCAATCTCTAGCAATGTGTCCTATTTTGTGACAAGAAAAGCACTGGAAAGAAGAGTAATCTCTTCTTTGAGTAGATCCTCTTTTCTTATGAAATCTGTGTGGAGGATGAGACTCCTTGTGACTACCCTTTTTGGAGTAGGATTGACTCCTTCTTCTTTTGGTGTGGGTGGCCAAGGCTTGGTCATCCTCTTTGAGCAAGGCTTCTCGATTTGCAACCCTAGCCTCCTCTTGTACACAATCCTCCCAAACTACATCAAACTTCATACTTTCTTTTCTGGCACACATAGTTTGAATGAATGACTCCCAAGGTCTAGTGAGACCATTTAGAGCTGTCATCACAAGTTCATCTTCATCAAGAGTATCACCAATGGCATCTAGTTTCTCTTTGATTAGAGAGACTCTTGAGAAGTAGTCTTGAATGGATTCTCCTTTGTGCATCTTGGTACTCTTCAACTGAGTCCTTAGATTCATTTTCCTATTGATGTTCTTTCCTTCATACATTCTTCCTAGGGCATCATACATTTCCTTTGGAGTCTTCTTGGAAGCCACTTGGGGAATCAAGTGGTCTTTAATAGAATCAGCTATGATTCTCTTTGCCCTAATCAAATCCTTCCTATGTTTTTCTTTGGCTTCATCTTCTTCTGGTTCTGCAACTTCCTCCTTGATATAATGAGCAAGATCATTCTCCTCAAGAATGAGACCAATTTTGTATTTCCATGCCCGTAAATTCTCTATGCCTTCTAGCTTGTCTTCAAGCTTAGTGTTTGGAGCCATCTTCTCTTGGGGGGAGTCCAAGAGACAGAGTAGACTTACCTAGGAAGTTACTTTTCACTTTTCCGGAATCTGGAACAGAATTTTATCGCACTTTTGGTAGAATTAGGGTTTGACTTTCCCGGAGTTCTACCCAACCAAAAAGTTCGATCTATAGCTCAAAAGAATGCTCTTGAGAAGGGCTATCCAGCCATGTAATCAGAATTCAAAAATTACAAATTTTTTTCTGAAACCAAAATCTGACGTATCGCACTTTTGGTAGAATTAGGGTTTGGATTTCCCGGAGTTCTACCCAACCAAAAAGTTCGATCTATAGCTCAAAAGAAAGGTATTGAAAAGAGCTATCCAGCCATGCAACCAAAAATCAATAATACCAACTTTGGGTTGAAACCCTAACTTCATCAAAGAGAGAGAGAGAGGTATTCTTAACTTGTGAAAGATGTCCTATTCAGTCTAGCTCTGATACCATGTTAAGTTTAAACCAAATAAACAAGCAAGATCACTGAAAGAAACACAATCACAAGATAGACACACAATATACCCTGGGAAACCCTCATGGGGTAGAAAACCCAGCAAAGCCTTCCTCAATAAGATGATCAACCAAAATACAAGATGTGCTCCTTCCTTCTTTGTCTCCTTAGCAGATCTCCCAGACAAGTGCGCACTCTTCCACAAGTGAGTGAATGTATATAATGAGGAACACACCTCCTCTATTTATACACTACTTTGACATATATTTTACACAGGTACATGTAGGCTCGTATTTAACCATTAGGTTAAATACCCTATTATAACTGACTGGGCCGACCCCCACATGGTGGGTCTAATAACCCTAGTTACCACAACTTCTCGGAGGAATAAACATCTCCGGATTCATAGTATAATCACATCGGAGGTATGGAACATCTCCGGAATAAATAATATACAAATATAATATTCTTTGAAGTTACAATATTCAACACTCCATGCTCTTTAAATAGAGATCATGGACCAATCGGGTGTTAAGCCACGGATCAAGGTTAGGTTTGATCTAAGAGAAGTTGAGCCGTCGGATCACTCTATGTCGGAAACATATCATGACCGTCGGATTAAGTATTTACAAATGCATACTAATGCATACTAAAGAAACACACTATCCCTAACGGATATATTACACAAGTTGATCTTAACTAACTCCTAAGTGTCTAAATATCCTAACACTTGCCACATGGATTCAAATTTTCCTTTTCCCTTTTTGTCATGGGCTTGATTGTAAAGGAGGACAAGGTATCCTTCACTAAATGCTCCTAGGTGAACATGTTTGTCATAACTGACTTTGGATCGGTTCTTTGCGGCTTCAATTGTTTGGAGGGTTGTGCGGAAATCTTTGTCGGATTTCTCTAAAAGAAGTAAGCATTGTTCTATTGGTGAAGTATCCAGGAGGAGTTCGATCGCGATGTGGAATGTCGAGATCTGACACTCAATTGGGAGGACAGATTCTACGCCGTGAACCAAATGGAAAGGGGTGAAACCGGTGGCGGTTTCAGTGGACGTGTGGTAAGCCCATACTGCGGGGAAGAGCATGTGATGCCAATTGGACTTATGTCGATCGATAGTGCACTGAAGGATGGTCTTCAAGATTTTGTTAATAGCTTCAACTTGGACGTTCCCTTGGGGGTAGTAGGTGGAAGAGAAATGATGTTCAAACTTAAGGAGGGTTGATAATTCTTGTCAAACAGAGTCTTCAAAGTGAGAATCATGGTCTGAGACGAGTTTCTTTGGTATTCTGAAAGGAGTAATAACATGGTTAAAGAAGAAGCGAGCCGTAGTGTTGGATTTGCAGTTAAAAGTAGGCATGGCTTCTTCCCATTTGGTAAAGTAATCAATGACTACAATGATTTATTTATGGCCGCCAACTGATGCAGGATTACACTCCATGAAGTCGATGGCCCATTTGTAAAAGCGGCCAATGGTGACAACTGGATGAAGGGGGGCGGGGGGGGAGGTCTTTCCTTGGGAGCAAAGAGCTGGAAATTTTGGTAATGTTTGACTATTGTGATGGAATCGATAGATAGTGAGGGCCAAAAATAACTTGCGTAGATCAGCTTTTGGGCAGTGTCCATTCTAGAGAAATGGTCGCCACAGGTACCACTATGACAGTCATTAAGGACTTGTTCTACTTCTTCCTGAGAAAGGAAACATCGTAGGATTGTGTCGATACTGCGTCGATAGAGGACATCGCCTAAGAGGAGATAATGGGGAGCATGGTTGCAGATGCAATGACATCCATCATGGTCGACATTGGGTTGAAACTTCTGTGTATGGAGGTAAACCAAAATGTCGCCATACTAAGGGTCGTCTGACGAGATGATGAATAAATGGTTGTCAATTAGATCAGTATTGATAGTTGGTGATGACGATGAGGATGGTAGGTCCGTAATGAGTTGAGAGAGTGCTAAGGATTTGGTGCTCTTCGGGGTTTTGAAATTCAGGTCATATTCTTGTAGGATAATCACCCATTTAGCTACGCGGCCTTGCAGATGGAGACGATTCAAGAGATAGACCATTGGGTTGGAATTTGCGACAACTGTGGTATGGATGATAAGGATAGAATGTCGCAACTTTTGTACTGAAAAGACGACGACAAGGGCTAGTTTCTCTTCATATGGGTACCTTAGTGGTGGGCCAGATAAGGTTTGTCTCACATAATTAAGGATGTGCTCTTGATGAGCAGTGTCTTCTTGAATGAGGACTCCTGAAATAGCATAGTCGGATGCTGAAATGTAAAGAATGAAATCTTTAGAGAAGTCTTGAGGGGAGATCAAGGGGGTGTTGGGGAGAGATTTCTTCAAGTCATTGAAGGATCCTTGCACTTGATTGTCCCACACAAAAGGGATGTGGGTACGAAGCAAATGAAGGAAACCATGGACCGTTGTGGCATAATCAGGTACAAAATGATGAAGGAAGTTTGATTTTCCCTGAAGGCTCTCTAATAGCCGAAGGGTATGAGGTGATGAGAGGTCTAAGATGGCTTGGACCTTTAATGGATCAACTGCGATACCTTTTTGTGAAATAATGAAACCTAACAATCGGCCTACTAGAACGCAAAATACACACTTAAGGGGGTTCAAGTGGATTTTGTATTTGCGACAACGTATGAAGACTTGCAGTAGGTCATTAAGATGATCAGATAATTTTTTCGATCGAGCCATGAGGTCATCAAGGTAGACAAGGATTATGTGGACCAAGTCATGGAAACAATATGATCCGTGTCATGTCCAGGAAGCACGAGGGGGACAACAGTTCGATTGAATGAGTCGGTCTGTTATGGCGGAAGCTTAATAAACAAAAAGAGCAAAAGCAGGGTTACACAATACAGATAACCGACAATATTTAGAAATGTGAACTATTCTAGATTGATCAAGATGAAGATCTGATAAAATCCGATTAGCTCCGATTAGATGTATATTACAATAGTTTACATGCTTATAAAGAAATCTGAGATGCTTGGGTGCCTTCCCATTACGTTCAATTAAAAAGAAGAAGTTAGAGCAGTTCAACTGTTCAACCGTTACAGTTGACTGGAAGACAGAAATATAGTTTATCGAGGTTTGATAGTCGTTGGTCGCATGTCGGCATTGTATGCCGATGTCACGAATTGTGATGTCGCTGAACATGTCAAAGGTGCAAAGTTGTCGAAGTCTTGTTGCATCAAAACTTGTTGAATTTGTATCAACTAAGAAGACTAGTCAAGAATGTGTCGAAGTTAGCATTCGACAAAAAATGTCAACTGCGATGTGGATCAGACCTCCTTCCTTAAGAAACAATGGACCCCATTGTTTTCTCATGAAGGTGAGGAAACTTGTCGATCATTTCAGTAGCAGAGTACTACTTTCCTTGAGATGGAATCTGGCCAGCTTTTGCAACCTGATACAAGGGAATTGTGTTCATCCTCGTAAGGCGTACCCATCGTCCCACAATGGTGTCGCAAGGAAGAGGCTCCTAAATATCTGGATTGATGTCTGCGGGATCTATTTTTGATAAATCATTTTGTTCCAACAAGGGTGCATGGTATGGTCGAAGTAAATCCACATTAAAGACTGGATGCAGACCTAGGAAAGTAGGAATGTCGAGATGGAAAGCGTTTTCTCCAATCTGTCGAAGAATACTGTAAGGACCATATCGCAAAGGTTTTAACTTCTTGAAAGGACCTATGAAGCACTCCTTCTTAAGATGTAGCCAGACCTTATCCCCAATGCGAAATGTATGAGGAATGTGATGCTTGTCATGTTGGGCCTTAGCTTTCTTGTTTTCTCTATGCAACATATCCTATGCTTGTCGCTGAATGTTGCAAATCTATTCTCGAAACTTGATTGTTTTATCAACTTCTCGCTGACTACGATCTGTGTCGGAGTTTGGCTGTGTCAAGGAGCTAATCAAGTCGATAGGCACTGAGGGTTGAAATCCGTAACAGACTTCAAAGGGACTCTTTCCTGTAGAGCTATTCTAAGCATGATTGTAGCTATGCTGAATGTATGGAAGACTATCATCCCATGTGCGTCGATGCTAGTGATTGTACATGCGAAGCCGTTGTACTACCAAGTGATTCATAACTTCCGTCTGTCCATCGGTCTGATGGTAGAAAGCTGTCGACAATGAGAGTCATGTGTCTAGCTGTTGCCAAAGAGTCTTCCAAAATATGCTAACGAATCTGGCATCTCCTTCAGAAATGATGGTTGTGGGTAAACCAAAGTGTTTCCAAACATGTGTAAAGAAGAACTGAGCAGTCTGCTGCATTGTTGTGGTCTTCTTATATGGTATGAGAATGGCCATCTTGGATAATCGGTTGACTACTACTAATATTGCGTTGTGCTGATGTTTGGTAGTAGGATAACCTGTCAAGTAGTCCATAGAAATAGATTCCCATGGTCGACTAGGAACTGTCAGAGGTGTGTACAATCCCTATCGTCGATTAGGTGGCTTAGCAATGGCACAAACCACACATGATCGAATGTACTTGTTGACGTCAGATTTAAGTGTAGTCTAAAAGAAACACTTCTGTAGAATAGCAAGTGTCTTTTCTACTCCAAAGTGTCATGCGATCTTGCTGTAATGTGCGTCCCAAATTAGCTGCTGTCGCTCCTCAGCGGTCAGTACACAAAGTTGTCCAAGCTTGTATAGCAAGGTATCTTTTCAGGAAGTATTCGAAGTCTGAGGTCGACAGCTTGTTATTTTGTAACTGGAGGTAGACTACTGAGAAGTCATTGTCGTCCTCATACAATTGTTGCCAAGTGGTTGTATTGTAACCCTGCATACTCATCACTATCAAGAGGAGAGTAATGGGTGGTCAACTGAGGAAATCTGCAGTGGTGTTAGCCTTTCCTTTTCGATACTTAATCACCAACTGAAATTGTTGTAGGTAATTAATCCACTTGAGTTGTTAGTTTGTTTGCAACTTTGATTGTGTCAGAGCGAACTGTAAAGGCTTGATCAGTAAGAATGACCATTTCCTTTCCAAGTATGTAATGCCTCCATTGCTTGAGAGATTTCACGATGGCATACAGTTCTTTTTCATATGTCGAGTATCTTTTAACTGTGTCATTAAAAGTATCAGAATGAAAAGCGATTGGGTGACCAGATTGAGTGATCACTGCACCCAGGGCATAGTCCGATGCATCCGTCTCAATCTCAAAGGGATGATGTAGATCAGGTAATACAAGTACTGGTGTAGTGCAGAGCCTGTGTTTGAGCTGTTCAAAAGATGCTTGATGAGTTTCTGTCCATTGAAAGATAGTTTTCCCATTTCCTTTCGTCAACTGATTCAAGGGCTAGGCTATGTGACTGAAGCTGAGTATGAATCATCGATAGAAATTCGCCAAACCAAGAAAACGTCTTAGTTCTTGAATGCTTCTAGGAATGGGCCAATCTTTGAGGATCTGTACTTTGTCTGGATCGACGTGAATGCCTATAGAGTCAATTACATACCCCAAATATTTGATGTTGGTCATTGCAAAAGAGCACTTGTCCATGTTCAAATAGAGCCGATGTTGCTGGAGAGTGATGAGGACTTGTCGAAGATGTCCGACATGTTCTTCTTATTATCGACTGAAAATCAATATGTCATGAAGATAGACAATAACCCATTTGCCGATGAAAGGTCGGAGAAGGTTATCCATATGTCGCACGAAGGTCGCAGGTGCGTTGGTTAAGCTGAAAGGCATGACTAACCATTCAACCTATCCTTCCTTGGTCTTGAAAGTAGTTTTCCACACATCTGAGGGCTCAATTGGACTCTGATGGTATTCCAACTTGAGGTCGAGTTTAGTAAAGAATTTAGCACCTTTCAAACAATCGATAAGTTCGTCTATCCATGGCAGAGGGTACCAATTCTTCACCGATATTTTTTTGAGAGCTCTGTAGTTGATGCACAGGCGCGAAGTCCCATCTTTCTTCGGAACTAGGACGACTGGACTTCCACAAGGAGAGGAGCTAGGTCGGATATGACCTTTGTCGAGTAAATCTTGGATTTGTCTGCGAATATATTCATCTTCGAGAATGGATCTTCTGTAAATAGAGGCATTAGGCAAAGAAGAACTAGGAACAAGTTCAATAGAGTGTTTTACCTAGCAATGCTGAGATATTCCGTTTATAGCTTGAAAGAGGTTCTGGTACTCATCGAGAATATGATCGATTTGCTAATTTTGTCGAGAGCTGCATTGGTCGGTGACTCGACTCATTACTGTGGTCTTCTTAGAATTTTGTGGCTTGATCATGATTAATGCAAATTTCTGAGCATGATTGATGAGATTCTTTGTCTGTTTGGTAGATATCAGTGCAACCATCGGTGTAGGTTGACGCTCTGGTATGTTGAACCATCGATTTTGGATTCTGACAATCACCTTCTGAGGCCGTGACTGATAACTTCAATGTCTATCCCAGAGGTAAGGTTTCCCAAATAGGGCGTCGGCTACGGAGAGTGGTGCCACATCACAGAGTACTTCATCTTCAAAAAATTTTATGAAATAGGCGATTTTGCATTGTCGAGTGATCCGTAGTTCTTGTCCATCCTTCATCCAACCAATGTTGTAAGGTTGAGGATGTGGAGTGGTGACAAGACCTAATTTCTTCACCAGTTCTTCATAAATGAAGTTCTTTTGGCTCCCGTTGTCCACAATCAGATGCAATGGGTTGCTCTGGACCCATATCCGTGTATGGAATAGGTGCTCTCGTTCCTCCTTGTTGACAATAGTCGAGGCTGTCTGAGTTGTCGAGGTCAAAAGGGTAGTCGCGTCTGTATCAAATTATTCCACCATCTTGTCGAACGCATCGGAGGTCGAAACGTTTGCCAAAAATGTCTTCCGAGATTTGCATTTAGATGTGTCATGCCAAGATGAGTGGTGGTAATCACACCATTTTTCGGTCGACGATTGTTTGCTACGTTCCTTTTTATGAAAAGGCTTCTTACCGTCGTTAGTTTTTGGCGGTGTCGGCTAAGAAGATCTCGACTTGTCATAGTCGGTGGGTGTTCTTTTATCGGGTGGTATTCCTGATGTTGGCTTTGTCGTGAAATGTGCTTTTCCTTTCTAGTTGATTTCCAGTTTGCTAGCATAGTGGAAAGCATCCGTAAGCGTATTGACAGTCAAAAATTCCATCTCCTGCTGGATGTGCTGAGACAATCCACTGGTGTATTTCAGAACAAGCAATTTCTCTTCCTCTTGGATGCCAAGTCTTGCCATGAGTTGGTAGAACTCATCAGTGTAACTCTGTACTGATTGGTCTTTCCATTGCCTTAGCTGCACCCACTTCTTATACTGCTGCTCAAGGTATTTCGGCGGGTAAAATTCCTTTCGGATGTGTTCGATGAATTTATCCCATCTGTCAATGGGGTCTCTGTTTTTATCCATCTTTGTCGAGAGGTTCTCCCACCAGCAGTGCATGGAGGTTGACATTTTTAAGGACGCAATGGTGATTTTTTCAGCTTTGGAGAGTTGATTTACGACGTAATAGGATTCCAATTGTTACACCCAATTATTGACGGATTCCGCGTCAATCTTTCCTTCAAGATTCGGTATATCGAGATTCATTTGTACTTTGAAGGGGCTGATTTTATTGGAGTGAGTTTTCATCGAGGATCCTCCAGATGTCGAGGCGAATCGCAAGAGAATCTCATTGAACTGGGCAAACATTTCAGTTCGTTGTCGAGCTAGAGCTCGCTCAATAAGCTGTGCTGTCTCATCAGCTTCATATCTAGCATCTGTTTCTTCTCTCATATATAGAGATCGCGTCTGCTTGCATTGCTGAGATTGTGAGCGAGTTTGAACCGGCATAAGTCAGGTAACTTCGAGAGAAGTGTATACGTAGAACTTAAGCAAGAAAATTGAGTATGCTCTGATACCAATGATTCACGTCATGTCCAGGAAGAACGAGGGGGATAATAGTTCGACAGAATGAGTCGGTTCTGTTATGGCAGATTCTTAATAAACAGAAGAGCAAAAGCAGGGTTACACAATACAGATAACAGACAATATGCAGAAATGTGAACTGTTCTAGATTGATCAAGATGAAGATCTGATAAAATCCGATTAGCTCCGATTAGATGTATATTACAATAGTTTACATGCTTATAAAGAAATCAAGGATGCTTGGGTCCCTGCCCGTTACATTCAGTTACAAACAAGAAGTTAGAGCAGGTCAACTGTTCAACCGTTACAGTCGACTAGAAGACAGAAAGACAGTCTGTTGAGGTTCGACAGTCATTGATCGCATGTTGATATTGTATGCCGATGTCGCGAACTGTGAGGTCGCTAAACATGTCGAAGGTGCAAAGTTGTCGAAGTCTTGTTGCGTCAAAACTTGTTGAATTTGTATCAACTGCAAAGACTAGTCAAGAATGTGTCGAAGTTAGCATCCGACAACAAATGCCAACTGCGATGTGGATCACAATATGTCATGGCTCGCTGAAAAGTGGCTCCAACATTTTTAAGACCAAAAAGCATAACTCAGTAAGAAAAAGTGCCCCATGGGGTGGTGAAGGCAGTTTTGTACTGGTCTTCCTTGCGAATTTGAATTTGGCTATACCCAGAGAAACCATCCACGAATGATAGTATCTCATGGCCCGCACATGCGTCGATAAGTTGGTCGATAAATGGTGTTGTTAAGTTATCTTTGGGGCAAGCGAGGTTTAGGTCACGGAAGTCAGTATAGACACAAGTGGTGCCTTGCTTCTTGTTAACAGGTACTGGGTTCGAAACCCATGTGGTGTAGGCTATAGGGTAAATGAACCCTGTTGTTCGAAGTTTCTCAATTTCCACTTTGACAATAGGAAGCTTGGATGGATGGATGGGTCGTTGCTTTTGGTGGATAGGTGGTATGTTGGATCAAATATCAATATGGTGTTCTACAATAACAGGATCAAGACCCGGCATCTCAGTGTAGGACCATGCAAATACATCTCGAAACTCTTGGAATATTTTATTGTAATTTTGTACCTCGTCCTCTGTACATGATGCGCCTAAGGAAATAAGTTCTGGTATTCTGGGCTTAATAGAGATGTCAATTTTAATAACATGTGCAATGTTTTCCATGTTGACTTCTTCAAAGGAATTAGAGGCTGGGATTGGATCCTTGAACCAGTCGAATTTAGTAGGAAGGAAATCTTTGGATTCAAGGGAGAGTTGATTCGCCATGGAAGAGGTAGGTTCTTCAGGGATGAAGTATGATCGATGGTGCATATCATCCTAGGGGTAGTTTGGTGCAGTAAGTGCTTCAGGTATTTCTTCATCATTACAGAAGCATTGTGTTGTCAAATTGGTTTACTGGGGTGTGCTGGTTGAGGAAATCATATAAATGGTATTGATCTCTTATGATAAGGAGGATTTGGGGGGATATATTAACTCGATAAGGGAAGTGGATATCTCTAGGTTGACATTATTCAATTCGTATAGAGATGCTCTAGAATCTGGGAGATCAGGGCAGTGATGTGAGTAATGACCATAAATGCCGCATATCGCACAAGGGTGGTTGGTATGCAACGATTTATCGCAATGCCGAGGGGGCAGTTCTAGTTTGAAAATTGGGATGTTAGTGTCATCATCCAACACTTGCATGTGTTCTTGAAGTGCCGGTAATTATGGGCATTGATGGGTAGCGTGGCCTATATTGTTGCACAAAGAGCACTCTGGGGGAACACAGATTGTTGGGGGATTCTTTTCCAACTTGGGAGTTGTGGGGCGGTGCGGGTTGTAGGTCCGGTGGTGTAGGTTTGTGGGCCTCTTCCCCCATAGCAGAGTTGATGGGGAGCATTACTAGATGTTGATGTATTGGACCCTATTGGAGGTGGTCAGTTTTGGGTATGTGCTACACCAAGGGGTGGTCGATTAGAAGTATTGATGGGTTGCACTAGTCGTAAAACGATATTCAGTATTCCGGAGGGGTTGGGGCAGGTAGGTACCACACACGTAGTCCTAAGGTTAACTTTGAAGATTGAGCGTAGCCATTACTGGCGTGCTGATGACTCCTGAAGGAGGAAATAAGAATGGGATAGTGTGAATTGGTGTTGCTCTGATATGGCTAGGCACTGTGGGTGGTTGTGGCAATAATGGTGGCTGTTGATTATGTCACTGTGTGTTGTGCGAAAGGGTGCACAAATCAGATATTTCAGTTATCTACAAAGCGGGTGGGATAGATTGAAATGCGGAGGTCATGGGGGTATCTGAATATATCCCGGGTCCAACTAAGGAGATGAACAATGTGGGTGCACTCTGAACGGGTTGTTCAATCATAGGTAGAATGTTTTCAGGTGCGGCTGGGGCATTAGGATCGTAGTATGTTATTTGATCGATTTTTACTACACGTCCTTCATGGGGAAACATCATGAGGCAAAAAATGGAAGAAGCAACAACTTTCATTTGATACATGTAACTTCGTCTTAATAGGAGGTATGTTAACTAACAGGCCCTGTGGTTGAGCTGAACTCTCTATCTCTGAGGAAGTTGTGGGGTTTTTCACCTTAGGGTTTTCCCCATGGAAATTCTATGTCTCTTGTCTCTCATGCTTTTGATTCTTGTGATGCTTGTGATGCTTATTGTGATTGTTATGAATTGATATACTGTATATGTTATTCTCTCAGTGAAGATCCTAGAGTATTGTGAATTAATGCTCAAAATTTAACGGACAGGAATTCAAAACCTTGATGGAGAATCAAACTGACAGGAAGATCAAAACACTCAGATCCGACAGTGGTGGGGAATTCACCTCAGGTGACATCAAGAAGCTTTGTAGTGATTTAGGGATTAAGAGGGAGTTGACTGCTCCTTATAATCCTCAACAAAATGTAGTTGCATAAAGGAAGAACAGAACAATCATGGAAGCAACAAGGGCAATGCTGCATGACCAGGATCTACCTATGAATCTATGGGCAGAAGCAGCTAGAACAGCTGTATATGTACAGAACAGAACACCCCACAAGATATGGGACAACATGACACCAGAAGGGGTCTTTTATGGTAAGAAACCTAAAGTCAGCCATATCAAAATATTTGGTTGTCCAGTATACACTCATGTCCCAAAGGAAAAGAGGAGTAAACTAGATCCTTCAGGAAAGAAGGGTATCTTTGTGGGTTACAGTGAAAGATCGAAGGCTTACAGAATATACCTTCCAGGGTCCAAGAAGATTGATGTCAGCAAGGATGAATATAAGTTCAAGGATAGGTAATCCAGGAAGCAAAGATCAAGAGGGAGCACACTCCAGCAGCTCCTGCAAGGATGTAGATTTTCAGAGGGAGTTGACCATATTCCTACATTCCACAACAAAAAGGTGTAGAAGAAGCTACTTCAGCAGCTCCTGCCAGGAAGCAAAGACTCAGAGGGAGTCCACCCAACAAACAAACAAAGATAAGTATTTCAATTATCATTTCTTCCCTATTTTGTTTGTTTAAATAATATTATGCTTATGTTCCTAGACTATTGTGCATATTGGAATGATTGCATTAATGAACAGTATACTACTAATATGCATGTGATGGGTAAGTGGCCTATGGCACTATACAACATTCCAGTGCTACTTATCTAGAATGAAACCTCTTTGCTGACATGTTGGGAGTAGTGCAAACTCTTAAGAATGTTCTGGTAGAGACTGGAAGGCATCTAGAAAGTTGTGGAACATGGATAAATATTGTATTGAAGCATTGGCTAAGATAACTGCATGACTGCATGACATATTTCTTTATGTGTAAAGAATTTGTTCTAAAAATTCTGAGATGTTTCTAATCATGCAATTTAACTTGTTTTGTAGGAAAGACTGTATATCTTCACCTACAAAAGGACTACAACATTTGTTCCAGCAACAAAGATATCTATTGAAGATATTGAAGTTCCCAGGATCTGGGATGAAGAAATGGAATGCCATGATCTGTCAATCATGAAGAAGATGTTTGGGATGTAGTCCCAAGACCTGACAGGGAGTCACATGTGTGCAGAGAGAAGAAAGCTTTGTATGGCTTGTAACAAGCTCCCAAAACTTGGTGTGATACAAAGAGAAAGCTTGCTGCTGAGTTCAATATGAAAGATTTGGGAATGATGCATTATTTCCTAGGTATGGAGGTGTGGCAGAGTACAGGTGGGATCTTTCTTGGTCAAGGGAAGTACACAGTAGATATACTGAAGATATTTGGGATGATGGATTGCAAGGCCATGGCCACACCTATGACATCGAATCTGAAGCCTCTATGTGATGCTTCATCTGAGCCGGTTGATGTCTCTATGTATCGACAGATGATTGGGTCCTTGATGTACCAGACGAACACAAGACCAAATATTTGCTTTGCGGTGAACAAATTGAGTCAGTTCTTGACAGATCCAAGGAGTGTTCATCTGGTTGTTGTAAAGCATGTTCTGAGGTACCTGAAGGGTACATTTGATTATGGGCTCAAGTATGAGACGAATCAAAAGTTTAACCTGCATGGTTATGTTGATTCAGATTGGGCTAGCAGTGCTGCAGATAGGAAGAGCACATCTGGGTGCTGCTTCAGTATGGGATCAGGTGTGATCTCTTAGTTTAGCAGGAAGCAGTCCTGTGTAGTACTGAGTACAGCTGAGGCAGAGTATGTTGCAGCCTGTTCAGCTAGTTGTGAGGCAGTATGGCTATGGAAGCATCTGTATGAATTATTTGATCTCCCGTTGGATGCTACTGGTATCTTCTGTGATAACTAGAGTTGTGTGATGCTGTTTGAGAACCCAGTGTTTCATGACAGGTCGAAACACATAGAGATCAAATATCACTATATCAGGGATATGGTGCAGAGAGGAGCTATGAAGCTCATGTACGTTGCGACGGAGGAGCATATTGCAAATGTGCTAACGAAGCCACTAGCCAGGGTGAAGTTCGAGTACTTCAGAGAGAGGCTTGGTGTTCTTTGGATTAATGACACTTTGAGGAAGAGGGAGTGTTGATGTATATGTGACTTCAGAATGTATTTCATCTATGTATTTCATATATATTTATTGTACCCTTATTAGAGATGTGTTATTCCTCTATAAGGTAGTGTCGTCATGTGGATTGACAAGTGTCTCAAGTGTGTGTACTTGACAATGGGATATTAGACCACCATGTGTGGGGCCGGCCATAAAATATATATATTATATTGTGGATGTATCTAGCTAGACAAGTCGACCCCATAAGGTCACTGGGAAAATAGGTTAGTATAAATAAAGATCAGGAGATCTCTATTTAGATCATTTGGGAAGTCATATCTCTCTCACTCAGAAAGTGGCGCACTAGTGAGGAGGAGGATCATCTACAACTAGGATACTATCTCAAGTGTATTTTGGTTGTACTTTGGTTGAGCCATTTCTCTCTCTATCTATGAGGAAGTTGTGGGGTTTTTCACCTTAGGGTTTTCCCCACGGAAACTCAGTGTCTCTTGTCTCTCATGCTTTTGATTCTTGTGATGCTTATTGTGATTTTTATGCATTGATATACTGTATATGTTATTCTCTCAGTCAAGATCTTAGAGTATTGTGAATTAATGCTCAAAATTTAACCATGTGATCTGTGATATGGGTAGCCGTGTTCTGTCTACAAGATAGTAGGATTTCCGCTCCTGCATCATAGTGGACAGGTAGTTGAAAGAATTTTAAGAAAGTTGAGGCAAGGGATGTAAACGTAAGGTGTGTCCCATGGGGATGCTCAATATACCATTTGGCTATCGATCCAGTGAAAGTTATTTGTAACAGTCAGAGGCGAATATAGTCGTCAACTATGGAGTTATAGGAACACCATAGATGAAAGGACATAATATGGTTTTGTGGGTCTTCACAAGCCTTCCCTTCAAAATTTGGGATGTCTGACGGGATTTTTGTGGGCATGGGGGGCCAAGTAGGGTCATGTCTAATAGGGTCATTTTTTAATATTTCCAGGTCTGGTAGGTTAAGAATAGTCATAAATGGCAGACTGGGAGAGGGGTGTGACATGGTTTCTAGGGCATAAGTGCTAGTGGTAGCATTATTGATCGGATCACTGCCCCCAAAGGGAATATTAGCTTTAAAAGGGATGTGCTCTCCACCCAAAGGTGTGTGATAGGAGCCTGCGCCCCCAAGTGTAACATGAGTTACAGATGGGTTTGGAATGGTTCCAGTGGTTGCTGGGATCTAAGTAGTGGCGGGGATGATAGTTGAAGGTGCCATTGTGGGCATGCCTAGGGTAGTTGTGGGTCCCATATTGGGCATAGCTAAAGGAGTTGTTATAGTTGTGGCTACCATGGTGGCCATTGTTGTGGAGGGGGTGGTTGATGTTATGCCACATTCCCTATGAAGAAAGGGTCAAAAGTCGTACCAGCGATGGGGCTAGTGGGTGCGGTGTATATAGGATTTTTGAATTTTGCTTTAGAGTCAGATGTTAAATGAGGTGCGTCAAAATCAAATGACGGGGCTCTGTGTCGATGATGTGTGGATTCAAGTGACAATGCTCTTCATTTATGATGAGTGGTTTCAAGTGAATCATATTGCAGGGGTTCACCCCGAAAGCACCGAGAATGTCTTGGGGACTCAATGGTGAGAGTCATCTAGTAAAACTAATGGGTGGTGGTAAGTGGAAAGCTTGAAAACCCTAATGCAACCGTGTGTGTAGGAGGGGAGCGCAAAAAACAATGGCACTTAGGACAACAACCAAACTCAAAACACTTACTATAACATCTGTGCTATAGTGAGTGGAGTAATAAGAAAATGTGGTGAAAATACCAGCATGCAAACGGCTCCTAAAAATGAAAAATGATGGACTCACTAACCAAGGGGAGGTAATAGAGCATGCAACCACCTAACTAAAAAAAATTATGATTCAGCAAGATGTATCCTCTACAAGGTGATGAATCCAAGTCAGACAATATGAATTGTAGAACCAAAGGCTAGATATCCGCCTACTGGGAGGGACACCAGGTATACAATCCTAGAAGATAGGCCACTAAGATACCCTATTCATAACATGTCTAGAAAGGTGAATTTGTAGCTCCTGTTCTATCACCGTTGTACTCCCATACGGGTAGTACACCGAGAAAAATGAGTAGGTATCCTTTGGTGACTGAATGGATTGCGGTATCCCACTCAAGCCTCTGGAACCAGTCTTGCTACTTCAACCCTCCTAAGGGAGAGTCCTTTTCGACAAGTTGGTGTATAACCGTGCCAATACATACTAGGGGATTTTGGTACCCTAAATGTCAACCACTATGTCTCAAAATGAAAGTGATTTAGGGGTGTTATTTGGCTATCTATCCCCCCAATCTTACCTAACTATAATATTCTTTTGGTGTTCCCCAAGTGGGGTTAGAATGTTGGTTGAGTTAAATATATTTTAAGGATCACTTTGATTTATTGTGACAGATTGTGTGATGGTGTGGTTATGTACTAAAATAAAAATGCCTCGCTTGGGCGAAATTTCATAAATTGAAATAATGATTTCAACTTGAAAATATGAAAACAATTTAAATGTAAATGATTTAACAACTTTTCAAAAAATATGTGAAATTCTTTAAAATGTGAAGGTAAAGCAAATAGCATAATATATGAGTGAATCTCTAATGCTGCAAAAATAAAATAGTAGGCTATCCAAATATTGCAGGGGAGATGGCTGGAAAATGTGGGCCGAAATGAGAAAAACTTGGAAAAAACCAATCGGACGGTACAGGAAAAATAGCGGCTATCTGAGGTGAAAGTCGCAATCTGGATCGTGGCTTTAGGGCTAAAATCAGCGATCTGCATCGCTGCGATCTGGGAAAAATGTGCAATGTGAATCGCAGCTCGGGGCGAAAGGCGTGATGTGAATTGTGGCTCTCGGGCTGACATACGCGATGTGGATCGCAACAAACAGGCAGAAACCCACGATGTGAATCGCGACTGACATGCAAAAACCCGTGATGTAAAATCGTGGTTGTGGGTGCTAAAAACAACGATTTACGGAAGAAAAAAAGTCGCCAAAACGAGCCCAAAAATTGAAATTTTGGGCTGTTTGGGCTGCAAAAAAGGCCAATGGCTATGGTAGTAAGCTATGGGCTTAGTAGCAGTCTAGATCTACACTATTAATGGTAAATAACAACTAAAAAATGAAGAAATATAGATCTAAATCAAAGATTCAAAGATTCGAAATGAAGTGGAGACACCAAAAACTGTTGCTTAGGTTTTCACCCAAGCATGTGCTGATGAGCACCTACTAACTTTTAGTAGCAGTTTAGATTAAACCGTAAAAGTAAATGAATGTAAACAGTAAATATTGATCTAACATATGCAAATAAAGCAATATAGATTAAAAACATTAAACAAAATATATACATGAGAGACATAAATAAAAACTTGAATATTTTCTATTTCCTCAAAGGGTGAGGATAGTTGAGCTTGAGCAGCTACAATGGTGAGGTGCTCCAAAGCTCCAATGATCTCTTATTCTCCAAGATGCTAATGGGGATCTTCAAACTCAAAAGGGAGTCAAGGGATCTCAAGAAAGAATTTGGCAGCATAAGGATAGGATGAATATGGATGAATAGTGAGGAGCGCCTATCACCTTTTTATAGTATTTTGGTGATGGAGAATACCATTGTGGTTTAAGGAAACCAATGGTATTGATAAAAATGGTTTAGGTTTCTTTTTCGTCTTTTTCCCTGTTCTTCTTTTTTTGAATATATTTATATTTATATTTCCTTTTAATTGATTTTTGGGAACTTTGGACCATTTTTGAGGGTTTTTTGTATTTTTTGAGGAAAATTACATATTTTGAGGGGAAAAAGATGGATTTTGGTCTTTTTGGTGACCTTTTGAAGGTTTTAGAGGCTCAAATGGTGGAAAACGTGGACAAATGGGTCATGGGAATTGAGAAATGAGCTAGTGAGCACTTTTTGGGTGTTAATAGGGGCTACTGGAACCAAGTTTCCACAGTGATGTAGAGGATATGTGCACATTACCTTCACATTAACCAGATATTATACCATTCACAACATACTATTCAATTAGTATTTGCATCTTAAGTCATTCGAAGTTTCTAACAAACATTCAGAACAACATACTCAACGTACTCATTCAAATTACAGCATACTCGCATTTATCAACATAAAACATTCACATAAACCATTATTCATCATCACATCATTGCATAAAGACATAATTCATGTTCTAACCGAACATATCCATTCATTCATCAAACCTGTGGAATTAACCTCGTAGAAACTGTCAATACATCATGTTGCGGATACAAAACCAATCCCAAAAGATAGGATCAATCTCCAAAACTTTGATGCCCTTAGGCTCACAATCCTATTTTATTTATATGCTTTTGCCTTATTGCAAAATGGTCCACATGACCAACTCAACTAATCTAACAATTCTTGCGCTCCCATGTATACCGCGAATGATCCTTCTTTCGCAGAATGACCCTTTCATGCCTGTCGGCTTCCGCACTTCCTGCGGATCTATCTCATGCCAATAGGACCCCAAAAAAAACTTGTGGCTCATCCTGAGCCACCTCAGTTGGTTGTTGCTGGTTGTACCTATCCGTCACTGTGCTCTGCTTCTGACATTGTTCTTGCTATCTAGAACTCACTGTTGTTTACTTCTCATCTCCTTTTGTCGATTTCTGGTTCGCTTTCATATACTTCTTGCACTCATCCTCCAATCTTTGGAAACCTTGATCATCTACCTCTTCGGAGTCTGTTGGTTCACTCCATGTTCATTCCAGACTAGGGCAAAAGTCATCAATGTCGCCAAGGTGGGAAATAGGACGACTGCTCTAGCACATCTGTTTCACACCTTGTAGTGCTTCCTATCGGGGCCTGGGGGCTACTGCCCCTTTCATTTTGGTGGTTGTTGGAAGGCGGTTTGGTAAAGTAGCATCGTAGCATTGCGTATGCTATGGAAAGTCAGAAGATATCGCGAAAGGCGGAGAGCTGGGCATAAAGGAGATTATTTTATGTATTTTTGAGTTGATTGTACCGCAGTATGTAGGTTTTGGGTCATTTGGACCATATGTTATGTAATTTTGGGTCATTTGTGCCTCAGTATGCGGGTTTTTGGGTCATTTGGACCATATGTTATGTAATTTTGGGTCAATTGTGCCGTAGTATGTGGGTTTTTGGGTAATTTGGACCGTGTCAGTTAGATTTTGGGTCATTTGCTCAAAGTGTCGGTTAGGAAGTTGTTAGTAAGTGGAAAAACAAGTAAAGGTGGAAGCCAATTTATAGTCATAGATTTGTATGTGTTTGGGAGAGGGGAAGGAGAAGATAACCGAATCTGAATGTCAATGGAGATCTGATCTTGGTATGTGTCTTAGCTATCTACGAAATATGTGTTTTGCAGAGATATTGTATCTGGGTTTTGCTGAGCTAATATGATAAGACGGAGTTGTTTTGTGAAATCCCTGTGTATCTTCTGTTCACTGATGGTAATGCATGTTGCGATATATGAATGATGCTATGTTTTCTTGCTGTAATTAATTCTTTACTATTATACTTACTGTGATGAATGTTTTTGTTGAATGATACAATGAATACAATGATGTCGAAGTTAAATGCATAGATATATTTATGAATGTCACAATAAGTTTAAGTGATTGTTGCCGCAAACATCCTCCTTCATTCGGCTAAAACATGGTTCTGTGACTCTCCCTTGAACATATTGGGTGAGACGTCATCTACTCCACAGGTGTTGCTGGATGGGGTAAAACCTGTCTGGGCTGGTGCTCAAGGAGATCACGGTGGGTTGGTGTCTATAGTGATGGGAACCCCTGTCGACTCGGTTTGAGTTAAGAAATGGTTCCATTGTCGGGACTATGTGAAAAGTGAAAGGAGGATATGTTGTGGCATCCGACACAACCGGAGATACAAAGTTGGTTTGATCAGAAGTTGCAGGAATTTGCTGAAGAAGAAAGTCAGAATACTCGACTGACAGTAGATCACTGGATGGGAAGATATATTCACGACGGTCCGCACGAATGGTTTTTCTGTGAATTCCGAGTCATTTTTTACGAGTGGTTGGAAAAGTTGAACTTTCAGAAGAGGAACTTCCAAGGCGGTGAGCTGACAACCTAGACCCCGAAGTTGATCCAAGAACTGTAGGAAGTCGACAACAAAGAATCGCGAGCTGTCGATGTGTTGCTCGATAGCATCTTGGAAGGGTATATCACTGAATTCGCGGTTGATACAAAAAAGTATTATAGTGATGTTGAAAGATATTTCTTATGCGAACCCCAGGGAAGGTTTCTGCTGTCACTCCAACTGTACATTAAGATGATAATTTGCAAGAAGGTTATATTGAAGATGCATCTACATCAGTAAACAGCCTGGTGGGCGGAGGTCGTGGGTATCGCAATGACATGGGGGTGGTACATGGAATGATAAGGGGTATATAGGTTCAAGTCATGACGAGACTGTGAGTGAAGCTGAGGAAGAGAGTGGTATTACAAGGGGTGGAGCGAGACAGGAAAAGAGGCAGAGGATGGGAGAAGGTCCTATTGTGATTGAACTGCAAGTTCGTGAAGGAAGACT